>VBSM01003176.1:72614657-72680403 GCA_008086735.1 Cheirogaleus medius | reverse complement strand
CAATATTTGTACCCCCATTACAAGATGGAATAAAAAAAAAAATTTAAAAAAAAATATATTATTAAAAAATAAAAGAACATTACTTTTGTATACAACAGCACATGACAAAAAATTTTCATCTTCCATTGAAAATCCTTTTCTTTAGTTAAGTTCATACATTGTTATAAATAAACCAGTCACCATTGAAAACAACTAAGTGATCTTCTATAAGAAAAATTCAAATACCTTTTGATGTCATGAATTTGTGTACTACATCAAAGCAAATGTGGTTGATGGTTAGAGGGATGGTTAGAGGGATGGATAGATATTTAGAGAAAACTTAGTTTATAACTTCCATTCTTCCCTCTTCTGAGAAATAAGCCTTACAGTGGCCAGCACACAGTTACAAAATGATACCAAAAAAGAAAAAAAAACAAACTTCTTTTGCATACAAATTGCATGACATCACATCAAAATACTTATCTATACCCAAGTCCACATGACACCAAAGGCATGTGTTAACATTGCTAATGTATAAATAACATGCTTTGGGACTTGGACAGCTCATCCATCAGGTGGATTTTAGGTCCTAATCTACCTGTGGGTGCTCCTCCTAGGGATGAAGAAAAAGACTCCCCAGAAGTCACCCAGCCAGAGCCCTGCTAATGGGAGAGTCGGACAGCTCTCCTCTCTGGTAACCAGCATTCTACCTAACACTCACCAGTCAAGATCCTGTCCTCCAGGAGCTTATTTCCAAAGGACACATGACCAAGATGGTGCAGAATCCATACTACATGCATGTTGATTGGGCACACACAAAAGCCTGCCAACACTTGCCTCATTTTTCATTTTAACTCTGGCTTTCAATTTCTATTTTTCCCTATTTCTCTTCTACAGTGTTGGTTTGATGGGCCCCCTGAGTGAGCTATTCATGGAAATTCTTAAAACTAGAAGGAAAACTGATTACTAAGATTTATGAGGTTGTGATGATTTATTCACCCCTCAAGGAAAGTGGCAATCCATCACCTCTTGAAAGGCTGGACAATCAAGCCCTGACTGTATTTATATGATATCATAAAGCTGTTTTCTTGAAGAACGACTAAGCCACCAAGCTAAAGATGAGGCTGACTTGTTCTGGGCAGACATTTTGAACAAGACTATCTTAGAAGCCAGGGCATTTCTTTACTGCTGAAGAACTTTTCAGTGAAAAAGAAACTCAGTAGTGTAATTACTTTGACTCAATATTGCATTTCTTTTTATGAATTTATGTGGAAAAAAGTTCACTAAACATCTACTATGGGCTATGTGCTAAGCCAGAGGCGGCATCATGTTACCTACCAACCAGGGGCTCACAGAGGTTCACAGCCTCTTAGGGAAACAGATAAGTAGATAAATCATTATAACAAAGTGTTCATTGCTAAAAATAAAATCAAACCCTACTCAAACTGAGAAGTTCAAAATCTGTCTACATGAAACAAAAATCATATGAGTCACGTCCATTTCTGAGTGTTGGCACTAAAGTATTTTCAATCTTTTACAGCAGAAAAGGGGTACTATGGGAAATGCCAAATATGAATAAAATATCTGTTTTCAACACATAGAATAAAACAAGAGAGTAAGGAGAAATATAAAACATGAGACTACTGGTCGACCTTTTCTCTTATGCTATTTTCAATATTTAGTTGTATGCGCTGTTCCATCTCAGCTAACTCCTATGCTGAAAAACAATCTGATAAGTGAATCCCCACTAAGATATCAATGGCTTAGTCTAAAACATCATCATATGGAGGGATTTGCACACTAATAGGCCACTGTTAGAAATAAAAGCCTTAACTCACTGCTATGAATCACTGGTTTTGGTGTATTATGTTTCTGTGACTTTTATCTCTAACTCTAAATGTTCTGCCCCGGTTTGTTCACATCAGAATACTTAAGCATTCATCAACTCCATGCATCTTGGACAGGATGAAATATTGCATATTCAGAAACAAATCACTTAGTGGACTGTAGTTTTTAATCTAAACTTTTGTGATACAGAATTCATAATAACAAAAGCAAAATAATCACTTTATGTAAAACTACTACCATTAGAAATTGTAGTAATCTCGGGGAAATGACTCTAGTTACTTTTTTAATGGCCTGGACTAATTTATGAAAACTCAGGATCATGATAAGGCAACTTTTAAAGAAATACCTTAATATAGTCACACACCTTAACTAAATATAACCCTTTCAAGTAATGATGTTTCAACCTTTAAAAAGCAAAACTCCAGACTAGCAGCTACCAGAGAGTCTATAATTCATACAACTGCTGCTAAGAAAAAATATGAATAAATAAACCCAAAAAGAAATTAATGGAATAAAAAACATTCTATAGAATACAGCCTTTCATGTAACTCTGAAATGAGAAGGTATACTAGCAGGGAATTTACAGATCACCCAAGACCAAGGGTTACCTGGAAACCCTCTTTTAGTACCAAGCATGGAGAAACTTTGGGTTTTCCTGGCCGGCTGGGCTTCTGGGAACTGAGCCCAAGGGTGAGTTAGGTAAGTCAGAGTCCTCAGAACAGGCATGTGGAGGAGACCAAAGACAACTTCCTAGCAAAACCAGAATTTAAAAAATAGTCTAAATCAAGCATGAGACCAAAGCTTTCATCACAGAGATGAAAACCATGCATAAAATGTTCAGGTGGCCCCCAGAATACCAGGACTGGAGCAAGAAAGGTGTGTTGGAAAAAACAAACAAACAAACAAAAAAATCTGAAACTCCAGGACTTGCCTCTCAATCATGTGTCCATAGCTTCAGTTCAAGTTTAAACACAGGAAGCCATCCTTAACATAAGTTGTACAGCATGAACTTTAAGAATAAATGTTCCAAATTATGATATAGGTTAGACACTGGTGGGAGAAGGTTAGTAAGCCAAAAGAGATAGAGTGAATATTAAATTTCTCTCAGTTTTGTTCAACAGATTTCATTTCCCAAAGTGCCAAATTATTTTGGTTTCACGAAACTTAATTGCAAGCTTAAAGCTTCAGTTCATTAAAATAGCAACACCTCACACTCTCTAAGGCTAGTTCAGACTGTTTCAAACCTTCAGCAAAATGCCCTTTCAATAGTTTCAAACAAATTACACATCAAAAAGGCTATTGGGGCTGCCTGGCAACAAAACTAATTACATAACATAAACTCACTGCCAAACCTTAGGAAATTAGATCTTTATTCAAATATAAAAGTTTTTTCCCATGAAAACACTTAAAAGAATGTATGATAGGGAAATATCATATAAAATATCCTAATAGACTATCTCCCCTTGTTTAACATACTCATATATGTGAAAAAAAATAATTTACCTCTAGAAATTGCATATTCATCAAAAGTAATGCTTTAATAAATCTCTTTGTTTACTTTTTCCTAGCCCCCGGCATGTTGTAATATTTGTTTTCTGATTTTGTGAGCTGAAATTGAATTCTTTTGAAATGCGAAGATCTCTATGGCATCATGCAATTGATTATCCACCATGCAGAATAGCACTCCATCCTATTCACAGCCCTCAGTTTGATGGAAGAGCCTTTAAACCATCCCATGTCAGAATTTATTCCAATATCTGGCTTGTTCTTACAATGATGAAAATCATAGTCTTATTTATTCCAGAAAAGCATTTGGTTATATGCTAACAAACCTACAGTAAAAATGAGTAAGAATATTCATAGGCAACTTTACAGGACTATTTTCTACATAAGAATTAAATAAACCCTAAAATCTTATTAATTTCACTGTAACATTAATAGATCATCCTACAGCTGTGATTGTGCCATCATAAACATCAAATACATTTCAAAGGCATGTTCTCCACTATGAAAGTAACTCTAAAGTAGATAAAAATTTTACCAAAGCTTTATATAGGGATCTTTCAACTGTGACTAATTCTTGTATGGGAACTTTAGGGATTAGGCATTTCCTTCCAATCTACAAGGTTTTCCTCAATATAATTTGTGTTGAGATGTGATGATAAATGATTACTGCCCCATTCAGCTACTGGGCTGAACATTCGTTGATACTCAATAAATGCTAATTGATAATGGGTGTTTTACCTTCAGTATATAATAACATCTAATATTTTTTATTTACCCTTTATTATTCACTTGAAAAGAATGATTATAAATAAGTTATATGTCCCTCACAGCTTCAAATTCATAAAAACAATTTTAGTGGAAAACCTACTGGTTTCTGAAAAAATAAATAAATAAAAGAAGCTTTAGAATTTAATGTATTGGTTTTACTGCAGCCTCCCTGTTGACTCATGGAATTATTCACTCTGAAGCCTACAATCATTTAATTATTTGCTTAAGCCAGTAGGGAAGCTTCTCACTATAGTATTTTAATTTATGTCCTTAATCCGTACTAAAGCTTTGTCAGACAACCTCACTCCTCCCATTCCGTCATGACAGGGAAAGGCAACACTACCCGTGTGAGTGCCACTTCTCATTTTAGAGCCAATTTTGATATTGCAGAATTCAGAAAGCAAAATGTTAATCTTCCCTAAACATTTTAGAAATCCCCAATAAATTACCATCTTTTCCACCTGGTAAACTGAGCCAGGCATTTACAGGACAATCTCTAAAAAATCAATGAGACCATGAATGGCCAATGTGATCAAAAACAAAAAGACCACTCTGGTGAAACCTTAGGGAACTGTTTTCAACCATAACAGAGAGAAAATAAGCGAGTTTCATGAGCAAATTGGAACTGGAACAAGATTTCACGAGCCATCCCATTTAGTAGTGCTTAAACCAACACAGTCACAGCATTAAAATTCTATAGAATTTAAAATTGAAAAGCCAATATAATTCTCTCTACAATTCTCTAAGGTAGTAACTGAACAAAGTTAGAAACATACTTAAAGTCGAAATAAATATAAGCCTGTTTCCACTTTCAAAATAGCGGTACCATTTGTTGGAAATCATCCTAACCTGCTTCTATCTGACATATATTAAGACTGGACCACCTCGGGGCTTCCCTGTAGGCAACAATTGTCCTGTCTTATTAACTTCAAGTTGAGCTATGAATTCCAAAATGTTCACATCTCTTCCATACTGTGCAAGTCCTTTATGAACAACCACCTTTTTCAATCTATGGCAAGAACCAAGAGTGTGCAACATCAGAGGAAAATCAGGCAGACAGAGTGAAAATCAGCAGCCCTTACTGAGCAAGCAACTGACTTTGTCAAATCCCTTGAAAAATAATGACATGGGGAATTTTTAAAATCAAAGAAGAATGATTTTGCTTTTCTTTTTGTTCATTCTTGTGTTTCTTCCTGCAGTATCCCTGGATGCATGTGATTTACGGGCTGTGATGTCAGTGGAAGTGGAGTAATATAATATTAACACAGCGGGCTCCGGAGTAAGACACGTTAGGTTTGAATTCTGGTTCCACCATTTCCTTTTATAAGATCTTGGGCAAGTGTATGCTCAAGATCCTCTTCTGTCAAATGGGGATAAATAACAGCACCATCTCACAGGTTTGCTGTGAGAATTGGGAAAGGGCACATTATATTCTCCACACCATGGCTGGCATATAGTTGGTGCTCAAAAATTGGTAGTTATTATTACTACTAATAGCACTTCACACAGGTGTATGCTCAACAGATGTTAATTGGATAGAGGGATGCTTGTTTGCAATAAAAGAAAACAGCTGGTGCCTGTGGGCAAACAGCTCAATTGGTGTAGATGTGAGTCTCCTATTCAACTTGTTCACCACCATTTCTTGCCTGGGAAGACAATGTATACCAGAAATGTTGAACCAGAAAATACTCAGAAAAACAACAGCCCAGCAGGCCAATGCAAGAGAACTGGGATAATCAGAAAAGTTAATTCTTCCAGGTCTGGATCTAATTTGCTCAAATTATCAATCCACACAGTGTTTAGAAAAGTCAACCCATAAAAGTCCCTTCACCTCTAGGAGTTTTCCTCCTAGCCTCTGAAGGGGTTCAGAACATGTCACCCCAAAATACACCACTTTGGCATAGTGATTATTGTGAGCTGAAAGAAATGAAGAACAAGCCAATACAAGCAAAGCTTTGTATCGCCCCCTCAAATGCCTAAAATAAGGTATAAGTTTTCCTTTCTGCAAAGAAAATTTACATTTATAAGAGAAATTTGCATTAGTAACTAGGTATCTGTACCGGGAAGAGAGCTACTCTGAGACAACTTTTATCCCCTGAAAAACTTATCTACGTGACAAGGCAACCAACCTTCCTTCACTATACATTTTCCACACCCCTTGCCTTCCCATAATTCAGCTCCATTACCAGCAGGAAGCCCCTAACCCTTACTTCTTTAGCTATTTCTGTAGCTCAGGATAAGCCTCAATCATCTGGCCACCTCTTTGAGTCTCATATTGTTGTGAGACTCCCATGTGTGTGTCTCACAAAATTAAAATGGCTTTTCTCCTGTTAATCTGTCTTATGTCGATTTAATTCATAGAGCAGCCAAAGAACCTAAAAGGGTAAAAAGAAGCAATTTTTCCTCTCCCATACTTCTTAGTGTTGAAGATTTTAAAATCTCTGTCTAAAAATCTATTAGTCTGTTAAATAAAACTTATAGGAGACCATGGGTTTGGACTGAGCCCCTGCACTAGGCTGGGAACCGCAGACCAAACCAAAATGGAGTCACTTGTGCTACAGTTCCACACCACCAGGCTGACCCAATTGTTCAAATGACCTCCTGAGAAATCAGGAGAGGGAGAAATAATAGCCGAATCTCCAAACAGGCCAGTGTTAGCCAGCATGATAAGGAAGTCCCATCGGCTTTAACCTTTACAAGGAAAGTAACTTTGAAATGATTTTTTGTTCTCTGTTTCTGCTTTCCTCAACCCTTTTCTGTCTATAAAGTCAACCTCCTCTGCTCAGCTCATGGGAACACTCATTCTAATTTATATAATGAGTTGTTGCCCGATTTTAGAATCACAAATAAAAGCTAATTAAGATCTTTAAACTAAATGTGTTCTAATTTTGTCTTTCGACGGGGCTAATAATAATGATGGATGTCTCATTTTCATCTCAAAGCACTTTCAGGTAAGTACTATTCTATTTTATAGTCTAAAAAATTGAAAATGTGTCCAAATTACACACCCAGCAAGTGGTAGAGCCAGTATACAATCCCAGGTCTTGCTTAGGCTAAAGCAAGTATTCCTGGGGTAATTCTCTCAGACAACCCCGGAGAAGACTTATAATGGAAGTAGGTTTAGGAACAGAAAGGAAGGATTCCTAAGTTGAGTTTTGGAGGATCAGTGGGAGTTGGCTAAACAGAGACTAGGAATGGGGAGACTGCTCTTTAGATAGAAAAACAGAATCAACCAAACTTTTGAGAGATGAAACTCACTTGGAATACTAGCACTTTAGTGCAACTAAACTGAAAGGAGTAGAAGGGAAAGGATTTAGGGGAAATAGAGGACATCTGTGCTAGGCCCAGATACAAACACAAATAGAAATCCAGGGTGGCCTGAGGTGGGCTGTAAGCACAGGAGCCAAGTGGCCCAATAGTGGGTTGCTGCCTCCTGCAAGCCTCAGAATCTCAGATCATGCTATATAAAGAATTGTGTAAGTTTATTCCTGAATAATTAGATTTCCCTTAAAATGGCCTGTTTCCATTAAAATGTGTCTCAAAGGAGCATTTGAACCGAGCCAGTAGCGGGCTTCAACATACAAAACACATATTTTAAGATGAAATGGTGAATCTTCAAATTACCTCTAAGTCAATACAAGTTACAAAGCTAATGAAAGTGCAGCCAAGACGAGACCCAATTAGTAGCTCTTAATCTTCTGCTCTTTGCCTTACCAAATCTGAAGTTCTTTCCCCTCAGGTATGCTGAGCAAATGTAAAATCATTATGCCAATGACCTTGTCCTGCTTAGAGGCTTCCTTAATCTAAACCGTTGTCAATATTCCCTGGGCTACCAGGCTTAAGAGCTCACCTCTTTTATACACATTCTCTCCACCACTGCCGTGGGGAATGGTGTCTATTCTCCAGAGTCTTTGTTTTGAAGAAAGTGATATAACAGAATGCATGTATTTAGATGGATAGAAAAAAATGACCAAAAAAATGCAAACTTGTACCATGACATGGTTATTGATTGTTAGAGAAAGAATAGAAGGCCAACCTTGCAAGTCAGGAAGATAGAGAGGCTCGATTCCAGCTATCTGTGAGGCCAAGATGCAGCAAGGTTTAGCCACAGCTGGGTTAGAACACTCTGTCACCTTGCAGGGATTCCACCATGTCCCCAACACCCACCAAGATGGGCTAGGATGGGGGATTCCATGAAGCAGAAGAAATTACCTGGTGGCTGGCTGCTCCTGTGTCTCATGATGTTTCTCAGTGGGACACCACTGGCATTTTTTTTTTCTGGACAATTCTTTTTGAGGGGAAGCCTTTTCTATTTACTATAAGATGTTTATCATCCCCGACCCTGCACATTAAATGCCAAAAGTGACCCCCCAGTAGTCATTATGACAATCAAAAACACCTACCATATTTCCAAACTCTCCCTAATGGAGATGGTACCCACACATGCACATCCCTTGAGAACCACTGAATATTGAGATTTATATCCCCTGTGGGACCCATCATGCTCATAGAGTTCCACATCTGCACTTTGTAGATAGATAAAGTAAAATCCATTCCAGACTTTATTAAGTAGGGGTGGACTTATAACCAAGTTTCCACAATTCTCATGCAAACACTTATCCCCTAAATCTTGGTGTTGCCAAATTCTAAAAAGCATCTCTGCCTTCCCTCTGAAATATCTCATTTATATCATCTAAAAACTCTCTATTGAACAAGCAAATGCAAATTTCTGGCAACTTATCCTTTTGGCATGCCTTTTTCTCGAACTTAAAGTACTAAGCTAGTACTGAAGCCAACAAGCAAAAACTCAGCTTATAGCTAGGGGTAAAAACTCAGGCATTTTCAGATGGAAAGTGTGGGCAAGATTAATGAAACAAAAGAAATATATACCTAGACTTATCCCCATGAAATTTCAGAATACCAAACAAAAAAACAATAACTTAAAGGCTTCCACAGAGATGAAAAAAGAAATTTCTTCAAAGGAATAATAACCAGATTGGCATCATAATTTTCACTGGAAACATTGGATTCTAGTACCAGTGGGACCAGTAAACCTTATTACCTAAAAGGTAAAGGAACAAACTCTTCCACATTTTGGGGGAGAAAAAAAATTTGAAACTAGAATTCTTTAACACTCAAATGAAATGAAAAGATAAACATTAATAAAACTTTTTTATACGTGCAATAAAAATACTTACCTGCCATACCAAAAAAGTTGACGTATTCCACCAAAAAAACTAAAAAAAAGTTCAAGAAAGACATCAGTTCGGATTATAATTGAACTAACTGAAGAGTTCAATAAAAAGAAATCTAAATTTTTGGATGCCAGCCAGGGAACACACCTAGGAATCCACTGGTCATGGCACATCATGCATGTAGAAGGGCTCAATAAACCGAAGCCACTAGGGCTTTGGACACTAGGGCTTTGTCCTCTAGCTCTAGGGCTGTGGCCTCTCGTTTGCAAAGGGCCTCACATTCAACCTCCAAGCAGGTTATACATACAGTCAAAGGGATGTACCTAAGAGATTGAACTCTTAAAATTTTCAGTTGTTTGAGCTTCCTTCACAGAAATCCTGAATAGCAGTGGTGGCTTAAATAACACAGGGATTTCTTTTGTTCTCGTAAAATAAAAAATCCTGGGGTTGGCAATCCCTAAGGTTGGCCAGTACAGCCACTCCAGGAAAGCTCAACTGAGAGCTCTGCTAGTATCTGGCCTTCCCTCACGGCCATGCAATAGCCCTTCTTGCAACATTACAGCCAAGAAGAATGGGGAAGAGAGAAGAGCAGGGTACAGATGTCGGTGGGGTTTGCCCTCCTTTTAAGGAATTGTCCCTCAATTCCCTCCTGATGATTTCCACTAAAATCTCACTGAACAGGCCTCTATCTCAAGTCCATCCCATCTGCATCAGAAGCTAGGACATGTAGTTTCACTGGGTATAACGCCATGCTAAGGGGGTAAGGTATAAAAACTTGCCTAACAGGTACAGTGAACACTATTCTGATGACCGACACACTAAAAACTCTGATGTAAGCATTGCACAAGTTAGTTATCCATGTAACAAAAACATTTGTACCCCTTAATATTTTGAAATATTAATTAATAAGACACAAATGCAAGCATGCTTTTCCAAAAAAAAAATAGTTCTCAGCTTTGGGTGCTCAGCTCACATGAAACAACATACATGAATCAGGGATATTTTAGGAAAGATCACTCTGGTTGCTGTGCGGAGAGTGAACAGGAGAGACGCAGTAGAATTAGAGACCAGCTGGGAGGCCACCTGAGTACTTCAGATGAGAGGTGCTAATATTTTAAACAGTGTTTATGGGTTTTTGATGCTTACAAGAGGGGTTGGCAAACCTTTTTTATAAAGGGCCAGACAGTAAATATTTTAGCTTTAGCAGGCCATATGTCTCTGTTGAAATGACTCAGCTCTGCCATTGTAGCACAAGAGCAGCCATAGAAAATACATAAATGAATGAGTGACTGTGTTTCAATAAAACTTTATTTCTGGACTCTGAAATTAGATTTCCATACCCTTTTCACATGTTATGAAATAGCCATCTTTTTTTCTTTTTTGAGTCATCTAAAAATGTGGAAACCATTCATAGCTCACAGGCTATATAGTAACAGGAAGCACGCCAGTTTTGGCATAGGGGCTATAGTTTGCTGACAACGCATGAAAGGTTTAATTATAATTATAGAATTGAAAGTAAGCTATATAAACCTTTACGTAAAACTAATCTAATCATAATACTGATAGAAATCAAGAAGTTAAGAAAAGGTGGCCCCTGATAGTGGACAAGAAACATTTACTTATCACTTCGTAATTATGCAGCATTTGAATATCTTTAATCTAAGAATAATTATAGCTAGTATTTATAGAGTGTTTTTTAATTTACAGGACATGGAGCTATAAAATCATCAAAGAGCTAATGACGTCAGCATGATGCTATTTGCTGAAGTGGGTATGATCAGGCAAAGCTGTAACCCTTACCAGGAACTGGGGAGATCTTTGTGAACTAAGTGACCAGGGAAGAGCTCTAGGAGAAGTCAGCATGAGTCAGAAAAGATCCCAGGATGTAGGTAAGCAGGTAACAATAAGAAGAATATTCCAAGTGGAAGGAATGAATGATGCCAGCAGCAGGGGCAGTAACAGACCTTAACAGAAAAGCAGAAGTCGGAATAGCAGTTCTCAGCCTGTGGACCTGGGACCCTGGACTAAATAGCTATTCTAAGAGATCTGTAAATCAAGATGAGTATCAGGCTCTTGGCAGATAGACTAAATAGTACCCTACACATAAATAATGCTACTGTTTTTCAAGCATATTATTCTACTATAATTTGGTAAATTCATATTTATTTTTAAATACTATTAAGTTCATTGATAGCATCTTATATTTTCTCAATTAATGTTAAATATAATCCCTCCGTATTGAAAAGTGCACAATATTTTAATTGTTAAAATGAGATTTCCATACTTGAAAAGTCAGGCACTATTACGTTAATAAGTACTGGAGGCTCCATTCTCTGACCACAGAGTTTTAAACAAAAGCATGAGAGAGACAGGGTGTGTGGAGTGGTGGAGGAGCCCAGCTGTGCTACAGAAAGTTAAAAAACACTCTGCTAAGTAATGCTTGGATGAAAGAGACAATGAAATGCACATTTCATACTCTACAGAAATGTAAGAAACTTACATATTAAAACCTCTAGGTTTAGGTGGTACTTACAGGACAATTTACAGCTTCTTCCAGGAAATACAAATTATCAAAATCAATTTAAAAAGAAATAGAAATACTGAATGGTCCTTAAACATAGACTGTACTAAAAAACTTAAGTAGCCACATTACAAAGGGGCTCTTTCTTCAAGGAACATATAATTCCTGTCATATTTAAGCTATTTCAGAGAAGAGAAAAAGATAGCAGTTTTCCAACTAATTTTGCGAGACTAGCATGACCCAGATATTCAAACTAGACAAGAACAGAAAAAAAAGGAGAATCATAGACAAATATGACTTATGTATACAATGCAAATAATTAATTAAATCCAGTCTTCTATTAAATAATAACACATAATGACTAAGTAGGGCTTATTCCAGGATGTTTTAATATTAGAGAAATTGACAAGAACAGATTAAAAGAGAAAAACCCATACATCATCTTGATAGATGATGAAAAACATTTAATAAATTTCACTTCACTTGCATGATGGAGGAATTATATTTTAATACTAATTGATTGAGAAAATATAGGATAAGATACTATAAATGCATTCAATAACACTTTTAAATGAATTTGACTTTCCTTAATCACAACAGCTACTTTGATAAAGGGAGACAAGCAGAAGCCTTCAGTAAACTACATAGTGAAATGTTAGAAAGGTTGCTATTTAATATTAATTTCAAGAGTAAAATAAAGTGATCTGTTTACCCCAGGTTGTTCTGGGTAAAAAAAGAAGGCCCCAAAATCTTAGTTCCTTACAACAACATAGGTTTATGGTTCACACTTCATGGCAATCACTTGTCAAATTTGACTTTGCCCCATGTCATATTTTGGACCCCAAAAGTCCTATTCCTTTGTCTCTATCACACAAATATACCACATGTGCACAAAGACAGTAGCATGAAGATGTTCATTGCAGTATTGTTTATAATAATCTTTTGGAAGCATCTTATAATCTATTAGTAGGAGAATAGCTAAACAAATTATGATAATTCTCTACTATGGATCAAGAATGTTTATTTTTATAAATTAACAAGATCTATGAGCACATAAGGGAAAGATCTAGAAGGATACATAGAAAACAATAGAAGTCATCTCTGGGCAGGTTGTAGAACTGGGGAGTGTGATGGAGATGTTCTCTCTTGATACTTTATACTTCCATGTTATTTAAACTTATTGTGCAATAAACATATTACATTTTTATTTGAAATTAAAATTTAAAATATTCCATGTCCTTCTAATTTTCGGTCTTCTTACTTTAAGGTATACTTTTGTTTAGTCATACAAGAACAATACAAAAACAATAGTTCTTGTGCTTCCAGGAGATTTTATGTGTTTTTCTGCTATATTGTTTGTTATATTAAAAGTTTAAAATGGTGATAACATTTTTGCAGATTATACTTTTAATCATTATATCATAACCCCCTATATTTCATGTAATTCTTTGAGATTTGAATTGTACTTTTGAGAGATTTGTATTGTCATTCTGCTTTCATTGTGTTTGCATTTCCTGAGGGTGCTTTGCCTTTCACTTCATTGTGCCCTTTCCCAGTTACTTTGGTATGTTTATACTAGATATTATGTAGCCCTGATTTAAAAAGTCTAAATGAAGTCAGAAACTTTACAGACAATGAAACTTTGAAACAATAGAATATGGTTCAAATAGGTTCTTTGAGATGGTAGATATTCCCTCAGCTAACCAGTACGTCTCATTAGGTGGATAAGGAAAAGTTTAGTGAAAAATTACATACTAGTTACCCTAAAATTTAAAGCACTTTTATAGTTATTCTTTAACTTGTTATTATAAAGTTGCATTTCTGTGTAATCCTGTTTCCTAACAAGGAAAAGGTGCTCTCCTGTAACATATAAGGGTTTGTTTTAATAGTTCCAAGAACTGTGGACTTATAACCTTAACACTAAGAATGTTTTCTAAAGGAAACTACTTATTTAAACTGTTTATGGTAGGAATCTGTGTGTGTTCTTTCATGTGGTAAGCCATGTTTGTCTTAGGAGGTTCATTTTACCTACCAATCTATATCTCACTATGATCTAAGCAAACCAGTGCTAATTAACTTTAAGGGAATGTGTAGGTTTCCTAAAAATAAAAACATGGTTTAAAAAATTTCCTTCTTATATCAATTCTTTTGGAATATAACACAAGTGACTCTAACAGATTAAAACGCAAGGCAGTTCCTCCCCAATTTGCCTGCAGTAAGGCTGGTATGATGAAAGCAATGCCTTATTAAGTTTACTTTGGAGGTAATTTTTATAGGGACTGCAAATGATGAAGGATGGAAATCAGAAAAAAAGTTAGTAGGTAGATCTAGGTGTCTTACACACTGGAACTCACCTGCTTCCAGGGTAGCTAGGCTGGAAGAAATTAAAGTCCTATCTATCACATTCTACTAAAAATGTTGCCCCCTACCAAATCCCAGGCCTTGTTACCACATCTTAATCCATCTCTAAGAGTAAGATAACATGGTGAACTCATTCCTGCTCAGGACCAGGCACTGTGAGAGACACTGGGAATAGAAAAGGGACATGCGCATACTCCACCCTTCTGAGCTCTCAGTGTAATATGCATGAACATAGAGGACATTATCCTCAGTGAACTAAGCCAAGCACAAAGGGACAAATACTACATGATCTCACTCACATGAGGAATCTAAACAAGTCAGGCTCATAGAAGTAGAGAGTAGAACAGTGGCTATCACAGGCTGGGTAGAGTTGGAGGGGAGGAGAAGTAGGGAGAGGTAAGTCAACAGGTGCAAAGTTAAAGTTAGATAGGAGGAATAAAGGCTGGTGTTCCACTGCACAGCAGGGTGACTATAGTTAACAATAATGTAATGGATATTTCAGAATACAGTCAGGTATCACTTAGCAATGGGGATATTTTCTGAGAAATGCATCATTAGGTGATTTTGTCTCTGTGCAGCAATGAGTACACTTACACAAAACTAGATGGGATAGCCTGCTACACACCTAGACTGTATGGTATAGCCTATCACTCCTACGCTACAAACTATGCAGCATGTGGCTCTGCTGAGTACTGTAGGCAAATGTAACACAATGGTATTTGTGTACCTAAACATATCTAAACATAGAAAAGGTACAGTAAAAACAAGGTGTTATAATCTATGGGACCACTGTCATACATGCATATATATGCAAATATATATACATATTTGGTCCATTGTTGACCAAAATGTCCTTGTCTATTGTCAAGATATGTGCTATCCATTAGCCACATGCAGTTATTTAAATCTAAATAAAGCAAAATTTAAAATTCAGTCTATCAATCTCACTAGCCATATTTCAAGTGCTAAATAGCCACATGTGGCTAATGGTACCTTATTAGCGCAGATGGAGAACATTTCCATCATTGCAAAAGGTGCTACTGGACAGCACTGCTCTAGATGGCCGGTACCTGTGACTTGGACTGGGTTTTTAAAAGGACAGGTCATTAGAGATGGTGACAAAAGCAATTACTTGGTGATTTACCTGGTTCCCAAGTGATGCCTTCTTAGAATCAAATATCCCATAAACCTGGACATTCACTTGGGGTTTTATGTGAAAGAAAAATAAACCTCTATTTCTTGAGCCACTGTATTCTGGGATCTCTTTGTTATAGAAAGTTTAATACTATGTTTTATCTCAGTTCTCATCAGCCTTCTCATTCATGTGTCCTTTCACTCTTCTACCGTAAGGCACTCTGTGTATTCATATATGCTCATCCCTCCATGGGGGAAGGGGCAATCATCTCTGAAAGTTATTCACACTATGGTGTTAATGACTGAATTCCAATGGCTGGCATATATTTTGTTAATCCCTCATAAGATCATTTGATTATAGTAGAGATCCCAGAAAGTAGAATGGGAAGGAATCTCTAATGGAAAAATTTCAAGCATCAGCAACACATCAGTAGGAGAGACATGCTGAGGTCTACAGCTTTCTTGTCAATTCTCCATACACTCATGGACAACTTCTCTATGTGTAAGGGCAGCATCCAAATATTCAGGACTCAACTACAAAATCTATTTATGAGTAGAAAAAAAAAGAAGAGAGAAACCCATTTGGATGCTTTCTCTTTGCAAATTCCCAGAGATTGAATACTGAATGGGGTGACCCATCACTTCCCCAGCATCACCATTCTGTGGCTATGTAGAAGGTCATGTTACATTCATACCTTTGTTAGATCCACACAGGATGTGGCTCATGAAATAATTTCAGTACTTTAAAAAGCACAATGCATTATATAACAGAAATACTCAATAAATATTTGTTTGGAGAGTCCCCAAAAGGTGCCTACATCCTTGACTTAGTCCAGGCTGCCAGTAACCTCTTCCGTCCTGAGCCAAGATGCTCTCACTAACCAGCACTCATCTCTGCAGGCATCTACTCACCGTGATCATAGCTGCTTACCATCTCTGTTACCACACCAGCTCATACAAAATAATGAGAGCCATCTTTTCCTCTATGTGACGCTTAGGTAAGGGGAAGGGGTTGTTGGGTCTACTCCACTGACCCATATGCCTTATTACCAAGTCTCAGTCTGGTGATCTTATGGATCTGCCAGACCTTATGAAGAAGCTCTCACACAAGCACTTCACCATTTCAACATTGCTTCCTGCAATTCGACTTCTAGTGTTCAACTCCCATTCTAATTTCCCGGTCCCTATCCCCTGGACCCACCCAATCTGTCTATTGTGGATATGGGTCAAGTTTTATTTTTCCCTAGGCAGTTGTTCAGTCCAATGTAAGTCTTACATTGATTGTATCTTATAATAGCTGATGACCAGCCATCATGTAGCTGTGCCCTTATACATTTGATCAGGGATGTTCCTGTTTTCATCACTTCAATTAGGTGATATGCATTGATACAAAAACACTGTGTTGAGTTGCTATTTAAAATATCTTCAGGAAGACTACATACCATGAGTCATCATTGATATGAAAAGCCACTGTGTACAAACAAAAATTGCAATTGAACATAAATTTAATCTTAAATGTTTAATCAAAAATGTTAATTTTAATTTAATCAAAAATGTTATTGGAAGAATGATTGTGTTCTATACTTTCTTGTAAAACCAACAACCAATTGCTTTATAGAAATTAAGGGAAGAAATTATCCACAAAAAGATGAATCTATGTCAAATTTTGTCACTGAGATACATGGAAAAGAATAGGCAATCACACCTAAGCAACAGACATACAAGCAGGAGAAATCACCAAATCCATTAGAATGGATGAAGGAATGTTCAAAGTAATGAGAGGCTGATGTGACATATTAGTGCATCACTCAGAACTGTCATTAAGGCATCAAACAGCATTTTGTCAAAAACTCCCTTTTGACTTGGAAAACCGGAGCCACTTAACTTCCAACACAGGTGATTTAAAAAAAACATGAAATTGGATTTAGTCAAATGGGAAACTCTAGTGAAACCCTAGCACTCTTTGATATGCCTTGAAATTATATTATCAATGCTATAAAATCCAGAAATCAAAATCATGATGGGTTACAAAAAGTGACTTATCTGTGATACTATGAAAAATTACCAATGGCCAGAGGTTGACTCCATGTTTAATTTTCAACCACAAAAGTCTAAGAATATTTCTTAAAAAATACTACTGTACATTCACCTTTCCCCTGAAAATAGATGTGTCACAGCAGAGCAGATGGAGGGCTGGCTCACTCCCACCAGAGAGGTGCAGAAGCACTAAGTTACCCATCAATTGTGCTTGTTCTTGACACTTTTGATGTACATCTAAACAGTTCAAGAATGAGCTCTCTGATAATTGTAGTAAACTGCTTATTATCCCTGGTAGCCTGATTAAACAATGGCAACCTAGCAACACTTTCATTTACAAATCATTTAATGACTATTTGAAGAAAGACTCTTGGTTATTGCTGGAAAATGTCTGTCTACATCTTCTAACAAAAACAACAAGTGTTAGCATCACACTTGGTGGTATGGTATAAAGTCCTACAGAAAATAGTGGAGCATTTCTTTAAGAAATGCTCCATCATCAAGGATCTTGATAGCATATAGAATAATGTTGTAAAGAAAAATGCAGGGATTGATGGATCTGAGTCAAAAGTAATTTAGACAAGTCAGACCACGAATGGGAAGAGTTTTAGGAATACTTTAACCAATCCGTAACATTTATATTTTCCTTTTTAAAGGAAGTGGCGATATATGATTTTTAAACTATGTTAAATTACTTTAGAAGAACTCTTCAATATTTTTAAGTATGAAATAAAAAAATTTAAGTAAGAAGCACTGTGTCATGGTTTAATTTGCAGTGTTTTATCTTTCTTAGTAGTATATAAAATAATGGTGCATCTTACAATCGATGGCATCTTCAATTTGATGAAACTCAATACACTTTTTGGCTCATTGCTTTTTTAGTTGGCTGTAACAGTTTGGACAGCAGTATGTATAATAAGCCATTTTCAGTGGTTGAAATTAAACTCCAAACTCTCAATCCTAATCCCAGCTTCTCTGGGAACCACGCAAGCACACAATGAAGGATCTCCCCAAGAAGCTCTCCTTAAGGAAGAATGAAGGAGAGGAATATTTGGTAATAAAATAATTAAATAGCCCTTTACATTTCCCACAAATACACTCAAATAATTGTCACTTTTTGTATATTCAACAAGCATTTTGGAGGATGTTTACTTATGTCCTAGATACTATAGTAGCCAGCTCTCATTTTAAGAACATTTACTTTTAGTATGTACTTACTCTTTTTTTGCCCCTAATTGACCATTAGTCAAGATATTAAACATCAACATGTTTAATTAGAGAAGTATGTTTTCATAGCTTTATAATCCACGTAAGAAATATAATCATGTGAAGGCCTAACGAAATGTAGCCATTCCTATACTGAATGTCAGGCTACTCACAGAAGCAGCCTGCTGACAAGCATGGTAAGCTATTTTTAGCATATCACCTTTTTAGAACATTTGTGGTTGTTAATTATGACCATTTGGAGCTCACAGATGGTATATGAAATTGTAGTGTTCTGTTTTAGATAATGAGGGTGGTGGTAAAATAAATAAATCATTGTGAAATCAAAGGACATAGTCGGTGCATAACATGGTGTATTGGTTATTTATGACACACAGTACCTTGGTTGTTAATAACCTGCTGTAGTCACTGTTCCACCTGCCACTAAGGTCTCCATTTTATGTGGCTTCCATCATGTTACTTCTCTACTTATAATCTTTCGTGTCTTCTTTTTTTTGCCTACCCCATCCAGCCTAAAGTTCCTCAGCTGGGATTGCAAGGCTCCATAATCAGATACAAGCTGACCAGTTGAAATTATTTCCCACAGCCCCCAACAGGCAATTTCTCCTCCAGTTTGCGCGTTCTTCACCCCAGGTCCCCATGCCCTCTGCTGACTGGCACTGGGCTCCTGCTGGTGACCTCACCACATACAATGCCAATTCTCCTCCCTTCTGCCTGTCAAAATCTACTAGTCCTTCAAGATAGAGCTGAGATGCCAGGATCTCCACAAAGCCTGTGCTAATGTCACCGTTTGTCATCATTTCCCCCCCTGAATTCCAAGTGTACACACAGTAAGTGGTACATGGTTTATTATTAATTGTCCCTTGATTGTGCCGCCATGTAGGTCCTGGCTTAACAAGATGCCAAGGCTGCAAGCAACAGAAAGCCGGACATGCTCTTCGGTGGCTTCCTTGCCACAGCAATGGACAAGTGGGTAAGAGGAGGAAGAGCGGATGGTTAATGTTTACTGTTGAGTGTCTGGCTAGCATAGAGATAATTTCCAGCAAAATATCCAGAAGACAACGCTTGCAGGTTCATTTTCTTGGAAGGAAGGAAGTAAGGAAAGAAGGGAGGGAGGGAGGGAAAGAAAGCAAGTGGAATGTAGCAGCTGTCATAGAATGTTGATTCTGATCATGGGATAATCTCTCAGAAATTTGCCATTCTGTAAACTGTCAAGGACTCTTCAACCACATGTCACAGGAACTTGAAGTTTCAGGGCTCGAACCATCAATTTTATAGTTGGGGCATTGCAATCTGAAAACAACCATGCAACCAAAGGAAGGGATCTATTTTTTCGGAACCATTAGCCATTTGCTAAAATATTCAGTGCCCCATTCATGTTGATTCAAGTATTTTGCACAATGTTTCAGTTATTTATTCTTCACTTAACACTTTGGTATTTCTACCACTGAGGTGAATAAAAACCTCAGGAAAGTGCTATGTATATGTACATTGTGAGATATAAAAAGTTACTTGAAAGCAAATCATTAGGTGGTTTGAGCAGCTGTAAAATGATTTACATTTGGAACACTTAAATTTAGAAAACAAATGTTTGCCATGAACTAACATAAACAGAGAGAAAGAGAAAGAGAAAGAATCCAAGCTAAAAGAGGTTCAAGAAATGCTATCAGTGAGATGGAAAGTAGCTTACAAATTAACTAAAGTTTCCATATCTCACATTGTGTTTTATTTTAATTTCAGAATTTACGGTGGCACAAACACTTTGGTTACATAAATTGCCTTTGCACTGCCTGGCTCAGAGCTACAAGTGTGTCCATCCCACAGACAGCACGCATTGCACCTGTTAGGTGTAAGTTTACCCATCCCCTCCTCCCCCATCCCACCTGCCCAACACCCTATGAATGTTACTTCCATATGTGCACATAAGTGATGATTAATTAGTGCCAATTTAATGGTGAGTACATGTGGTGTTTGTTTTTCCATTCTTGTTATACTTCACTTAGAAGAATGGGCTTCAGCTCCATTTGGAATAATACAAGAGGTAGTTCACCATTTTTTTATGGCTGAGTAGTACTCTGTGGTATATTAATACATATGCCACAATTTATTAATCCATTCATGTATTGATGGGCACTTGGGTTGTTTCCACACCTTTGCAATTGTGAATTATGCTGCTGTAAACATTCAAGTGTAGATGTCTTTTTTATAGAATGTCTTTTTTTCCTTCGGGTAAATATCCAGTAGTGGGATTGCTGGATCAAATGGTAGTTCTACTTTTAGTTCTTTGAGGTACCTCCATACTACTTTCCACAGAGGTTGTACTTGTTTGCAGTCCCACCAGCAGTGTGGGAGTGTTCCTATCTCTCTGCATCCACGCCAACAGTTGTTGTTTGGGGACTTTTTGATAAAAGCCATTCTCACCGGAGTTAAGTGATACCTCATTATGGTTTTGATTTGCATTTCCCTGATAATAAGAGATGTTGAGCATTTTTCATGTTTTTTGGCCATTAGTCTATCTTCTTTTGAAAAGTTTATGTTCATGTCCTTTGCTCATTTATTGATGGGGTTGTTTGATTTTTTCCTGTTGATTTTCTTGAGTTCTATATAGATTCTTGTTATCAGCCCTTTATTGGATGTGTAGAATGCAAATATCTTCTCCCATTCTGTAGGTTGTCTGTTTGCTCTAATGATAGTTTCCTTGCTGTGCAGAAGCTTTTTAATTTGATCAGGTCCCATTTAGTTATTTTTGTTGCTGCTGTGATTGCTTTGGGGGTCTCCTTCATAAATTCTTTGCCTAGGCTGATGTCTATAAAAGTTTTCCCAACATTTTCTTCTAGAATTCTTAAGGTTTCATGGCTTAGGTTTAAGTCTGTTATTCAACTCAAGTGCCCATCAATTCATGAGTGGATTAATAGAATGTGGTGTATGTATACCATGGAACACTGATCAACTACAAAAAACAGTGGTGAACTTGCACCTCTTATATTATCCTGTATAGAGCTCGAGCTCATCCTTCAAAGTGAGGTATCACAAGAATGGAAAAACAAGCACCACATGTACTCGCCATCAAATTGGTACTAACTGATCAACATTAAGGTGCTCACATGGTAGTAATATTGACTGGGTACTGGTCAGGTGGTGGGGGGTAAACTCACAACTAATGGAAGTAGAGCACACTGTATGGAGATGGGCACTCTTGTAGCTCCAGCTTGGGTGAGGCAAAGGCATTATATGTAACCAAAATGTTTGTACCCCCCTAATATTCAGAAATTAAAAAATATATTGGGATATTTGAAAAAAAAAGAATAAGCCATGCTAATTAAATGCCATTATATCCATATTGGGGTTCTATGTAAAATTTCATTCGAATAAAAGGCTCTTTTTTTAAGAAAAAAAAAGAAAAGAGAATAATCTACTATTGAAATTACTAATTACATTTACCACCCCAAATTCACCTAAAGATACCAGTTTATTTGAGAACTTTAAGATTCTCAAACTCGGAGATTTCTGATAATGATATTAATAGATATACATAAGATTTTAATGTAGGTAGAATTTATTTTATTTTACTTATTAATCACCCACCCCCTTTTTTCATATTAATTCTCTAACTATTCTTATAGATCATGGTTGATTCTTTTCAACAGTCATACATTTATTAAGCCTTAAAGGGACTGGTGAGCACCTGAGTCCTAGGCATTATGTGTGGCACTGAAGATACAAATCAATGAGGCCCAGGGTTTTTAAGTCTATGAAACAGCACATGAGAAAGTTCTCATGCAATTGAATGAAGACAGAACTGCTGGCACAGAAAACTGGCTTTGTGCAGAAGCATTTGAGAGAAGTCAGACTATTTCCCATCGTCTGCTGTTTGAACATACATTTTTTTCTGTATCACTCCAGTCATTCATTAGAAGACAAAGGATTCTATAAATGGAATAACAGGTGTGTGCGTGCTTTGTATAATTACATCCTAATAGAGGTTTCCTTTTCTATAAGATTTCTGATGATTGAGTGCTTGGTATGTGGTTTGTTTTCTAATTACAATCAATCATTTCCTTCTTGAAGTCATTCTGGTAACACATCTCTGCCACTATTTTTAGAGCTATGACAAATCATATATGCTGTACTAATTTAGAAATGTTTTTCATTGAATAGCTCTCATCAAATATTTCTTTAAAGCAGATATAAATAGTCATGTGATCCCAAGGGTTGGTTTCACTTCAAGCAGAAAGTAAATTAAGCCCATTATACTGGTTAACCCATCAATAAGTGCTATGGGAAGGCTAATATTATGTCTACATAAAAAAGTCATTTGCTGTTGTTGAGAATGGGCCCGCATCCCCAATGACTGTACATCTCTCCCCTATAGTCATTTATTCTTGAATTCCTTTATCTAAGTATGGTCTTATTTCTGAACTATTGTTAAAGCACAAACAGTTCTGGAAAAGGTAATACACAGATCTAAATTCATACCGAAGTAAAAATAACTAATTTCAACAAACATCAATGCTTTCCTGAAAAAAGTTGTTCTTTCATATAAAGGGACTTCAAAAAGTTCATTGAAAAAATAATTAAAGATAAAAATTAAAATATAAACCATATTTCTCAACATAAGCTCCATGAAGGTCAAGACACTTTTGTAAGTGGTGGTACCAGCCATTTAGTCCATCTACAAAGAACTGAGAGTCCTGGGAATTTAACCATGTCAATATGGTCTTTTTTACATTGTTATTTACAGAATTTTTTCAGATTAGGAAACAAAAAGAAGATAGAGGGAGTCAAATCAGGACTTTAAGGTGGATGCCTAATGATTGCTCACTGAAACTCACAAAATTGCCCTTGTTCAAAGAGAAGAATGAGCAGGAACATTGCCATGGTGGAGAAGGACTCTCTGGTGAAGCATTTCAGGACATTTTTCAGTTAAAGCTTTGGCTAACTTTCTCAAAACACTCTCTTAATAAGCAGATGTTATCATTCTTTGACCCTCCAGAAAGTCAACCAGCAAAATGCCTTGAGTATCCCAAAAAACTGTTCCCACGACCTTTGCTCTTGACTGGTCCACTTTTGCCTTGACTGGATCACCATCACCTCTTGGTAGCCACTGCTTTGATTGTGCTTTGTCTTCAGAATCATACTGGCAGGGCTATGTTTTAGCTCCTGTTACAGTTCTTCAAAGAATTGCTTCAGGATATTGATCCTGCTTGTTTAGAATTTCCATTGAAACTTTGTTGTTGTCTACAGCTGATCTGGGCACCCAGTTTTGCCACCCAACAAGTGGATAGTTTGCTCAACTTTAATTTTTCACTCAGAATTGTGTAAGCTGAACCAATTAAGATGTCTATGCTTTTGGCTATTTCTTGTTAATTGTTGGTCCTCTTCAATTAGGGAATGAGCAAGATTGATTTTTTTCCTCACAAATTGATGTGGAGGAATCAATCAGGTCTGCTACTGCAGGCTTCATTTTCAACATCATCTCATCATCCCTTCTTAAAATTAGTTGTCCATTTGTAAACTTATTATTTCTTTGGGGCATTTTCCCCATGAACTTTTCATATCAATGATTTCACCATTCTTCTACCCAAACTTCAGCATAAATTTGATGTTTGTTCTTTCTTCAGTTTTAGCAGAATTCATATTATCCTGATAGGGGCTTTTTTCAAACTGACATCATATCCTTTTTTGTGCCTCAAACTAGATCCTATTCAGACATGTTATATAAAGTTAGTACAAGTTTATTTTGGTACAAAAAAAATTTGAAATCCATGCATAGTTTTTTTATAACATGCATGTCCTATGAACTTTTTCAAGATCCCTCATATAGCTGATTCAAACATGGAGGGGTTTGTCATGAAAGGAGGAAAGGACACAAATAAGCACTTGGGAGATGCTAAAGACACATTTCTCCTTATTTTGCAATGTTGGCAAAGACTGGTGATGACTTGAGGGTTAATGGAAATTTCCCTCAAAGTTTGAGATCTTCCATCTATCAATTACTTGAGTTCAGTAAAGGAAGATTATAATTAACAAACTACACATATAATCAAATCTTTATAGAAACCATAGTTTGCTGTCTGTGTGTTTAAATTAAGTGTTCAGTAAAGTTTCTAAAGTTCAATCCATAATGCAAACTCCATTGTTCCCAACTCAGTTATCTATGTGATAAGCTGTGCAAGAAGAAACCAGTCCTCCTCAGATGGTCTTGAATTCCACTAACACGGCCTGAGCTTTCCAAGCTGTGGCGGCACTGAAATATTTATTGACTAAATGAATAAGTGAAGGGAACAAAGAAACAAAAGAATATGAAAAAGAGTGGAAACAACTTGGTAAGCAAACGATCTGATTAAAGTCATTCTCCTTGGGTTCAATAGCTGCAGGCTTTACACAGAGCTAAAGGTGCTCCCTCTGTGTCAGACCCCTTCACATTGTGAGGCATACTGTGAAGTCAGGAACACTTAGGAGGGGCTATGACAGTTGCATTAAAATGTGGCACTTCCCAGTTCACTTCCACTAACGCCGTAAGTGAGCCCATAGTGTGAGTGCCCTGGTGTTTCTCAGTCTTCTTGTTTATCATGTTGAGAAGATCCAAGACTAATAAAGAATGATTACGTGGTGTTGTGAGACATTATCTGAAAAGTGCTGGTATTTTATTGTGTTCTTTTTTACTGGCTTGTGGAAAGTGAAAGGATTGCCTTTATGTGGTGCTATATGGTAAAACCTCTCCTTTCTAAAATATATGTGTGTGGATTTCAGAGGAATTTAAGCTACACAAGTGGTAACTACTCCATATGATTTACTCTTGGATTTATCACATAAGGAATCAGAGGGTGCACTCTTTGTATAATACAAAGCAGTTTTTGTCAGCTAAAGTTTGTCCTGCACAGGCAGAATGAAGAGGAAATTTGATAGAATCATAGCCAGAATATTCAAGCCAAACAATTACTCTTGTCTGAATTATTCAGGATAAGGGATTTCTCCCTTTAAATAATGGCTTTATAGGGGCTATTTAAACAGCCCAATCAGTATTTCTAAGTGAGACCTTATTTTTAAAAATAGAGATAACAGGTTGAAGGGAAGAGGGTAAATTTTAAAATTACCAAGAAAATTAATTAAAAACAATAAAATAAAATGTTGAAATTCATTTAAAGGGCAGAAAAAAATACCAACTGAAGATATGGATCTTTCAGTGCCAAGCAACATAGAATTCTTTTTGGTTCTAATTTACCCAAAGAACCTTTTTGCTATCCCTTAAAAGATTTTTATATAGTCAAAATCAATCTCTTACACTCCCTTGGACCATTCTGTTGATTTTTGACATCCCACATATGCAAAAATCATTTACTCAAAGTGACTAGAGAAGTGGAAAAATTAGAGTTTCATGGTTTACGAATTGGAATTTATACAGATTTTACAGCTTTGCTTTTAAAGAAAGGAAAATGTTTTCTGCAGTTAAGAAATCACTCCAACAGATGGGTCTATCTCTTCTATTTTTATTTCTAGTTGGCTTATGGGTGAATTACCCTGGACATAGTTATAAATTTGAAATTATAGGAACTGCTGAGGGGTGATTTTTTTTTCTGGCTGTAAAATACAATGAGGACACA
Source organism: Cheirogaleus medius (assembly GCA_008086735.1). NCBI lineage: Eukaryota > Metazoa > Chordata > Mammalia > Primates > Cheirogaleidae > Cheirogaleus > Cheirogaleus medius. Next base: position 72,654,226 of record VBSM01003176.1, on the reverse strand, counting down.
GCTGCAGCATCTAGAAAGTGAGGGAAGCTAAAACCATAAAAATAATACTGTTTCCTTTTCCTAGTTTTGGATGCAAGCTCTGAAACAAGAGTACATTTATCTGGTTTCCCATTATTTATAATGATTAATCTAAGGTCACATTCCCAGGAGAGTAATTAGCCAGTCAATTATTTCAGTGTGAATCCCGTATTTCTGATTAAGTATAATTTTACAATTAGCAGTGGCCAAACATTCTATAAAGCATAGTAGAGTGTACAGGGTATTTTTTCTTACTGGGGGGTGGGGAGTTGGAGAAGGCAGAAATAGGACAGGAATTACTGGTTGATCTAACTCCATTAAAAAGAGATCACATGAGACAATTGTGAATCACATATTAAATATAAGCCAGCATTGAAATTCTATCTACTTATCTTTCCATATATGTGTTTGTTAGGTTTTTACATGTGTTTTGCCTGCTACATGTTCCACCTATAACTATCTGCTTTGTACATTATCTCTAGTAAGTTTTTAATTGTGAGCTAACTCCTCTCTAACATTTAATATATCGGGGCTACTCATTCTTCCCCACCATTTCCCAATCACTTCCAATATACTGGCATCAGAAACAGGGCTCTGAATAGCCAATTTCAAAATATATTAATCCTCTACTAAAATTATCTAAGAACTAATTCCCAGAAGCCATAAGATCAAGCTGAGGCTCTTTAGCATTGTATTCAAGGCTCTTCTTGGCCTGGACTTCTGGCCTTCCAGTTTGCTCTCCCTTTGCCCCTTTTTATGCTTTATGCTTCAGAAATACTAAGATGTAGTAGAAATAGTAATAGTAGTAATTGTAGTAATAATATTAATAGTTTCAGTGACCATTTATTGAGCATCAATTACATGAGAGATAAAATATTACTTTATTTCATTTAATCCTCATAATAATACCACAAGGCAGATATTATTATTTCCATTTTATAACTAGGAGAAGTGAGGCTCTGAGATAGTAAGTAACTTGTTCAAGTATATACAGTTAATTAGTAGTAGAGGTAAGGTTCTTCTCTTAATCTGTTTGTTATACCCTGAATATGCCATGTTATTTCATGCAGATAGGCTTTATCACATTTCCTTCCTTCTTACTACAATACTATTTACTACCTTGTTCACTTTTTTAACTTTAAAAACTCTACTCATTCTTTAGGACTTTTTCCATGAAGTTTTCTCTGATCTGCCTTCCTAGGAAAAGATAATCAGTCTCCTTCCAGTCTTTCATGGTTCTATCCCAGATACACACACACACACACACACATACACACATGTCCATTATTCTGTTCATCATGGTCCCTTATGATAATTACATCTATGTATGTAAATATGTCTCCTTACTAAGCTGTGATAACTCTACACTAATCTTGAAACAACAAAAAATGTTCACCTAATGAACAGATAAATGAATGTATTTAAGAGCAGTAAAGGCATAGCTTTGGCATGAAGCACAGGCCATCAAAAGAGAGTTTCCTCAACACAGAATAGCACTCAAGCAGCTTTGGAAGGCATTCCCATGTGTGATTTTTGATATTTCCTGCCTTCTTTCTTCACCACTTCCTATCAAGTTAGATCACTATTTTTTTTTCTCAGCCCTAAGTTCTTGCTTTGATCATATGCCTTTATTTAAAACTCCTTTCTGACACTAGATACCTGGAAAAGATACCTGTTGATTCCTCTCATTTTATCTATACTGGATTCAGATAATCTCTTTACTTCCATTCCAAGGATCTGACTTAAGTCTTTATTAGTGAACAAAAATTATTGATTAGCTAATATCTGCTAAAGATTGCTAGACTGGGGAAAAAAAATAAAACAAAACAGACAAGGCCTATGGTTTTATGTAGCATATATTCTAGTAGTAAAAACAAGAAAAGATATTTAAAAAACAAAAAAATAAATAAGATAATTTCAGGCACAATTTTCTATTCCAATGCAATAGCATATACCACTCTCTAGCATGAGCTATGACCCTGCTTAAGAAATACAAAGAAATATAAATATTAGCTTAATCTATGCAGAGGTATCTACACCTATGTTTAATTTTACATCATTATTAGTTTTCCAGAAAAAAATGAGGAACCAATAGATGGGTCAAATAAAAAACAAATATAATAGTAAGATGATAGATTTAAACCTAAACATAAGAATAATCACATTAAATGTAAAAGGTCTAAACTCCCCCAGTTAAAAGGTAGAGATGATCAGATTGGATTAAAAAACAAGAACCAACTTTTTGTTGCCTACAAGTAATGTACTTTAAGTATTAAGAAACAAATAGGCTTAAAGTAAAATAGTACAAAAAAGAAATATCATGACAATTCTTTTTTTTTATTTTCTTCCAGAGTGAAGTGTTTTTTTTTTTATTTCAGCATATTATGGGGGTACAAATGTTAAAGTTACGTATATTGCCCATGCAATATAGAGTGACTATATTAATATCAAAATGGATTTCAGTGAAAAGAATTTTACCAGGGATAAAAGAGGTCAATTCATAATGATAAAACAGTCAATGCAGAGTATTTTATAATCCTAAACATTTATGTACCTAATAACAGAACTTCAAAATACATGTAGAAACATTGATGGAGATGCAGGGAGAAATAGACAAATTCATAATTATAGTCAGAGATTTCAGTACCCCTTTGTCAGCAATTGATACAATAATGAGACAGAAAATTAGATTATCAACCCACTGACCTAAGTGACATATTTAGAATATACCATTAAAAAGCAACAGAGCACAAATTCTTTTTAAGTGCACACGGAAATATTACCAAGATAGACCAAATTCAAGGCATTAAAGCAAGTCTCAGTAAATTAAAAAGTACCCAAGTCATATAAAGTATATTCTCTAGCTAAAATGCAATAAAATTAGAAATCAATAATAGAAATATCTCAGAAATATTTCAAGTATTTGGAAACCAAATAATATACTTATAAATAGCCAATTGGTCAAGAAGGAATTTAAAAGGGGAAATTGAAAGCATTTTTTAAACTGAGTATAAAGGAAAACACATCATATCAAAATTTATTAGTTGCCACTAAAAGAAAAAGACGTACACTAAAAATGTATATTACAAACATAGAAATATCTCAAATCAATGACCTCAACTTTTGCTATAAGAGCCTAGGAAATAAAAGAGAAAATGGAGCCCAAGGTAAGCAGATAAATGGAAACAAGAAAAACCAGAGTGGAAATCAATGAAATAGAAGACAAGGAAAAAAACAAAATCTGATTTTTTAGAAGATCAGTAAAATGAATAAATCTTTACCAAACTGATAGGGAGTAAAAGAGAGAAAACACAAACTACCATTGTCAAGCATAAGAGAGGTGACATCACTATTGATTCCACAGATGTTAAAAGGAAAATAAAGAAATATTATGAATTCAACAACTTAGATGAAATGAACAATTTGAAAGACACAGAATACCAAAGCTCACTCAAGGAGAATCTGAATATCTCTATGTCTTTTAAATAAATTAAATTTGTAAGTAATAACCTTCCCACAAAGAAAACTCCAAGCCCAGATGGCTTCACTAGCGAATTATACCATACATATAAAGAAGAAATAATACCAAGTATACACCATCTCTTCCAGAAAGTTGGAAAGGAGTAAATAATTTCCAACTCATTTTGTGAGGCTAACATTACTCTGGTACCAAAAGCTGACAAGGATGTTGAGAGAAAACTAGGAGTTCTACGCAGCCACAAAAAACAATGGGAATCTAGCACCTCTTGTATTATCCTGTATAAAGCTGGAGCCTATTCTACGAAATGAAATACCACAAGAATGGAAAAACAAGCACAACATATACTCACCATCAAATTGGTATTAACTGACTTAACTGACCAACACTTAAGTGCACATACAGTAGTAACATTCATCGGGTGTCAGGCAGGTGGGAGGGGGGAGGAGAGGATGGGTATATTTACACCTAATGGGTGCAGTGTGCAACATCTGGGGGATGGAAACACTTGAAATTCTGACTCAGGTGGGGCAAAGGCAATATATGTAACCTAAACATTTGTACCCTTGTAATATGCTGAAATAATAATAAAAATAAATAAATAAATCATAAAATCTGAAAAAAAGAAAACTAAGCTATAAACCAAAATCTTTCATAAGCATAAATATAAAAATTATTTTTTTAAAAATGTTAGCAAAATGAATCCAACAATATACTAATAATTATGACCATGTAATTAACTTTTTTAAATCAATATAATTCATCAAATTAACAAAATGAAATTAAGTCATATAATTATCTCAATAGGCTCAGAAAAAGCATTCGTCCAATACAATATCTATTCTTGATAAAAATTCTCAAAAAACTAGAAATAGAAGATAACTTATAAAAGCTGTCTATGAAAAACCTACTGTTAACATCATACTTAATTATAAAAAACTGAATGTTTCCCTCACTAAAATTAGGAATAAGACATGGATGTACACTGTCACTGCTTCTATTTGACAATGTACTGGAGGTTTAAACCTTTGCAACAAGACAAAATAAATAAATATAAGTTATCCAGATCTGACAGGTGGAAGTTGTGCAGATACCATGATCATCTATATAGAAAATAAGAATCTTCAAAAATCTTGCTAAAGCTAGTGAATTTAGCAATGTTGCAGGATGCAAGATAAATATACAACATTCAGCTCTATTGCTATATTCTAGCAATGATCAGAATTAAAATTTTAAAATAATAATATAATTCACAGTAGCATAAAAATTACTTAGAGATAACTCTGATGAGATATATGTAATACCTGTATACTGAAACCTACAAAACTTTACTAAGAGAACTTTCAAAAGACCTAAATAAATGAAAAGGTATACATTAGGCATAAGTCAGTAATTTCCATACTGTTAAGAGACAATTCTCCCCAAAATGATCTGTAGATTTAGTAGAATCCTAATCAAAGTTTAAGTAGGAATTTTTGTGTTGAGATTAATAAGATCATTTTAAAATGTACATGGAAATGAACAGGCCCTAAAAAAGCCAAAACAACTTTGAAAAAGAGGAGTCAAGTTGGAAGACTAACACTACTTGATTTTAAGACTTATTATGAAGCTCAGTAAATCAGTGTGGTATTGGTATATAGATAATAGATCGATGAACAGAGTACAGTGTCCACAAATAGGCCCACACATAGAAATGAACAACTGATTTTTGACAGAGGAGCAAAGTCAATTGAGTGAAGAAAGAATAGTCTTTAAATGGTGTGGAACAACTGAAAATCCACATGTAAAAATATGAACTTCAATACAAACTTCATGCCATATATAAAAATTAACCCAAAATGAATGATAGACCTAAAGGTAAAATACAAAACTATAAAACTTCCAGGAAGAAAAAAACACAGGAGAAAACCTTTTTACTTTAGGTTAGTCAAAGATTTCTTAGATATGACACCAAAACCACAATTCATGAAATTAAAAAAATGATATTAAGATAAATTGAAAAAAATGATAATTTCATCAAAATTAAAAGTGTATGTTCTTCAAAAGTAACTGCTAAGAGAATAAAAAGATGAGTCACAGTCTTGGAGAAAATATTTGCAAATTCTTATATCTGGTAAAGGATTATATCTAGAATATATGTTTAAAATTCTCAAAATTCAATAATAAGAAAACCACCCAATTTAAAAATGGGCAAAGATTTCGATATTTCTCCAAAGAAGATATACAAATGACAAATAAATACATGAAAGATGCTCGACATCATTAGTCTTTAGGGATCTGCAAATTAAAAATACAATGAGATTTGACTACACTAAAATTTAAAAATATACAATACAAGTTTTGGTGAGGATGTTAAATAACTAGCATTTTCATACACTGCTGGTGGGATGTATGAAGTTCTGTCCAGAAAGTATCCAGCCATTGTTATATTACATTGTCATTACATGGCTGGATACAGACCTCATAAAATTGTAAAATCACTTTGGAAAACAGTTTGGCAGTTTCTTAAAAAGTTAAACATACACTTACCATATGATCTAGTCATTCCACACCTAGGTATTTACTGAAGAGAAATGAAAGCATATCAACTCTTGTACACAAATATTCATAGCAGCTTTATCTGCAATATCCAAAAATTGAAACCAACCCAAATGCCTATCAACAAGTGAATGAATAAATAAATTTTGATGCATCCATGTAATAGAATACTACTTAACAATAAAAATAAAGGACTGATACATAAAACAACATAAATGAATCTGAATTATGCTGTGTGAAAGAAGCCAGACAAAAAAGAGTACATACTATATGATTCCAGTTATAGGAAATCCTAGAAAATGCAAGCTTATTTATAGCCAAATTAAGGAGATCAGTGGTTGGTTGATGGGGGAGGCCAGGGAGAAAAAGAAGAAGAAATTACAAAAGGATGTAAGGAAACTTTGGGAGGAGATGAATATGATTATTATCTTAATTGTGGTTATTGTCAATTATATATCAACAAAGCTGTAAAAAATTAAAGAATTAATTTAAGAGATCACCATGTTATTAAGGATAGTATTGTAATAGTTATTTTACAACTTTCACTGTTTATATTATACATAAAGATAAATGACTATCTTTTAAAAAGATGATACACATTGCTTATTTACTTTAAACTTGTTCTATAAGATAAACATATTTTTTTTAACAAACTTAAAATAATATATCATGTTTACTTTGGGAGATAAATTAATTTTTAAATGTGGATTGAATTATATAAGTTACTGTAACCAGAAATAAACAAAAACATGTTTTCAGGACCTGCTATTGGGGATCTTTCTACTTGGAAAAGAAATAAATCAACTGGTTTATTTTTATACATATTATATTCTATTTCTAAACATAATACAGAGGTGACTGAGTGACTGAGTCATGAGCTCTACCATCAAAATAGATCCAGAATCTGACTGCTTCTCACCACCTCCATGGATCCCACTCCAGTGGAGCCACCGTCATCGGTCCCCTGATTATCACAACAGTTTTCCACCTGTTCTCCCTCCTTCTGCCCTGCCCCTCCTATAACCTATTCTTAGCACAGCTGCCAAGCACCTTAACCTTAAGGCATTCCTTTGCTCAAGGCTTTTTTTTAAGACAGTGCTGTGGTGCAATCATAGCTCACTGCAGCTTCCAACTTCTGGGCTCAAACGATCCTCCCACCTCAGCCTTCCGAGCAGCTGGGACTGCAGCAGGCAAGCACTACCACTGACTTTATAGAAGCCAAAGCTCTTACAGTGGCCTTGGAGGCTTTACCATAAGTACTTCTCCCCTCCTTGTTCCATCTACTCCAGTCACACTGGTCTTTGTCTTACTCAAACATGCAGGCCATGCTCCTGCCCAGGACCTTCGACTTGCTCTGCCTGGAATACTTATGCGCCAGGTTCTCCTCAGCTTGCCTTCTTATCTTCTTCAGGGATGTGCCCAAATGTCACCCACTTCTGCTCCCTACCCCATTTTCTGTCTTGTTTTTTCACATAACATTCAACATTATCTGACATACTACGTATTTTACTTATTTTGTGTATTGGATTGATTGGATTGATGACGCTAATTATTGGCCATCATGCAGCTACACCTTTTGCAAAATGATTTGTGGCTCCTCCCATCAAGAGGAGGAGTCCATCTCACCACCCCTTGAACTTGGGCTGGCCCAAGACTTGCTTTGGCAAAGAGAATGCAAAGGAAGCAATGGTGAGTCAGCGCCAAGGCTGAGGTCAAGAAGATCATGCGCTTCTGCTCTCTCCTTTGCTTTTCTCCTCTGCTTTTGCCACGAGCACAGGCTTGGCCCAGATCAGACCAGATGCATGCGCATGCCCAGGTGAGATCAGCCAAGCCTGCCAACCCTTAGACAAGTGAGAAAAAACAATAGTGGTTATTTTAAGAGCTTAAGCTTTGGGGTGATTGGTTATGCAGCATTATTGTGGGAACAGACAGCGTGCGTTTATCTATTTATCTGTTGCCTTTCCCCACCAGTTACAATGTAAACTCCACTGGGGGTAGGAATTTATCTCTGTTTTGTTCCCTACTGTATCATCAGGGTCTAGAACACTGCTTAATAAATATTTATTGAATCAATCAATGAATTTGAATCAGATGGCTCTAATTTACAAATTAGGTAAAAGTCATTTTGAGGTGATATATGTAGAATATACCATTTTTAAATCACCATGCATTTGAGAATTTAAACATTAATCATTAATATATCATAATTCCTACCTTTGATAAATGGTTCATTATGGATATAAAATATGCAGTACATGAGAAAAATATTTTTAATTTACAATTCAATTCAATAGTCATTGCTACAACAGATGCTCAGATAAGGATAAACCAACTGAAGGATGGATTAATAAGCTGTGTTTATCTCTTCTCTCTCGAATGCTGAGCTTGATATGTGCTATAATTAGTTATTTTTGCTGTATAAAGAATTACTCCAAAATTTAGAGCTAAAAACAGTAGGCATTTATTGTCTCATGCTTTCTGTGGGTCAGGAATCTAGGAATGGCTTAAGTAGCTGGTTCTGACTCAGGTTCTCTCATGAGGCTGCAGTTAAGGTGTTGATCAAAGATGATGTCATCTCAAGGCTCAACAGGGGAGGACCCACTTCCAAGCTCACTCACATAGTTGTCCCCAGGCCTCCGAAATTTCACTTCCAAACTCACTCACATGGGCCCCATGACATGGGAGCCAATTGGTTCCCTTCAGAGTGAGTGATGCAAGAAAGAATTAGAGAGAGAACCCAAGACATCAGCCACCGTCTTTTTATAAACTAACATCAGAAGTGATACTCCATCATGCTGTACTCTATTCACTGGAAGTGAATCAATAAGTCCAGCCCACATTCAAGGGGAAATGATTACCCAAGAGCATGAATGAGTATTAGAAGGTGGGAATTACTGGGGCTCATCTTAAAGGCTACCTATACATGCACATAGAAACCTTCAAATTCCATTTTTAAAAGGCAAGGTTTAAATAATCATTTCCATGCTTAATTTTTTAAAAAATTAAAATTACATCAGATGCTAATATTATATTTAATAAAGTGAATCCCCAAAATAATTTTCAAACTTCTGGGGATTGGAAAAATCTGCACACTAGGTTTACATGCATGTCCAAAATTCTAGAGCAAGTATTTAATTCACAGGTAATCAGAGCTGACATTGTGATTTAAAAGTGCCAAATAGAATCCTTTGCCAAGAAATTTTATCTCTTATAATAACTGAACTTTCACTATTAGATATTCATTTCATCTGGTCTGAAAACCTATTTTCAAAAGTCACTTATTTCATCAATTAATTACCCTTAAGTATCTAGTGGTAGCTAAGTTTAAAGCTACTAAAGCTATCATCCCTGCCTTAAAGAACTTAAAATTTAATTGAAATAAAATACAGGTAACCTCCAGAGGTAGAAGGGGCCCCTAAATGCTTTTGGCAAAGCAGTCTTTTTCTGCTTAAGAAAATAAATGACTGGAACAGTTGCTAAATATATATCTTAAATAATTGAAAAATAACTTTTCTCTGTCTCCATTCTTCCTGGAATCACACTGAATTGGATCATGAAATGAGAAAAGAATTCCTCTGAAAGAACATTCTCATTTTTATCGACTCCTTTGGCAGGAGGAGCAGGTTGCTCTTCACCACCAGGCTACAACTGAAATGAGCTCACTCTTCACTGTCCTACCATTACTGTCTTCAGATGCACAGAATGCCGAGAAAGTCAGCAATCACTTTCTTGCCTTTCTTTCTTTTCTTCTTTTCTTTCCTTTTTTCTCTCTCTCTTTCTTTTACTTTTTTTCGCTTATTTAGTAAACAAGCAAAAGAAAAAGAAAAGAAATATGTATGTCAATGCTTTTCAGTGTTAAAAACCAAAAGATGCACATAGCATTTCTTATTGGGTAAACACAGGTCTACACAGGCATTGGCATATAAATTTATTGTTCTGATCAAAGTAGCTAATTATGATGAAAACATCACGTAGGTGTGTCAACGCCTTCTGAAAAATATAGTCAGTACACAGTGCTACAAAAAATGATCCTGCAGCAACCATGATTTCTGATCCCTAACTATGAATTCTGCATCAAGGGATGTGGAATCTTGAGCTGAAAGGCCAGGGACACTAGCATCAGGAAAGGAATGAGGGAAGAGAGATGGAAGTTAACATTCATAAAATATTATTCATGCATACACATACACACAATATCTTTCTGAAAATCAGAATAAGAAGAGAAGAATAATCATATATGTGTACACATATATATACACACACATATATATGGACATGAATGACTTTATTTCTTTTAAAATGATAGATGCAACTGGGACCCAGTAATTCTCTTCAAAGGACTACTCTACTTATTTACTCTGTGTAAAATCTTTAACATACTGATTGGTACAGCAGATAATGCAAGTTATGCTTATTTTCATACAACTTTCCAATATAAGATTTACATAAGCCCAACTCAGCACTTATCCCACGACAGAATAACACAAGTACATTCTCTTACATTGAACCCTATGTTACCTGGACTCACTAGCATTCTCACCTTGATAGAATAGTATCTGTGAAATTATCTCCTTGAATTTTTGAAGAATTTATCTTGAACTTCCAGAGAGAATCAATCCATGTCTTGAACAAGAATAAAATAGAGATGTAAGCTCATTATTTGTGTGATGGAAGTACAATTAAAACAACTTTACATCATTTATCTGACCAGTATAATAACTTCCCTTCTCTACTTCACACATGTAGTATGTCTGTTTTCCAAGATGTCAAATAAAAAAATAAATAAAGTACTAAACATGCCTATCTCATAGGCATTTGTGAAACTTAATGGAATTTAAATGGGAAGGAATGTAATTAGCTTCCCTGGAACTTGGCTAACCCAGCTAGAGTTAACACCACAGCTTTTTCAAGAATGTGCCACAAGATCCATAAGCTTGGGGAATACAATAGCTACTCATGACCTACAATACAAATTGCTTGAAGAAAAGGTCCCCTCAAGTCAGAGGCAGTCCCTTGTCTAATGCACATGACCAGTCATCAGTTATAGAACAGTAGAAAGAATAATTTCCATCTCATTTACCAAAAATTCCTCCTGCAATAAATCAGCAAAAAACGTACTGAGCACACTGTATGAAGGAAGACTAATACATCATGCTGTGGGGTCTGTTCACATGGGGTTGTTGTGCAAAACTCAGTATTACTGTAAACCCTTGTTAAAATCCTTACTCTGAGCTACATGTGCAGAAATTCTGTAACCCTTAATATTTAGTTCAGTCAGAATTAAAACTCTGTTTCCTCCAATAGTTTTGTCCTACAAATTAATTGCAGCATAAAAAAACTATTAAATTTTCCGTAATTATCTTTGGTTGGATTTAGTAAAAGCAATCCTACGAAACTCTGAATGCTATTTTGGGGGCTCACGATTGGAATGTTTTCGTGCACCCAAAAGTTTAAGGCTGAAGCAGTACAGTGTTCAACTCTACATTTGAAAAGCTTCTCTTTGACTCCATAACGAGGAGTTTCTAACCTAAAGTTTTTCAGTTATCCATTAACCCTTGACATTTTAAGCAAAAGCTGACTAGGCCAATGTATGTTTTCTATGAAGATGGCTGTGGTGTCATCAAAACTTGGTCTGGTCTTTGTCCTGGGTTCCTAGCATGAAGCTTCTAAAACCCTTGGAATTTTCTATATGATAGGAGTGTCTTTGTTAGTCATAAGTCCCTGGGATCACACCTGACTTTATACTAATGAGATAATTCATGGTGGGGATTGGCCACCAGAAAGACCAACAATGTAATTGGAGAGTTCAGGCTTTGGGGAAGCCTGACCTCTGAGGAGGGCAGGAGGGACAGAGATGAGTTCAACCACGTAGCCAGTGAGTCAGTCAATCATGCCTATGTAATGAAACCCCAATAAAAACTCCAGACACCAAGACTCAGGTGAGTTTCGTAATTGGTGAACACACTGATATATCAGTGGGGGTGGGGGTAGAAGGGGGTGATGGGTCCTGACTCTGTAGGGAGAGGGCAATGGAAACTCAGCTTCGTACTACTTAAATTTTTTATGAGAATAATGGTGATATTAGTGAATATATTTTTTATATCATAAAATAAAATGTGTCAACATTTGGAAAATCTGCGTAACTCAGTAAATTAACATTTTCCAACTTTATGACAACTTCATGATGTTATCAAATTAGCCATGGATAAATACGTATTCACTGTATCCACAGTACAAGACAGACCAATGGATTTTATTATTACAGACAAAAAGTTCATCAATATAGTTTCAGATTCCATGTTGCAAGTAACCTTGAAGAAGTATTACTTGCAAGATTTGGTGGAATATCAAAGAAAGTCCATTATTATATAAAACTACTCCCTTTCCCAAGGACGTATCTCTGTAAGGCTAGCTTTTCTTCATCGACTTCAACCCAAACAATGTATTACAACAGAGTGAATGCTGTAGCAAGTATGAGAATCAACTGTCTTCTATTAAGCCAAATATTAAAGCAATTTGAAACTGTAAAGCAATGCTGCTCTTCTGAGTAATTTTGTTCTTTTGGAATATGTTTATTTTTGATAATAATATGTTATAGATTTATTATTGTCATTTTTAGATGAATTAAATATATTTTAACTTCTAATATGGTAAATATTGATAGATATTATCCACATAAACAAAAATTTTTAAGGTCCTTAATAACTCTTAGAAGTATAAACATGTTCTAAGACAAAATGTTTGAGAAATGCTGCTCTCCTGTTACCACTTGGTCCCAAGCCATTATTGCCACTCCCTGAATTTTTGTAGTAACTTTTAATAGGTGTCCCTATTCTCATCATTGTTTCTATGCATAATATTCCCAAGACACACCCAGAGTGATTCTTTTTCAATGTTAATCAGGTCATGTCAACTCATGCTCAAACCCTCCAAAGGCTTCCTTCCAATATCATTTGGACAAAAAGGTGGAGTTCTTATTGGCCTACAAATACTAGATATGATTTTTATTCATATTCTGCTGTCTTCCTCCTCCTTGCTGTTCATCAACCACACAGACCCCTATTATTCCCTGAATAAACCAAGTGTGTTCCACCCAGCTCTTCCTTCTACTTGGAACTCATTCCCCTCTGGTAACTACATGGACTGTCTCCTCACTGGCTCCAGGTCTCTGGCAGCATTTCACCTTTGCTGAGGTATTCTGTGACCACTGTGCTTTTTATGACTGCTAAAATCACAACTCTACCAGGTCCCTCTCCTGATTGATTTTATTCCACAGCATTATATTATATATATAATATATAAATAACATTAAATATATATTATATATAGGTATATCATATATACATATGTATATTTATTATGTATATGTGTATATACATATATACACATATATTATATATAAACATATTATACATACATATATGTGTATATATGTATATATTATATATGTATATTATATATTACACATTATTAATATACAATATAATATATTATATATTTTATTATATATTATATAATATAAAATAATATATTATATAATATAATATTACATAATATTAAATTATATATTATATATGATTATAATATATAATAATGCACTATATAATATATGATGTTATATATTATATATGCATGATATATTATGTATAATACATTATATATTATATAATATGTTATATATAAATATATATAATACAATCATGCCCTGTTTAATGACAGGGATACATTCTGACAAATGCGTCATTAGGTGATTTTGTCATTATGTGAACATCATAGAGTGTACTGACACAGACCTAGAGGGTATAGCCTAGTGCACACCTCGGCTGTATGGTATGGCCAATTGCTCTTAGGCTATAAACATGTACAGCACGTGACTGCACTGAATACTTTAGGCAATTATAATACAGTGCTAAGTATTTGTGTATCTAAACATAGAAAAGGTATAGTAAAAATATGATATTATAAGCTCATGGCACCACCATCACATACGTGGTCCATCATTGACCAAAACTTTGTTATGTAGTACATGACTATATATATTATATATATATATCCGTTTATATATATAAAATATATTGTATTAGATATTGTTTGTCAGATGGTAATTTACTGTATATTTACCTTTTGAATAAATTTTACCAATTTTTTTGCATTATTGTCTGGTTTTCTCCACTAAAGTAGAACCTCTTTGAAAGCAAGAATGTTGCTTATTTTCTGCTGTATCCCTGATCCATAATAGGCACTCAGTGTGTATTTGTTGAATGAATGAGTGAGTGAATGAATGATATAGCATGAATATAGAAATACAGAGGGAAAAAAGTCCCCAAAAGTTCTGAAGAATTTTCATCTAATCAAAGAGATTCTTTGATGATCTTAAGGATGTGAGCTAAAAACAAAATCCTAAGCCCCCAGCTGACTGAATGGACTCAACCGCCTCTTAGCCAACAGCACCCCAGCAAAACCTTAAAACTGAATTCCCAGCCATGATGAAAAGGGAGGTCAAACACACCTCTTCATACCCCTCCACTTTGGAATATAGACACCATAACAGACCAGCATTAGTGTTAAAATAGAAACTGTAAGAATGAAAAAGCAGACACTGGGTGGCAATGGGATACTGAATTACAAACAGGACCTAAGGCCATGAAGGCAAAGCTTCAGCCATGCCTGCAGGGCCATCCATTTGCTTAACACATCACTTTGAGCTGGGACATTGTGGCTTGTCTATGATTACTAGACTTCCTTATTGTAACTTTAAACATTCCTTTTTATTGATTCCTACCTTTTAGACAAAGCCTTATTTCTTTAACCAGTTACAAATCCAAGAATCTCTGAACCTACCAATAACCCCTCCTTCAAGATGTCCCACACCCCCTCTTGGGACAAACCAATATATCCCTTCCATGTATTGATTTATGATTTTTACCTGCAATTCCCGTCTCCCTAAAATACATACAACCAAACTATAAAGCAGCTGCCTTGGGCACATTTTCTCAGGACCTCTGGAGACTATGCTCTCCAGGGCATGGTCGCTCATACTGACTCAGAATAAACCTCTTTAAATTATTGTACAGGGTTTTGTTTTTTTCCATTAGAAAGGAAGAAAAAATCCAATCATTTTTAATCTTACCTTGACCCAGAACTAGATAAAACTATGAAGTAGGCAAAGTTAGGGGCCTGAGTCACATGTCTGTGCATTCCAGTCAGGTGACCAACCCATCTTCCAGGTGGTTGTCCCTCAGCCAGTCTCCATGGATTTTGCTCACAGCTTTTTCAGTGAGTTTTTAAAGTAATGATCTGCCACATGCACACCCAGCTTTGGTCTCTGGGTCCATACTTCTATCCCAGGCTGGCTTCAGAATCACACTGTTGGAGAAAACCTCAGGGGCCCTGTATTTTCACCATGCCAGGTCAGTTTCCAGTTGTTCTGATAGCTAGACCTGCCATGCCCCAGAATCCTGGCAAACAGGTGGCAATACTTGCTGGTTGGTTGTTG
Organism: Cheirogaleus medius; assembly: GCA_008086735.1. Classification (NCBI taxonomy): domain Eukaryota; kingdom Metazoa; phylum Chordata; class Mammalia; order Primates; family Cheirogaleidae; genus Cheirogaleus; species Cheirogaleus medius. The sequence continues at coordinate 72,638,696 of VBSM01003176.1, read as the reverse complement.
GGATAGCTACCTGCCTACCTGGACTATATAGTCTTACTCTGCCTCTGCAGACACCCAGGGCCTTGGCCTCTGTTTATATTAGCCAATAGGTTGATATTTGTATCTCACCTATTCTTTCCTTTTGGAGGGTCTCTAGATTCACACTATTCGGCTCTATGACTCCTTAGGTCAATCCATAGAGCAGTGCTATTCAAATCAACTTTCTGCAATGACAGAAATAGTCCATCTCTGTACTGTCCCACATGATAGCTACTAGTCAAATGTACCTATTTAGTACTTGAAATGTAGCTACTTCTACTGAATTTATTTTTTTAAGTAATTTAAATCTGTTTACTTTGTTTAATCTAAATAGCCACATTTCTCTAATGACTCCTGTATCAGACAGTGTAGCTCCAGAATTATAGATCAGCCCTACTCTTCAGATCCTTCAGAATGTCTAGTCTTAGAATGGCTAGTCCTGGACCTCTGAGGTCTTCCCTTATCTGCCTCAACTCACCTAAGGCACTAACTCAAAAGGCTTTACAAGGCAAAGGCCATCTGCATTTTAACAAGAACCTTTGAAACACCATTACTGATTCAGGGTCAAAGGAAACAAGAAGGATCTTTCACTGAACAGACCAAAAAAGTGGACTTTTCCCAACACATGTGAAGCTAGAGTTGTCATTAGGAATAAAAACTTCTAACTTCCTGCATGACTTCCTTTCTCTTTAAATTTATATTTGTATGAGCTTATTGACCACTATTTACACCAGAAAAGGTATGTGCTTTATTACTTCTAAATCATTCTTCCTTTTGTTAAAGCAACTGACCCTTTCTCTCTAATATTGATGTTTTGATGGATGAATTATTACCACTTCTCCAAAGTTAAAGAGAATTGATCCAAACATTTTAAATGTAAAAATCCATATGTGCAACCATCGAACTGGAGAAATGAAATGTCTATACAATTAAAAATGAATTTACCACAGGTCATCTAAAACCTTATTTGGATATTCAGACTAAATTCAAGGACATATGCAAAGAATTTAAATCATATCCAAAAAGTTGTAGCTTATAGTTATCAATGTGTATATACATCTATACAAATGGTAAATGGAGGAATCTAAACAAAGAATTCTAAAAATTCCATATGCCAAATGGTATACATATAAAGAAAAATCATGAAATGAGAAGCCCTGGATTTTTTTTAAAAAGAAAGAAAATAAATAAACCATACACATACCAAATCTGGTTATGCTAATGGCAATAGTGATGACATAGTAAAATATCATATTATCTTTACCTGTTGACTATTGAATCGACCCATAATTCAGACAATCCAAAATAGTGGGTAATCTGTTATCCTGTCAGGACTCTATCCCACTACTTCCCTGGAGGTTTACTGCTGCTACAGCTACTATGCCACCTCCCTCCCCCACTGGGAGCTCACTTCTGATCCCAAGGGCCTGTTACTCTAGTCTTCCCTGAAACTATAACTTTGGAGTCAACTTATTAGGCTGCATGTTCTCTGGAAGCAAGAGTTGGGGACAAGGGAGCACATTAGGAAGGAATATAAGGCCAGGGAATATTTTTAGTAGGGCTGAGACCCTCTGGGCCTTGCTGGCTAACAGGAAACTCTCCCTAAAGGAGAGTCTTTGAGATGTCTCTGCAGTAAAAAAGGCTTTGTTCATAGCAACCAGATGTATATTTATATTTCTCTATCATTAACCTACTGGCGTCACTAGCTTTTATTGAGCACTTCTATAAAAAAGGAGCTTTACTTACCTAATCTCTTTCTATCCTCACAATAACCCTAGGAGATAGTAACGCTATCCCCATTTTACATAAGCATATGGAGTCAAAGAAATATGCCTTAAAGCCCCCAAATTGGCAAATGGTGGAGTCAGTTCACAGAGAAATTTGGGTGACCTGGAAACTTCTCTCCTGTTCTATGCAGATTATCTCATCACACAGATAACACGCATGAAGGTCATTAGGAGTCATCTAGATACCATGCTTCATTGCCTCCTTGCGTATAGTCTGCCCGAGTGAAGAGAAGGAACAGCTGGGTTAATTCCTAGGCAGCAACACCCAAGAGAGTTTTTAACATAAGTCTAATTTTATGTGAAAATGCTACAAGATCCCTTACAACGGAGACATCCCCCAAAGAAATCCATCTTAAAGTGAACACACCAGCAAATTATATTCATATTTAAGGAAAGAGGTCTTGTAAAGACACACCCTAAAATATGCCATAGCATTTCTTTGGAATGCGTTCAGGAGGTGAAAATAACTGAAGAAATTGGCCAGCTTTCCTTATCACACAATATTCCCAACCATCTGCTGCATGTGCTTATTAAGACGGGGCTCGGTGCTTAAAATTCTCATCAAAGAAAATGTGAATAACCAGTTTACAACCTGTGAGAAAAAGAGAAGGGATGCCTCCTTCCCATTGCCACAAGTTCGGAATTACAGTTAACATGTGCAATTGTGGGTGGCTGTGCTTGTTTCTTAAAAGAAGATAATTGCACACACCACCAAATAACAAAACAAAAGGGGAAAATGTGTGTGGGAGGTGGGAGTGAGATGTTAGAATAATTTAATTACTGTCAGGTGGTTTTCAAGCTGTACTGAGCGAAAAAAGCCTCGAACATGATCTATTACCCAGAAAAAAGAATTTGAGCTTCCATCTCAGTTCATTTTTGTCAAATGATCTTAAAAGTTTTTTTTAAGAATTTGATAAACTTTAGGTTGATATATGTATGAATCAGTTCCTATTTACTCCAGGCACAAAGCTAATCAAGTCAAAGTCTCAAGTTCAATTAAGTCTTTCAAGGGCAATAATTTTCACTCAATTCCATGACTCCCAGCTACCTATTACACACTGGTGAACACCAGGACCACTGTCTAGTGTCTAGACTATCACAACTGTCACACTATCACAACCTTCTAGTGATGTGTGGCTCAAAGTTCAGATACAGACTCTGAAAATTCATCACCTAATAAGGAACGTGTAAGTGGCCACTGCAACAGGAAAGAGAGGCTTTTGAAAGAGAGAGAGAGAGAAAGAGAAAGACATATCTCCTTGCAGCCTAGCTATTAATACGACCTGTAGGCCATGCCCTACTTTAGTGGCCTTAGGCTTTGAGGATGGTGCTGAATGTACATGGGTAAAGCAAGTGGCAAGCTTGGTCTGTGCTCTACACCAAAGAGATGCAACAAGTACTATGCTACTCTGGGTACCTCATGAGGCTCACCAGCTATGAGAGCTCAGAGGCCAGAAGGAGGACACTGGGAGGAGAGGTCCTGTGTGCTGGAGGCACATGAAGCTGTGAGCCCCTGAAATGACTGCATTTCATGCTCTGGTGGGGGCACAGGCTGGTATCAATGTGGACCTGGCAGCTCCATGGCAGTGATAAAAGTTGCAGCCACAATACTCTGGAGAGCTCAGGACCTGACAGCCTAGAATAGAGGACTTCTCATGGAGACAGGTGATGCTGTATTGGTAACTTGGGCCGTTCAGAGCCGAACCCAGCTAAAGAAGCATGGTGGATTGGTTCAAATCATCTTTGCAATAACAAACACATAGGCCAGCTGAAAGAATCCTGAATCCGGGAATACTGGCTTGATGGACCATGCAATCCCACGCCCCAGCTCTGCCTCTGAACTTGGAAACTTTTGAAGATTAAATAAATAAGTACTTTGTGAAATATAATAAGCACACTAGCAATTAGCTATCAACATGGTCACAAATACTGACTTTAACCATCAAAGCATTGAAGTGATATCACATGACCAGTTAGAATATTAAGTTCTATGAGCATCTCTGAATGAACGGAGTATAACAACCGTCATCTGGACACAGTACAGAGTTAATTATACACTAATAAAAGTCAACAACTGTTATACCATTACAGTTACTAAAATCCAAGGCATTGTTTGTGAATCATTGGATTAAAGCTATTAGGCCAGTGAATTAATCTTTGCATTCCTTCTCTCAGACATAACACAGAGAACTGCGTGTTTACTTGGCAGGCTCCCTGTTAGTCAGAAGTGCTTGGGCTGAGCCGAGTGCCTTGGTTACAAGTACGTCATCAGCCACACTTAAACCAGGAAATACAGGACTCTCAGGAAGTGCACTTGATAATGAAGCCACTGTGAGCCAAAATTAGCCAATAATCGGCATTGCTCTTCATCCTGAAATGATGCAACCATATTTCACGAACCAGTTCAGTAGAGGAGGATTGGCCCAGGGAAATATTAGGCCCATTTCCTGCTTTTGTCACCAGCTTATGTGATTTTAGACAACTTGATTTTATTGACTTCCCACTGTTTTTCAGGTTCCCTTTTTCAAAGTCTCAGATCTAGCCACCAGTGGAAGGATTTATAAGTTCACGTGGGTGGCAAATATACCAGACAAAGAGCTCTTTCATGCCAGGGACAATGTTTTCTTCTTCTTTATATCCACTGAGCACAATGTTTGGTGCAGTAGCCATTCAATTAATGTTTGCTAAAGTATTACCAATCAGAAAACTAAGTGATCAATGAGCCCTATTAGTCACTTGTTTGTATAGGCTTTCTTGTTGCCCACTGACACTATTAAGCACAGGGCTGGGAATTACTAGGCCAAGATCACTTATTGAGTCACATGGAAAAGCCTGGTGTGGCATTCTAGCCACAGAGCCATGCACCCTGCCCAAGCAGGGCTAACTCAGTAACACCAGCTCTCCTCCTACCAAACCAAAGAGAAAACCAGCCTGGTTAGTGTCTTAGGATTCCAAGATCTAATTATTTCTGGTTACTTGTTTTTGGCAGGCACCGCCTAAATACCAAAGAAACAGTGCTGAAATTGAAGAGATTTTTCATTTTCATTCCTAGAAAATTCATTGTAAATCGTTATGTCTTGTGGTAGTTGAATACAGCTCGAATTCTCTTTATCCTGGCTGGGAAAAATACATAGGAGAACAAGATACTGAGACACCATTCATAGAGAACTATAGAATCATGTTTCTGTCTTCTAGTGATTTGCAATCTAACACCTAGTGACTCTTTAAAGAAAGAACACCCACGCATAGCATTAAGAAACTGTCAATGAGCATATAGGGTAGCATAGGCTCTGGAGTGAAAAGAACCAGGTTCGAGATCTGTCACTTATTAGCTGTGTGACGGTCCATACACTGCTTAACATCTCTGGGCCTCGATTATAATAACAATTCCCATCTCTCAGCCTTCCTGTAAAACCCAGATAAAACCAGCTATGTTCCCAGAGTCTCTGGAAACTGAAGCACACATTATACATGTTAGTCATTATTGTTTCTTAGATGCTTCTTTCTGTAAAACCAGATGATAGAGATCTGAACTACAGGAAATTACCTGATTTATAAGCAGTAATTCAGAGAACCATGACTATAAATTGGGAGTGAATTCCAGCATGACAGTAACCAAAAATCAAATCCTGGATTTAGCCAGGTGCCCAGAGACATCAGTGCATATCAGGGAGGCAATAACATCTTTCTGCACAACTCTGTTTAGAACACTAAAGATTTTGCTCTCAGTGCTGATGCCTCCAATGTCAGAGTGATTTCTGACCCCCAGAAATTATAAGAATTGGCACTTGCTCAGTATCTATCACACTTACTTAATTTTTTTCATTAAATGTTAAAACCACTATCTATCACATAGCAAGTTGAGCTTTTTACTCAGCTCTAAAAATTTAATGATAAAACCTTCTGTGGCACTTGTGTGAAAATATTACCATTGGTAGAAACAAATTAAAAGGCTGGAATGTCCAAAGTATGAGACACAACAGGCTCTCAATGAATTTATTCTTTCCTATAATATTAACCTGTATGCCTTCTTGGTAAAATGAGCAATTTTTTGACATATTTTAATAGCCCAGTTTCTCTAGTCATTAACAGACACAATTTTTATGGATTTTAGAACTTTTCTATTCAGAATAATTGTGTGATTTATGGAGGAGCATACAGCCAGTTACCATATATTTCTCAAGGCTTCTAGTTAACAACATTTTCCCTGCACAGTTGGACTGCTGGTGTGAGTTTATAAAAGAGATGCTTAATTTTCTTATCCTCAGCATCTGTCTCTGTCTCCCTTTTCCCTTGGGGTCCTCCTGGCAATTGTCATAGCTCTCCTGCCACTGAAGCAAAGGAAACACGTGGCACCTCATCCCTCCTCCCAGGGTTCTACCAAACTGCATCTGCAGGACCACACCAAGGGAGGAATTTAGGTGCAAACATATTTTTGTTCTTCTATAGATGACATAACTTCTCCTCCTTTCTGCATGTGATTAAAGACAGGCTGAGCCAACAGAGGGTCTGATAAGGTTCAAGGCTGGGTACTGTGCAGGGCCCTTGCCTCGGAACAGTCTGTCTCCATGGAGACAGACGCCGCAGAAAACTCACAACAGGCCAGGTGGAGACCGCAGCAGCCAGGAGACACCGAGAGAGTCAACAGATGGGGAAAAACAAGGAACAATAAATGAGAGGCTGAATTGCTCAGGTGGGAGAATTTACTTTTGAGCTGATCTTTAAAATATTTCCTCATCTCAGAGAGAGAGAGAGAGAAACACTGTCCTTAGATGAGTAAAACTACGGCTTTAGCTGTTAATTTAATTATATATAATTTCCTCCGGGTCAGACTGTTCTGTAACCATTTCAATGTTTATCACTGTGGATCTGCTCAATTTTCATTATGCAGCAGTAGTGAAAAAGTAGTCGATCATGAAAACTATTGCCTACACTTAGCAAATGATCAGTCCTCATTTAAAACCCTCATCAAGTTGTACATATGATATGATCTATTAAGCTCTTGCTTTGTCTAACATCTCATTAATTTCGGAGGACGATTTCTAATGATCACATTTCAGAAACTGTCAGAAATGTTTTTTTTTTCCTTTTGTTGCTTGTTGCCAAGTGAGAACAATCTTGTAATGACACCATGCCTTTTCATAATGAGTCTTTAGGGGGAAATTCAACTTATGAGAAGTAAGAAAACAGTCTGCTACTTCGCATAACATCAAAACCACAGGAACATGGTCTTGCATGCATAATGCCATATGCTTAGAATGCCCGCAATAGGGCCGGTCATACCCTACATACATTATGAGCCGTTGCTGCGAATCGATGCTAGCGTAGTATTACTTGCACTTGCCAATATACGCACTTTAACATAATCGATGACATATAATTTGCTACCATTTCTAAGAAGTAGGGAATGGAAGGTAATTGTAAAAGATCAAAACACAAAGTCTCAGCTTTGCCTCTGAACAATTCTATTATGTGTCACAAGTCACAAAAAGCTAATGTGCTCAATAGTACAACTTTCAAAGAGCAGGAATCCATTTGTCTTGCTACTTTCTACCACGACTCAGGATCTCTCTCAGTCATTAGTATTCTTTTCCAAATAAAACAACCAATAATAATCAATGAAGGGACAATACGCTAGTAAATGAGATGCATTTATCTAAAACCCTCTGTCCTTAGAGACCAAGAATGACTTTCCACTTGAGACTTGAGGAACAGAGGTGACAGCCTCTGTCACAGGATGCAAAAGTGAAATGAAGCAATGGTCTCAACTACGCTCCCAAGGGGATGGTTTCTTAAAAAGTGCCCTTCGAGTTTATTCAGTGACATGACACCTTTTTTATGATATCGCAATGTTGTTCTGTTACACTGTCAAGAATCCTTGGATACAGCACAAATCTGTGATCTTTCAAAGATACTTCAAAAGGCCTAATAATTTATTTACTAACAGCCAAGACATGAAAATATGCTAATTTTCTTTCCTCAATGTTACAGTTTAGTTTAATTTATGATGATCCAAATCAGTTCTTCTGCATGATTTGAGTCAAATGGAAAGATCTACATGCCTGAAATATGCTTTTTGTCCACCTGAAGTCCTATCATTGGAGTCAATTCTAGATTCTGATATTACTTCCAGAAGAACCCTGTTACACTTTAAATTCTATCATCAATAATTAATTAATTAATACTAGTAACAAATACTTAGCTAAATGAACATCCTTGAGGAAATATGACAACAACAGGTAAAATAGGTAAAGAGATATTCAGAGATTGAAATGAAGGGAGAGAAGGGTTTTAACGTGACATTTATTGAAAACATACTCTGTATGTGGAATTGAGCATTTTCCATGCAGTATATTGTTTGATCCTCACAATAAATTATTACTGCTCCCACATCATGCAATAGGTCACACAGCCTGGATCTAGCTATACTGATGAGAAAAATACTTTGATATAAATAAAAATAAAAACACAGTATACCAAAATTTACAGGATGCTGAGAAAATAGTGCTCAGAGGAAAATGTATATGTGTAAACCCCTACATCGAAAAAGAAGAATTATCTCAAATCGATGACCTGATTTCCCACTTTAAAAAAGTAGAAAAAGAAGAGCAAACTAAACCCAAATGAGTAATATACTTTCTATCGCTATCGATTTGCTTCTTCTAGACATTTAATTTAAATGAAACCATAATAAACATGGTCTTTTGTGACTGGCTTCTTTCACTTAGTAGAATGTTTTCAAGGTGTGTCTACGCTGTAGCATGTACTTCATTCCTTTTAATTGGCAAATAATATTCCTTGGTAAGACTATCCCACACGTTATTTATCCACTCATTGGTTGATGGACATTTGGGTTGTTTCCACATTTTTGGCTATTATTATTAATGCTGCTATGAACATTCATGTATGTACAAGTTTTTGTGTGAACACACATCATTCCTCTTGGATATACATCTGGGAGTAAAATGCAGAGTCATATAATAACTCTATACTTAACAATTTGAGGAACTGCCAGCTATTTTTCAAAGTGACTATACTATTTTTCAGTTCTACCACTAAAGAATAAGGATTTCAATTTCACCATATTCTCACCAACACTTGATATTGTCTGGTTTTTTAATTATTCTAACTATCCTAGTAGGTATGCAGTAGTATCTCACTGTGGTTTTGATTTGCATTTCTCCAATTACTAATAATCTTGAACATCTTTTTACATGCTTCTAGTCCATTTTTTTATATTTTCACTGGAGAAATGCATATTCAAATTCTTTTCCATTTTTAAATTATCTTTTTATTGTTGAGTTGTAGGAGTTCTTTATATATTTTGGATATAAGTACCTTATCACATATATTATTTACAAGTAAGATTTTTCATTCTGTAGGGTATATTTTCACATTCTTTATTATATTACATGTATCACAAAGGTTTTCATTTAATGTCTTTCAATTTATCTATGTTTTTCTTTTGTCACTTGTCATAACTTTCTTTTGTCATCTTCAGTATCATATGTAACGACCAATTGCCTAATCCAAGGTCACAAAGCTTTACTCATATGTTTTCCTCTTAAATTTAAATATTTGATCCATTTTGCATTAATTTGTCTGTGGGGTGAGATGGGGTCTAATGTCCTTGTTCTATATGTAGATATCCATTTGTCCTGGCACCACTGAAAGACTATTCCTTCCCCTTCAAATCGTCTTGGCAAACTTCTTAAAAATCAATTTGCCATAAATATATGAGTTTATTTCTAGACTTATTTATGGCTGTGACCGCTTTCTTATAGGATTTGTATGTAGAATGAAAATGAATTCAAGTTATGATAGTACTCAAACATAACTTTCTTCTAGAGCTATGTATTTCACCCTCAAGAGACATAAAGACAAAAATCACAATAAAATTGTTACAACAGTCTGAGGGAAGGTCTAGTTGAGAATGACATCTTACTATGTTTCCTCAAAACAAAGCTTCCAGCTTCCTGCTAAAACACCTATGAAGATACAGTACAGCACTTCAGTCAAAATATAGATTTCCAAGTAAAATGTTTTTATTTATAGGGAATTTTGTTTGTTTTGTTTTTCTTTTTTGTTTCTTTTTTTTTTTTTTTGAGACAGAGTCTCACCATGGGTGAAATGCAGTGGCATCATCATAGCTCACTGCAACCCCAAACTCCTGGGCTCAAGCGATCCTCCTGCCTCAGCCTCCTGAGTAGCTAGGACTACAGGCATGCACCACTGCATCCAGCTAATTTTTATATTTTTAGTACAGACAGGGTCTCGCTCTTGCTCAGGCTGGTCTTGAACTCCTGAGCTCAAGCAATCTTCCCACTTTGGCCCCCTGGAGTGCTAGTATTACAGGGCATGAGCCACTGTGCCCGGCCCTGTCTTATTTCTCTTAAGTAGACTTTATTTTTTACAGCAATTTTAGGTTCACAACAAAATTGAGAGGAAGGTACAGAAATTCCTCACATTCTTCTTGCCCCCACATGTGCACAGCCTCCCCCATTATCAACATCCAGTAGCAGAGTGGTGCATTTGTTACAATCAATGAACCCACATTGACACATCATTATCATCCAAAGTCCATAGTTTACATTAGGGTTCACGATTGGCTTTGTACATTCTATGAGTTTGGACAAATGATAATATAATGACATGTACTCACCATTATAGTATCATACAGAGTAGTTTCACTGCCCTAAAAATCCTCTATGTTCCACCCCATCATCCCTCCTTCCCCTCTAACTCCTAGAAACCAATGTCTGAATAATCTGGCCTTTTCCAAAATGTTATATAGTTGGAATCATAGAGCATGTAGCTTTCTCAAATTGGCTTCTTTCACTTAGTAATATGCATTTAGGGTTGCTCCATACATTTTCATGGCTTGATAATTCATTTCTTTTTAATACTGAATGATATTCCATTCTCCAGTTGTACCACCGTTCATCCATTCACCTACTCAAGGACATCTTGGTTGCTTCCACATTTTGGCAATTGTGAATAAACCTGCTATAAACATTCATGTGCATGTTTTCATGTGGACATAAGTTTCCAACTCATTGAGGTAAATAGCAAGGAGCACAATTGCTGGATCATATGTTCAGAGTATGTTTTGTTTTATAAGAAACTGCCAAAATTGTTTTAATAGAAAATAAAAACTGTAAGGTTCAAAGAGAAAAATAAAGCTGCCTAAAAAGAAAGCATTAGAAAGGCCTAATATATGAACTCTAAATCACATTGCCAAAAGACAAGGACTTGAACTCTAGAGAGCTCTAAGGAATGGGAGCTGTAACTTAAGACTTTTCTACACGAGTGTTGTGTCCTTTATAAAAGTGGAAGACAAATATCCGCAGAGATGCAAGGGCTCAGACAATCTGTTACCCAGGTAACCTTCTTTTGAAAATTGCTAGAAATGAAGTCTAAGTGTCCAAGGGATATAGTGAATTAAGAATGCAAGTATGTAAAAATTGTTGCATAAGAGGACTTGTGGTAAATACAGTTTTCCTGGCCCTCCCCAATTAGAACAAATCCCACACAATAGGCTCTGTAGGACCCTGTGCCTTCTGGATGAAACTGGTCACAGTTACTGGTATATACATGTTGCTATAACTGCTTGATCAATATCGGCTGCTCCCATCACACGTGTGGTTCTCATGAGCAGGCAGTGTGTGCTATTGCTCACCTTTGTAGGTACCTCTGCCACCAGCATGATGCCTGGCATCAGAGCAGACACTTGCTTCTTGGTGAATGAATGACTACGAACAAATGAACTTGACACTTCTACTCTTGCACTTACCCACCCTCATCCAATTATAATCTATCTGTGACACATGTCTCCTTTGTGAATTCCTCAAAGACAAGGACTACTCCTCATTCATCTCTGCATCCTAAGAGTGTCGGATGCTGCTCAAGCTAAACAGAGTCACTCAACTAATATCTGCTGAATTACTGAACTGAATCCTCTGCCACACCCTTCCACTCACCATATACCCCTGCCGCACTAAACAACCCAAATGGCATATGCTCTCTCATGCCTCTGTGCCTTTGTCTATGTTGTATTTTAGCCTGTGATTCTTTGCCTGTGATTTAACTTTGTGAAGTCAGACAGCCTCCCAGCCAGCTCTGGCACTGTCTTCTCTATCAATGCTTAGGCAGAACTCACTGTTGCCAAAGCAATTGGCCACATTATACGGAAATTAATGGCATATTTGGTTGTCTCACACATTGAACAGTGGACTCTGAGAATTTAAGTTTGACTTTTCCAACTTCAGGTACCATGTTATCTTAACTCATAGGAGATGCTCATTAAATGTTTGCTATGTAAATGGACTTCCTAAAGAACTAAATAAATGAGCCTACTAAAGCCACACATGTGTGAGTGATTGCTTATCTATTCAGCAGGGCCTTGAATAGATAAGTCAAAGACTGGCCAACATGGAAGTAGCAAAATAAAAGTGAATACCATGAATTCAGGGAGGGTCTGCAAATAGTGACCAATCATTCCTGAAGTTGCCTGAGTTTGGTTTGAGTAGAGAGGAGGGCTTGGCCTTCTCCGTGCCTCAGAGGATATGGTGCTCTCAAGGTCTGATGAAAGAAACTGAGCTCAAGGTTTTGTTATATCATACTGAAATTATTATCTATCTTTTGGTTATAATCATGAAGTTTCACTTCTTTCAAGCTCTTCCCTTAAAATTGGAAGATGAAAGGAAGGAAATTCTTCAGTATCTTTTAAATTTTGAATCTAATTAATAGTTAAATCATAGAATGTTCCTTATCAAAATTTCCTTTGGTTTGTTGTACTAGACTCATTTTCTCTATCATGTGAAAGTGCCATAATTTTTGATACTTAGAGGATTCAATTAAAGTTATAATAGGAAGATTTAGTCAATCTTTTAAAATCTATGTTTTTTAAAAAAATATTATACTTTCTTAGATGTCAAAACTATAGTTAGATTTGCTTGCTCTATAATCAGACTCTCTTGTACTTATTTTTGCTGAGATTTTTTTATATACTCTTAAAAGCCTGAGATAATCTAACCTTACCTGGCTATTGTACATGAAGGTTTTCATGTCCAGTAGTTATCAGTAGCATACCTGTTGAGAAGGTATTTTCACATAAGGAGAACTGAACTGCTCAGCCTTGCCAGAGAGAGCATAAGCAATTTTGGGTGAACAAAGAGATCTGAATAAAGTAAACATCAGCCGGGCACTATGGCTAACACTTGTAATACTACCACTTTGGGAGGCCAGGGCAGGAAGATCTTTTGAGGCCAGAAGTTTGAGACCAGCCTGAACAACATGGTGAGACCCCACCTCTATAAAACATTTTAAAAATTAGCTGGGTGTGGTGGCATGCCCCTGTAGTCCCAACTACTCAGGAGGCTGTGGCAGGTAGATTGCTTGGGGCCAGGAGTTGCAGGTGGCAGTGAGCTATGATTACACCACTGTACTTTACCCCAGGCAATAGAGTATGACCCTGTCTCAAAAAAAATAAAATAAAATAAAAAGAGAATCAATGTAAGCTGATAGACCCATGGGTAAAAATACACTAAAAAAAATCAAAATTGCTATTATAAATTAATCTGGAAAATATTCTACAAAAGTCAGTACTTTGGATCTCACATAAAAGCATCTTTCTGAGACAGAAAATGCCAAGGTATCACAAGAACAGCTGCACCATTATTTACAGCCTATCCAAAATGAGGACGTCCTAGAAAACCAACTTCAAATTCTATTTTTGACAATGTCAAATCCATTTTATAAAATCTGAAAAGTTCTAGAATTAGCCAATATAGAAGCAAAGATAGCCCGGGATACCATTTCTTTTATATAAGAAAAGGTCAAGTGGGTTGGCTGTTTACAAACACAAGAAACAGAAATTTGAGAAATTAAATTTCAGTTATGAATCTACCTCACTCAACTGTTGTCATAACTATTACCGATTTTTAATTACCGTTGTCACTTATCAATTTGACCTTGACAGAGTATGAGTGCTGGAGCTGGAATCGGGGTTCAGAAGTCTGGTTTCGGTCCTGCCATTATCTAGCCACGTGCCCATGGGTAAGTCCTTTCTTTCCTTTTGGGGGGTTTCAGTTTCTCTATTTATAAAATTAAGAGGTTGAATAAAATTATCCCAGTTTTGGTTTTGTGGCTAAAGCAAGTTGCATAAAAATGAGATATATGTCGTGATCTGGAAATAAGAACAAGATAAAAATTTGACAAAAGTTGAGAGGAGAGTTGACTTAAAAGACAAAAGAAAAAAAACAACAACATTCAATTCATACATTGTCATGCCAACATCTATAGATAATATTGGTGCCAAAGATACAAAAAGAAGACGGCTAAAACTTTTAAGCCAACAAGGCCGACTAAATCACTGGTTGCGTGCCCGCTCTATTTGATGGGTAGAGGCTGTCTGCGGCAGGCTGTGGAAGACTCTACGGCCCAGTCTGACCTCAGCGGGAAAGACTGCTGTGATTCACAGGCAATGTCCGCTATGTGCTCAGAAAGAGAGAGTAGCAGTGTACAGAAGTATGCAAGATGTTTGCCATGTAAGTTCTGAAACAATATTCTATCCGTATACAGTGAATACTTGTTATTTGTTTCTGAAGTTACATCTAATAACTTAGAACAGCCTTTATTCCCAAATATTAGCATATAATCTGTCACATAAAACCCAACAAAATATAACTTTAAAACGTAAGTAGCTCCTTTCAGACCTTTACTGTTCTATAAATACAAGATTAAAGCAGAAAGGTTAGTTACAACAGAGACTGCTACATGCTTTCCAATTTTCATTCATCTTTTCTATAGTGATAGAAGCCCTGATTTGATGTGGCCACACGGCTATCCAAAGTAAGTATTCTGTCTCTCAGCCTCTCTTGCAGATAGATGAGACTGTGGGTTAAGTACTGACCAACTAGATGTAAGCAGAAAGGACATGAAAGAGCTTCCAGGTTGTGCTCTTGTTGGGGCTCAGAAACTGATACCCAAAATATGGCACCAGAGCATGCTGGCCTACGACGCAGGCTCAAGGTCTCTCTGATCTTCCCGTACCACACACATACACATCTCTCTCTCTCTCACACACACACACACACACACACACACACACTCATCTTTCAATCCTCTGTCTCTCCCAAAGCATGGGATGAAGCTGTTCTCTGAAGTTCCCTTATCCACCTAAAGTCCAGACCCACCAAAGAAGAACACAATTACCTCCTCTAGCCCCTTCCATGAGCTTTCATTAACTTAACTCATATCACAGGAAGAAAGAACTGAAGTCTGTTAATACACCTGGACAGACTTTTGTCATAAGCCATTGTCTCTATTTCAGTCCTATTCAGTATTTCAAAGAGAATCACTTAATAGCCATTGTCTGCTCTGCTGACCCAACAGACTGTGTCTCAGGAACCCAGGCCTTTGTCTGTTCCCTTAGTCCATTTATTTTCCCCTAAAAATCACTTTGTCCCTCAAATGGCCACATTTCCCCCACCTTCCCATGCCCTGGAAGAAGAGTATATAAACATCTGTACCTCACAGATTGTGGGGAAATCATTCTCATGAAATACGCACGTGAAAACAAATTTTGTGTGCCTTTTCTTCTATTAATCTGCCTTTTGTCAGTTGCTCTTCTAGAGGGAGAAGAGGAAGTTTTATTTGGCAGAGACTTTCCTAAAGAGAAGAAAATACCTTCCCCTCTCCCTTTTCTTCTTCCTCCTGGTTCTGAGGCTGACAGGATGGTGGTGAACAGTGAAGGATGTGAAGATGATGTCATACCCCGACTCACCACATCATCCCTAGACTGCTTACACACGGGAAGTTCTGTGCAACAGAAATTATTTTCTATCTTGTTTAAGCCATTATTATTAAGGTTTCTCTTAGAGCAACCAAATACAAACGTTACCTAATAAAATAGTTACCCTGGGTATAGGAATATGCACAAGGAATTCATGCCTCCTTGTGGGAAATGTGACATGATTCATGAGAGTCATTTGTACTGTGTGGATATTTCCAAGTGACAGAAGATGAAGGTAGTGATGCAGCTAGGAAACAGAACTGTAAGGTCTATTTCTTCTATCAGGGTGGTGAACTGTGCCCTGTGGGCCAATTCCCAACAACAGCCTGTGCTTGTAAATACGGTTTTAGAACACAGCCATGTTCATTCATCTACGTATTGTCCATGGCTTCTTTTCAAGTTACAATGGCAGAGTTGAGTAGATCTGATAGAGACTATATGGCCTACAAAGCCTGAAATATTTACTATCTGGCCCTTTACAGAAAAAGGTTGCTGGCTCTTGTCTTCAAACATGGCGGCCTTGGCACCCACAGGACCTCTAACTGATGAACTGAACTGATTCAGATACCACTTTTTCTTATTTCTTATTTCTTATTATACCCCGACTCACCACATTATCCCTAGACTGTTTACACACGGGAAGTTCTGTGCAACAGAAATTATTTTCTATCTTGTTTAAGCCGCTATTATTCAGGTTTCTCTTAGAGCAACCAAATACAAATGTTACTTAATAAAATAGTTACCCTGGGTATAGGAATAGGTAGTTTGTTCACATCTATGTATGAATACATTCCACCTCCTAATTTCAGTTTATCTAAACACACTATTTTCTGTTAAAGAACTATTAAAAATTTTTTAATGTCTCTTCACTTCTCTCCCTAGTAATTGCACTTGGGTGTCACTTAACCTCAGGGCCCTTTTTCATGAAAAAGATGTTATCTCTCCACAAGAATTAGTGCATTGCAAAGGTGAGTGGAGAAAACTCGTAAGTTAGAGACTGATTTCCACATTCTGGTCTCACAACCCATGAAATCCACGTTCACTCTCTGACCTCACATGTCACTTACAACAGTTACTTTCTGTCGCTATTAAAGAAAATAGTGTTTTCTTTAACTAAAGTAGTTTAGTTAAAGAATAGTTATAGTTAAAGAAAACACCACTGTGTTAAGTCCAAGAATGTTATAGGTCTATTTTAGCAGAAGTTTTAAGATAGGAGCCAGTCTGACTCTTGAAAGGTGAATTTAACTTAAACAGAATTTTAAATGGAAGGAAAAATTGAGACATTAATAAAGAATATGCTTCATTTCTCTCAATAGTAGTCAATAATCAAGGGAAAAGCAAATGATTATGTCTAAATGTAAATTAAAAACCACATGTATCAGAACAGTGAGCACCTAACTAACAGTGAAAAGATTGTAATGTTGGCCCTAAAATTGCTGAGCTCTTGAATTCATTCATTCAATATATTATTAACAAGAAAAATTAAGTAAACACTCAGGCCATTAAGAAATGATGAGGACTTCGAAAAAATAGCTACTGATCAAAATTAAGAAAGGACAGAAACATAATTGATATATTTACATAACTCTACAAATGAAAAAAGTTGTGCCTATACTTTTAGATGATTCTTAAATTAAACTAACTTTAAATACCCATCATTTCTAATATGTTTGTCTTAGTACCTGTGACATTCCATAGTCTAATAAAAAACAAAAGATTTATGGTCAGAAAACCTAATATTGTTGGAAGTATAAAATGTTTTAAAATTATATACAGTTATGTTAGATCATGTACTAATTTTATTATACTTGTTATCTTCTAGAGCAGTATGTTATCTAGTACAGCAACTACTCATCACATGTTATTTCAAATGCTATTGAGCACTTGAAATGTGGCTAGCCCAAACTGATACTGTATAAAATACAATTTTCTGGATATTGAAGACTTAGTACAATAAAAAAGAATGAAAAATATTTCAATTTCTTACATTTTGATTATATGTTGAAATGATAATGTTTTAGATACACTGGATTAAATAAAATACACCAATAAAATCAACATACCCTCTTTTAGCTTTTTAAACATAACTACTAAAAGATTTTAAATTATATGGGAGGCTCATATTGTGTTTTTACTGGGCAATACTAGTCTAAAGTATCTCAGGGTCCTTTCTTCCACAGAGGCAATTATCAGCTTTGGGGTTCAGAAAAACCTACCAGCACACACTGATAATCAATAAATGTAAATTTTGAATTAGATATTTTAATGAAACTAACAAATCATTTTGTCTAATCTCAAAATATAGATAGTAGTTTTAAGAATCTAATTAGGAATACAGAAACAAAATGTCCAGATTATATTTTTCTCCTTGGTTTTTTCATTTTAAATTTATTGATTCTGAAGAGATTTTACACGTGTGTAGAGCAAGATGAGTTATTACTTATAAATAGAGAGGGAACTAGGTGGCCAAAAATAGTCGAATTGATGAAAGAATGATGCCATGTAAGATGCAGTAACTACACTTGCATGATGTTTGACCAAAAAAAACCTCTCTGAAGAACATAAAATTAATACCTTACATTATTTACATTATTTCTTCAGATGAAAACTCTTTTACTGCTGTACTTTTACAATCAGTCTAGGGTACTAACTTCATATAGGATTAGATGAGGAAAAGGTTTCTTTAGAAAAAAACACTTATTACGTTCTAAAATTCTTAACTGATGTGCTCTCTATAGATAATCAAGATAATCTTATTTAGCCTATGAGTTCTTTTTGACACATTGTAATTGTACATAGTGTACAATTTGATGTTTCAACACAGACATACATTGTCTAATGGTCAAATCAGGGTAGTTAGCACATCCGTCACCGCATGCATTTGTCACTGCTTGTGGTGAGTTAGTCCATGAATTCTAAAACATCATATAACAAACTATTTTTTTTTTACTGAAATAGTTCTAAACTGGCAACTTACTTTCCTGGCCATTTAATTTTACCTTAATGAACTATTCTATTCCATCAATCACCATTTTTGTAAGTTCTTCCACAGAACAGAACAGTAGGTACTGACTGGCAGTCCTCGTCTGCCTCTAGCTCTATTTGTTTTGGATGAGTTACTCAGCATAGAGATGTTTGACCCTGCAGAACAGCAGTCTTTTACATTTCCTCCTAAGCCCCACTTGAGAGTTATTTCCCACTGCTCCTTCAATGTCAAGCATTACAAAGAATCAGAGTGCTGTGTCACTCACTCCATCCGTCCTTACTGTTGTCCCTAAACCAATGAAAAGTCCTTGTTTTCACTTCCAAGGTGTCAGGAAGAGAAAAGAGAGAAAAGTAATTTCAGTGCCCAGGAGTATAAATGCCTGTGTGATCATTTCTGAGCACCAGTTGCTAGTGAGGTCACCAGGAGGAAATAAATTCTGATTCTTCTGTTTCTAATTCGCAGGTGAAGGAATACTTCACTCCCCACCACCACTGCCAAAATAAACCAAAAAAAGAAAAACTTTCCTCTTTTTTTATTTAATGAGGAACCAAAGTCAAAAGGAAGCTGAATATTAATAAATATTCAGAATATGATATTGTTCACTAACAGGGTCATGATCACGGGAATAACAACCCTATCTCCAACTTCACCAACCTGCCGTAGGATCTTCCAGCTAAGCCTACCCTTGAATTGCAGGACTGATGTTCATGGAGGCTGTTAGTATTTGGATTAATGGAAGAAATAAAAGTTTCTACAGGGGCCTTGGGGGAAAAGAAACTTAAAGAGTCCAAAGGGGGAAAAAAAAGAGGGAAAGAGAGAGAAAGGATAGTCTCAATCAGCTTCTGGGATTAGGTCAAATCTTCCACAAAAAGGAATGCAATGGGACATTTTGACAAGGAAATTTATGAGACTGTACACAAGCTTGAGAGGCTAAGGAACACGATGTGGCTCCATAGAGTCCAGAGGTACAACCAAGTGCTCAGATGTGGTGAAGAAAGCCAGGGCAGGCTGGCCTGGTAGTGGTGGTGGGACCTTCTCCAGTGGCAGCTAAAGCAGTGAGCATACAAGTGAAAGGCGCCATGGTCACCTACTTCCTCCATGGCATCACGGGCTTGCCTTCCTCATCTTCCTCACTGTCCTGCCATCACAGTTTTAACATCCACAATGTCAACATGTTGCTTTTTATTAAAATAAAAAAAAAGCTGTTAATAAAAACACTTTTGAAGAATGTGGTCACTGGGAATCACTATTTCTGTCACAACCTTTATGTAGCAGTAGCAAGGTGTGGGATAAGGATGGACACCAGCAAGGAAGTGTTATGGCCACTATCCTAGGGCAGCAAAGTTTTCACAATGGGTACCAGCTACAGTCCTTGTGACCAGGTGCCTCCCTCAGGTGGATTGATGGCTGGGGTGGCCAGTTGGGTGATCGAAGGTCTTGACCAACAGCACAAGTGAGAAGCTTAGGAGATGTTGAGGTGAGACCAAGGCCCAGGCAATGCATCCATGGAGCCCCCTAGTTCATACACATAGCCTGTGCTTTCAGATCACATGCAACTTTTCCACCAGATTAGTCATTAGAGTATCAGGTCAGAATCCCCAATCCCAGGAGTGATATTATTATTATTAAATATTTGGAACAATAAGCACAGAGAATAAAACTGATTCCATATTTCGGATTGGGAAAAACCAAATTATGCCACCTCTAGGATGATAGGTACATTGCCCCCAAATTTAGTCACCCATTGATGACACCCACTGTGGTCTCATTCTGGCATATGTGTATACTCAGGTAGAACATGCAAGTATCTTCAGGACTTGGTTTATGAACCTATGGCTCAAACTTTAACTGTGGTCCTCATAACCACACCACTGGCAAGGAAAACTAGTGTCTTTCATCTTCTCTTTGTTTGCACACCATCAGCAAGAAGACAAAGAGACAAGACATATGAACATTATGGATACCTAGGTGTCAGGTATTGTGTTCTTTTGATCTATCTGTACCCTAATCTAAGAATGTTAACTCGCCCAATCTCCTTACCCTTGCTTCACCTTGTGTGTTTTAAATCGATGCAATAAACTATGTGATTCAAGTATTTTAATTTGGTCTGTGAGCCTTTCTGCTCTGTGATCTCTGAGATAATGTGCCTCATAGTGCACTTGGAAGCTACCATTGTCTCAAAGTAGTTCCCCTCATGCTTGGTCTGATCTAGAGGACTATAGTCAATTAGGTGGTTGAAGACCAGCTAACCCAACTAGACCCCAATTACCTTTGTTTAACACAGTAAGTTTAACATGTTCTCAACAAATGTAAAACCCCGTAAGACAAAATCAAGACTTCACCTTAGAAAAAGTAGCAATCACTTCTTTTTATATCTGTTTCTGAAAACTTATTATAAGCCTTTGAGGGCAAAAACCATGCCCTATTTATCCTTGTGTCTCCACACCTAGCCTATCACAGGTAATGGTGCAGAAACTCACTGTATTTTGTTGAATTAAAGAATAAATTTCAGTGCATTTTCATAATGCAAGATATTTACATACTAATATGCCGACAAAGCTCATCAGCAGATTTAATAAGCAATTTTTTTTAATTGTATAGATTAGACCATTCATCCAGACAGAGATTGTTGTGGGAAAATACTGAATTCCTCTTGGACAGGATTGACAGAATAAAAATGACTTCAATGATGTGATGGTTCAAGATCCCAGGATCAGTGAACCTCAACTTGGTTTTCAGGAGATCATGACAAAGATTTCAAATTCTCTACTTTTTGTCAAAGTAATTTGGCAAGCAGATTTAACGTTGTGCAAAGTGGAAAACTAAGTCCATCTCATACACACTGTGTTTTCACAGGCATCGTGAGACAGAGAAGTGGTGTGAGTGTTAGGGTAAGGTCAAACTCTAACATGTAAAAAAAAAAAAGGAAGAAAAGGAAAAAAAAATGAAAGTCTTTTTGTTTATTTATCTGGGAAGATGGTTAATTCTGACACATGTTAGATAAATTATGGTTCATTCATACAACAGAATTTTTGCAGTTGTTTTTAAAAAATGAAAAACAACTTATGAACTGATATGGAACAATCTACCAGATATACTGTCAAGCAAAAAAAATAACCAAAGTGAGGAGCAGTTTGCATTAATACAACATGCCAATATTTTGTGTTTAAAAAAAGATGTAGATAAATACTTGTGCGTGCATAAAATTTACTGTAAGTTTACACAGTACATTGATTATAGTGGTTGACTCTAGGAAGGGGAACTGGGTAGGGGAAGATGTAGTAGAAAGCAGACTCTTTTCTTTTGGTTTTGCATATTTTTAAAATTCATATAATTTTTCATACATTACAGTTTGAAAAAGTCAAAATGGAGTAAAATGAATAGAACAATTTTTTAAATTTAATGTCATTTTTTTTCTAAAATGCTCTTTCATCAAAAATGTGTAAAAGTCAATGCAGTAAACAAATATATTTTCACCTATATTTATGTTTACAGTGCACTGTGCAGTGAAAGATTTTTCATTTTCTATGTGTTAAAACTCCCAAAATAGCATAAAAGATTATATTAGTTTCCAATTATGAAAAGTTACGTATTTAGAGCACTTTTCTTTCAAGCTAATAAATATGTCACAGAAGCCATTAACTTGCTAAACTCTATTCAACTCTAGAGGTTCCAATAGAGTTGATTTCACCAATTTCAAAAAATTGAAGAAAATCTTTCTCCCTAGTAGGAAATAGTGTTTGGTAGGTGATACCATTAAGTCCCAAATTGTATATTTGATTCTTCATAAACAAGACATAGAAGAAAATGAAAGATATGCACCTTGGTTTTCTCATCTATAAAATGGGAATAAGAGTACCTAGAACTGATAATCCTATACATGTAAAACCCACAATAAATGGTAGTTGTAACTAAAGTAATTTAAAGGTCAAATGAAGATACTCTTGTTCTGTGTAAATATTTATGTCCAGAAAACATAAGCTATTGTCTTATTTAAATAAAACTGTAAATGCCTAATGACGCTTGGTGATGGCTATTATCCCCCATCACAGCTTGGCAAACATCTTTCCCAAATTCTATGATTACCCATTTGAATTGGAAATGGCTCATCGCCCAGCATATTCACAATTAACTGCCACTAATGGCATTGGTAAACAAAATAACCAAATTATTGTTCAAATTTCTTATACAGTTGTAAAATTCATCTAAAATGGCTTTTTTTTTTTTTTTGACACAGAGTCTCACTCTGTTGCCCGGGCTAGAGTGCCATGGTGTCGGCCTAACTCACAGCAACTTCAAAATCCTGGGCTCAAGCAATCCTTCTGCATCAGCCTCCTGAGTAGCTGGGACTACAGGCATGCGCCACCATGCCCGGCTAATTTTTTCTCTATATATCTTTAATTGGCCAATTAATTCATTTCTATATTTTTAGTAGAGACGGTGTCTCGCTGTTGCTCAGGCTGGTTTCAAACTCCTGACCTTGAGCAATCCGCCCGCCTTGGCCTCCCAGAGTGCTAGGATTACAGGCATGAGCCACCACGCCTGGCCTAAAATGGCCTTTTGAAATGTAGGTTTTTATTAAAAAAAGAAAAAGAGATATACCATATATTGACCTTTGAGTGATGAAGAACTTGAATTAAGGTCATAAAGATACTAAGAATCCACATTTGGAAGAAGGAGAATTAAATTTATCTTCCTAAGTTCTAATACACAGACAAGTTTAAAAACCATTCATCCTGATTTGGTTAAATTGACCAGGTAATCAACCTGTAGTCTATTTTTTTATTACCTTTGTAAACACAAGGCAGGACTTCATTTATCTAGAGCTTTCGTGAAGAATCATGTTGGTGTCTTAAACCTTCTAAAGAGGTTTATATTTAAAGGACTAGTCCTTGAGAATAAAGATAAACCAGCCTAAATCACCTTTGGATATACGTGCTATCCACCAGCAATTATCTGATTGATTTTTTAGTTATGCCTGCAACAGAAACTAATTACTTTGAAAATGAACAGCCATGGTTGTTTTATGAACATTCTGATCGATTATCCTACTGAAAGGATTGAAGATGCACAATTAGACAAGAAGATAATGTGTAGCCCTGAGCACAGTAGGATCAGTCACTGAAGAACAAGGACTTTGCAAAACCTCTTCCAATCCCCAGAGATGTTTACCCTCAAGCAAGTTCACCACCATGAAGGAAGGGACCTAGCAGCTGCTTGTAGAACAGTTGCTAACTGTTAGTGACATGCTCAGAAGCCTGGGGTTGGGGGGAGAGAAAGAGAGACAGAGGCAGAATGCCTTAACATGCCTCTGTGAATCTGTGTGCATCAGGGGTCCTCAAACTTTTTAAACATGGGGCCAGTTCACTGTCCCTCAGACCGTTGGAGAGTGCACACCTTGGGCCCGGGATGAGTTGGCTGCTAAGCAGGACAGGCAGTGGCAGCAAAAACAC
>VBSM01003176.1:72545594-72614557 GCA_008086735.1 Cheirogaleus medius | reverse complement strand
AAAAAAAAAAAAAAGAACACCCAGCAATCTCATCAAGTCCGCTGGAGCCTAAAAAGGAGGAAGAGAGCGTGTATGTTTGAAATGAGAAAAATTGTGCCCAACCATTCATTCCCGTGTACGAGGACACCGTTCACTAGACACCATGCAGAAGGATTCCTGAACTCATCTCTGTTGAGCGGGTGTGATCTCGTGATATGGGGGGTGGGCGAGTAACAACCCTGCTTCTAAGTGCATAATGGAGCATCAAGACCCCTTAAAAGGGAGGTTCATGCCTCTAAATAAGCCGTTTTGGTTTTATACCTACTGAGAACTTACCCAACCACTGAAAAGAAGGGGTGCATTTTAACATTATTTCTAAGAGAAAAAAAAAAATAGCTTGGCTTTTGAGCCTTCGTAAAGTGGTTTTAGGGCAGGAAAGGCCATTCTACTTTGACAAAAACAACTGCATCAAGATATAACATTTGTACTGAGTGGTAAAAACCATTCCAGTAGCCACTATAGCATATCAGAATTACAAGGAAAAAAAAACTGAAGAAACTATTTTATCTCCTTACCTCAACTGCTGAAATCCATAACCATAATTGGGAGAAAATCAACAGAATAAGCAAACGTTTCTCACAGGCTGAAATTTACTCTAATTTTTAATTTCACTTAACATGTATTGCTATACTAAGTGAGGGCTTTCTGTATAAATAATAATCAGAAAAAGAGAAGGCATTTGAAATCGGAGAGAACAGCCTCATGTTTTTACTGGTTTATGGAATAAGTCCAGTTATAAATCTTGTTGGTGCTGTCTAGCCTGGAAAGCGGAGAATTATGTAGTAGAATGAGCAAGAGGAGGGCTGGAGGTCCTTATGCAGATGCAAGCTGATTAAAATGAGCACTTCAAGAAATTGCTGCTTTTTTTTTTTTAGATGAAAAGTGACTCTAAGTGGGACACAGCTATAAAAGTAAAAAGTCCTAATTTTTCAATCTATCTTAAAGGTTCTTTCCATGTGTGACCTTGTTTGGTGCTTTAACATTAGATTATAATATGCAAGAACTTTTAAAATAGTTTTTCCTTTTCACTGCTTTGGTTGTCATGACAAACTACCAAGATCATCTGGAGGCAGAGTGACTAGTATGGTAGAAAGAGAATTCAAACCCCAAGCCTGAGACTTATAAAAGCCACATAACTTTGGACAAACTACTTAACTTTCTAAGTACAGGTTCACCTTTAAGGTTTACTCATAAAGTTGCTGAAAGGACACTAAGAACACTCCCACAGAGCACTTTTTACAGTGTCTGGCACCAAAGATATGACTCTCAGTCATAGTTAACTATCATTATCAGTGTCCATAAGTGGCGTTAGATTTAGTGGCAGTGCTGTTACTATCTAGAAGGAAAAGAAAAAATTGTCTCCCTCTCCCTATCTCAGGTTCTCCATCTGGGGACCTGCAAATTAGATTGACAAAAGAGATAACAAGAAAAAAAAACAGAAGTTTAACTTGAGCGTCTTGAATACACATGGGAGTATTCAGTGATGAGTAACTCAAAGGGATGTCTAGAACTTGGGTTTATAAGGCATCTTAACAAAAGAACAATACATTTTAAAAAGGTAATAAGACAAAGGAAAAGGACTGAGTTTCTAGAGCAGCAAATTATGGGAATGTAAATACATGAGAGGACTAATAGCTAAGGGCTGGTTAGTAAGATTTGTTATGCAGATTCCTCTGGTGCTGTCAAGCATCTGATAAGCTAATAAGCATCTAGGGTTGTCTCTGGTGATTAACTTCTGTCCTTGGTAGACAGGAGACAGGGGACACCTGTACAAATTTATATCCTGCTTTTAGGAAAATTGGGGGGTGGGCAGAGAGATTTTCTTATATCTGCTTCTTCTCAATTGCCTCGAAATAATAATAGCTCAAAATAATCCTTATGCCAAAGTGGCATATCTAGGGGTGGCCCATTCTACCACCCTTCGTTATTCAATTCAGCAAACTTTGCTTGAGCACCTGTGATATGCCAGGTGCCTACAAGGAGGTTACAATCTTGTCTTAAGTATATGAATAACTTGAGTCCATTTGATTTGAAAAAA
Source organism: Cheirogaleus medius (assembly GCA_008086735.1). Classification (NCBI taxonomy): domain Eukaryota; kingdom Metazoa; phylum Chordata; class Mammalia; order Primates; family Cheirogaleidae; genus Cheirogaleus; species Cheirogaleus medius. Next base: position 72,612,480 of record VBSM01003176.1, on the reverse strand, counting down.
AGAGGGAAGAGAGAAGAGGTGAAGGTCAAGCAGGAATTTTAATTGAAATTGAAATTCCCCTTGGATCCATTACTACCATAACACTGCAGAAGCTACGACCTAGTGCTTCCGAAAAATCATACTGAAAGATATAAAGGGCCTGTTTTAAGACTACTTTGTTCCATTAATATTTCCAAGATAATATATTCTTCTGAGATATCGTCCTCATGTTATCAAGCTAATTGGTGCACTCCCCTACCAACTTTGCCAATTACACCCAAGGATCTTCTATCATGTACTGGGGTTGCTTCTATTTAAGTCCTCTCTGTTCTGCTGACTCACCATCATCAAAAGATGTACACGCCGCCTATCACTGACATTTCTCAGAGACATACAAATTGGACTGAAGCACTAGCAATTAATATTTCCACTCTTCTCTGCATGACATATACACAATTATAAGTGGTACTTTACTTGTGTAGAAATGAACTCAAATTATGGGAAAAGATGGGTTTTTTTAAGACCAAAATTAATGACAGGTGCACTTTGCTTGGAGTCAGGCTTATAAAGGAGAGGGAAAGACTGAGGCATAGATGGTGTAGTTTCAAGTACATATTTTTAGTCACTCTTTTTTTTCCAAAATAGCTTAAGGCAGGAGGTGGGATATCATCTATGTCATTGCATCACTTTAAAATCCCTCAAAGAATCTCACTTATATGTGGAATCTAAAAAAGTGGAACTCACAGAAGTAAAGAGTAGAATGGTGGTTACCAGAGGCTGGATGGGGAGAGTAGGAACAGGGCGAAGGGAGATCTTTGTGAAAATTCCACAGTCAGTGTATACACGTAGGGCAACACCACATCCTTCCCCATAAATACACACAATTATTATTTGCCAATTAAAAATAAAAGAAAAAATAAAACTGCACTAAAAAATAAAGTAAAAGAAAATCCCTAAGAGAATCTGATAATTATTTTGTCATTTAAATATATTTATCATTTAAAATTAATATAATCTATGAGTCAAAATCATGTGGCATTAGTGTGAACCCCAAATCTACAAGCCATAACCAAACCCAAACCTTACCAGATGTCTTTAGAGCCATAGACAATGACAGGAAAAAGCGTTCTGTCTAGTGTGGCATCAAGCCCACCCCTGGCTGTGAGGACTTTCTCTCTCCACACCCTTCTCTCCCAAGTTTCCAGAACTTAGGAGAGTTCTGGAGGACAACACCGACTCCTTCTCCTCCCCATTCCCCACTTTGGTGCCCTCTCTTCTCACCTCCTTCCGATCTTTACTTGTCACTTCCATGAGCGCTTTCTGGGTGACCTTCCCCCAAAAATGCTAACTCCCTGCCATGCTCAATTCTTCTCCTAGCACTTCCCATCATTTCACATGCAATAGCACATCTTCCATAGCCCTTATCTCCACCTAATACAGAAATACACCGAGCTTATCATCCGCCTACCTGGCTACAATGTATGGGCCATCAGAGATTTGTATGTTTGTTCATGGCTATCTCTCCAGGGCCTAGTGCAGTGCCTGGTCCATAATAAAGGTCAAATATTTCTGTTGAATGCATGAAAGAGACCTCTCCCTCCAAATCTCAAACATCTACATGTCCCCACAAGTTCCCTGGGACCAACTACAAGAGCATCTTGTATTAAGAAAATTAACAAAAAACTTGAAAATAAGGTACAATTGTCCTCACTTATCTTTGGTTTCACCTTCTGCAGTTTCAGATATCTATGGTCAATCACAGTCTAAAAATATTAAATGAAAAATTCAAATAACAAACTATTCATAAGTTTTAACGTTCGAAGGAGTGATGAAATCTCCTGCCACACTGCTCCATCCTGCCCAAGACATGAATCATATTTTCATCCAGCGTTGCTACCTGCCCTGAGTCACTAGGAGCCCTCTTGGTTAACAGATTGACTGTGGTGGTATCACAGAGCTTAGATTCAAGTAACCATTATTTTACTTAATAATGGCCCCAAAGCATAAGAGTCATGATGCTGGCATATTGTTATAATTGTTCTATTTTTTATTGGTTAGTGTTGTTAATCTCTTACTGTGCCTAATTTATAAATTAAACTTTATCATAGGTACGTATGTATAGGAAAAGACATAATACATGTAGGGTCCTGTATTATCTACAACTACAGACATCCAGTGGGTGGGGAGGGGATCTTAGAATGTATCTCCTTTGGATAAGGGGGGACGACTGTAAAAGGATGACTACTTGTCCTGATTCAGTGTCATACTGAATCATTGTCTGATATACTCATGCATGGATCATTTAATTCTTCAGGACAATGAATTTTTTTTCTCATGCTATATATTAACACTATTGATTAGGGCCCAGGCTCTGTGAAGTTACATGGTAACTTGGAGATTTTTGTCTGATAGTAATGAAATGTATTCTGTGCAGAAGAAAAGAAATAATCCCAAAGGTTATACTTTTATTGCATTATCAGGCATAAACCAGTTTGGGATCTAACCTAGTAATCTTAAACCAACATTCTTTCTTCATTGCTTTTAAATACTCAATACCCCAGATGTGTTTTGAACGAGCTTCACCACCCTACTGCTTCCCTCATCAGTGAGTTAAAGAAGTCCTTAATGAGTGCTCATTCTATATGTGTATGAGAATCATATGTTAACATTTTGAAGATAATATTTTGACAGTGTGGGGGTTATTCCACAAGATGCCCAAATGGATGATGTAGATCTGGGAAGAAGTAGAAAATGTGGTTTGTTAATATTTTTTTTGTCAGATTCTTGGTGAGCTCATATCAATTTTAAAATGTGCCCCCTGGAAAGGGGAACATCTGTTTAAGATCTGGGCCTGTTAGTTGTTGTGATTCTGAGTTTACTTTTAATTTATGGTTGGTGTGGTAGAACCAAAGAGTCAAGATACTTGTCCAGGTATGAAACAAAACCCTTTCTCTTTTGTTGTGTGAGCTTGAAATATTTAACTACATCTGGAATGTATTAATGAAATAGATTATAAAGTCTCACAAAGGAGCTCTGTTCTGATTGTTTCATAGAGAATAATAAACCCTTACATAAATCTAATACTCTTGGAATTCCTGGAAAACAAACTAAAGTTCTAATACTTTAAATATGCCATTATTCTCATCTCCAGCAAACAAAAAAACCAAACAAGACTATCAGAAACTGCTACCTCAGAAATATTTTTATATGACAGTACAAGTTTATGTAATCAAAGTGAATCTTTGGACATATTAGACTTGTTTGATCACTTTGGTTTAAAAACAGCTACTTGTCTTCTCCCTGACACTATCTGTGTAGAATATAATACAAGAAAACATGTCACAGTAAATCTCTAATTGTTTGCTCATGAATAAACGATTTAATCTGAATTCCCCAAAACCCTTATACTGTTTTATTGATCAGACAAGCCAATATACTTCCACATCAAGTTTTGGATTATGAAAAATATAAAATTATGTATTTAATTAAATGGGATTATATTTCTGATAATTATTATACCAACAGTGATGGTAGTCTATCATGCATCAGTTTTCACATAATTTTCAAGATTCATAGTTAATAAAGGAACACAGACTATTATTGAGTTAATTAGTAAATAATCTTTGGATATTTGCACAGTTTCTACTAAGAATACTAAAACATGGGTCAGTGAGCATACTTTTACATATATATGAATATATATGTATGTGTATATATACACATATATACATCTTTGCTGCTTATTATAATATGCTGCAGTGTGGCTATCCCTTGAGATCATGTTAAGTATGGTTTCTCAACAAAGGTACCATTGACATTTTCGACCAAGTAAACTCTTTGTTTCAGGGACTGTCCTGTGCATTGTAGAATATTTAGCAGCATCCCTGCCCTCTAGTCTACCACTGCCGCTCCTTCCACCAGACGTGACAATCAAAATGTCACCAAACACTGACTAATATTGGTGTACCTCATATTATTGCACTTTGCAGACATTGTGTTTTTTATAAATTCAACATTTGTGGCAACCCTGTGTCAAGCAAGTCTATGGGCACCAATTTTTTCCAACAGCATGCTCTGATTTCGTGTCTCTGTGTTACATTTTTTAAATTCTCCCAATAGTTCACATGTTTTTGTTCTTTTATCTGTTATGGCAATCTGTAATCAGTGATTTTTGACGTTACTATTATAATTGTTTTGAGGCTCCCTGAACTGTGCCTATATATGACGGCAAACTTAATTGACAAATGCTGTGTGTGTTCTGACTGCTCCAAAAATTGGCCATTCTCATCTCTCTCCCTTTTCTCAGGCCTCCCTATTTCCTGAGACACAACAATATTGAAATTAGGCCAGTTAATATCCCTAAAATGACCTCTAAATTTTCAAGTGAAAGGAAGAGTTGCCCATCTCTCACTTTAAACCAAATGCTAGACATGATTAAGCTTAGTAATGGCGACATGTGGAAAGCCCAAACAGACTGAATGCTAGACCTTTTACACCAAATGGTCAGCCAAGTTGTGAATGCACCGGAAAAGTTATTGAAAGCAATCAAAAGTGCTACTCCTATCAATCAAGGGGGGCAGGGGGACGGGATGGGTGAAATCCTACCTAACACTAGTATAGTATAATGAACACTATCTGGGTGACAAGCACACTTACAAGCCTGACTCAAGCATTACAAAAGCAATCTTTGTAACTGAAAACATTTCTACCTCCGTAATATTTTGAAATAAAAATAAAATAAAATAATTTTTTTTAAAGTTCTATTTCAGGAAATATACAAATGATAAAAAAAAATTGAAACAGTCTTATTGCTGATATAGAGAAAGTCTTAGTGGTCTGGATAGAAGATCAAACCAGCCACAACATTCCCTTAAGCCAAAGCCTAATCCAGAGCAAAGCCTTGGCTCTCTTCAATTCTATGAAGGCTGAAAGAGGTGAGGAAGCTGCAGAAGAAAAGTTTGAAATTAGCAGAGGTTTGTTCATTGGGTTTAAGGAAGAAAGCCGTCTTTATAACATAAAAGTGCAAGGCGAAGTAGCAAGTGTTGATGGAGAAGCTGAAGCAACTTATCAGAGGATCTAGCTAAGATAATTAATGAAGGTGGCTACACTAAACAACAGATTTTCAATGTAGATGAATTAGCCTTCTATTGGAAAAAGATGCTATCTAGGCCTTTCATAGATAGAGAAAAGTCAATACCTGGCTTCAAAGCTTCAAAAGACAGGCTGACTCTCTTGTTAGGGGCTAATGCAGCTGGTGACTTTGAGTTGAAGCCAGTGCTCATTTACCATTCCAAAATCCTAGGACCCTTAAGAATTATGCTAAATCAACCTGTGCTCTATAAATGGAACAACAAAGCCTGAATGATGGCACATCTGTTCACAGTATAGTTTACTGAATATTTTAAGCCCACTGTTAACTTAATATTTTAAGTTCTGAGACTTACCACTCAGAAAAAGTTTCCTCTCAAAATATTACTGCTCATTGACAATGCACCTCCTCACCCAAGAGCTCTGATGGAGATGTAAAAGGAGATCAACATAGTCTTCATGCCTTCCAACAAAACATCCATTCTGTAGCCCATGGATCAAGAAGTCATTTCGATTCTTATTATTAAAGAAACACGTTTCACATGGCTATAGCTGCCATAGATAGTGGTTCTTCTGATGTATCTGGGCAAAGCAAATTGAAAACCTTCTGGAAAGAATTCACCATTTTAGATGTCATTAAGAACATTTGAGATTCATGGGAGGAGGTCATAATGTCAACATTAACAGGAGTTTGGAAGAAATTGATTCCACTCCTCATGCATAACTTTGAGGGACTCAAGACATCAGCAGAGGAAGTAACTGCAGGTGTGGTGGAAAAAGCAAGAGAACTAGAAGTGGAGCCTGAAGATGTGACTGAATTGTTGTAATCTCATGATAAATCTTGAACAGATGAGGAGTTGCTTCTTATGGATGAGCAAAGAAAGTGGTTTCCTGAGATGGAATCTACTCCTGGTGAAGATGCTATGAACATTGTTGAAGTGACAACACAAGATTTGGAATATTCCATAAACTTAGTTGCTAAAGCAGCAGCAGCATTTGAGAAGACTGACTCCAATTTTGCAAGATATTCTACTATAGGTAAAATGCCACCAAACAGCATTGCATACTACAGAGAAATCTTTCATGTAAGGAAGAGTCAATCAATGTGGCAAACTTCATTGCTGTCTTACTTTTGGAAATTGCCACAGCCATAGCAAATTACAGTAACCATGACCCCAATAAGTCAGCAGCCATCAACATTGAGGGAAGACCTTGTACCAACAAAAAGGTTACGACGTCCTGAAGGCTTAGATGATTATTAGCATTTTTAAGCAATAAAGAATTTTCAAATTAAGGCATGTACATTGTTATTTAGACATAATGCTATTGCACACTTAATAGGCCATGATATAATGTCAACATAATTTTTGCATTGACAAACCAAAAATTTGTGTGACTAGCTTTATTGTGATTTTATTAGCTATATTGTAATATTCACTTTATTGAGCTGGTCTGGAACCCAATCCTCAATTTCTGTGAGGTGTGCCTATGTTCCCTAGAGGCAAAATTGAGAACTAATTGCTTTAATGAAAATGTTCATTTCTGCCATTTTAGGAATGTGATAAAATGATACATGTAATTATAGGGAGTCATACTGGGAGTCCTCTGCCGACTTACTAAAATGCTCAATTTTGACAGTTCTACCCCTCCTGTACCCTGTTCTCTCTGTTACATAGAAGTTAGTTACTTCAGTTAAAATTAATGAGTGATTATGACTGCTAAAAAAAGAATGGCAGAAAAATATGACTGTGTATAAAAGGTAATGAAGTGTTTAGGATGAAAAAAAAAAGAGAGAGAGAGGATTTTGTCCTCAAATTAAGTATTTTGTTCCAGAACTTGAACAAAGATAATGAAGGTTAAAACTTCAGTGGATTTATACAATTGTAGAAGGAGTACGGATAATGATTTTGTTACCTTGATTTATAATAAATACCAAAATATGAACCTAAAAATAGCATGATATATGTTAAAAAATTGGCAAAGTTGGCTCAGTTTTGATGAAGTAATTTCATGAGTTTAGAAAAAGAATTCAGTGAATTCTTTATGGCCAAATATTATGTTAATACAAACTTAGAATTTGTTCTTCTTTCCATTAAAATTGATCTTGTAGTATTTGGTCTGCTCTTAACAAAGGGTAGGAAAGTTTATTATGTAATATGCTCCAGTAGCAGAGATTCTATGTGTCACTAGAATAATTTGCTTTGGCTGCTTTAGTAATGTCCTTGATTATTTTTTTTTAAATCCTCACTGAAAGAACTAAAGTCATGATAACTTCTTCTGCATTTATTTTAATGTATTCCACTGTCATTTTGATTAATAAGTAGCCTAGCTAAAACTATCCATGTACTTCAGTGTCCATGATTCTCTTTTAGTAAATTACCAAGTTTCCTCGGATAACTCTTTTGATTTTTGTCTTTTCAAGATGAGATTCTAAAATTGAGAAAAAACTTTCAAGATGTCTTCTATACTTAAATTATTTTGGGTATTTTCCAAAGAGATCCTTGGAAATCACAAAGATTTGGAGTTTTTTAAAAATTTATGTATTAATTTCTATTGCTGTGTAACAAATTACCACAAATTGAGTAGCTTAAAACAATCCAAATTTTATTGTCTCATGGTTCTGGAGGTCAAAAGTCCAAAATGAATTTTAGTAGGTTAAACTCAAGGTGTTGGCAGTGCTGGTTCCTTCTGGAGGATCTGAGGGGAGAATTTGTTTCCTTGCCTTTATCAGCTTCTAGTGGATTCTGTATTCCTTGGTCAGGGGGCCCTTCCTCCATCTCCAAAGCACATCAATCTCTGCTCCCACCATCACATCACATTCTCCTCTATGTTTTATATAATCCTCACAATTATGTTGGGCTTATCTCAATAACCCGTGATAATCTCCCATCTGCAGATCCTTATATTATTTACATCTACAAAATCCTTTCTTGCCATATGATGTAACATATCCATAGAGTCTGGGGATTAGGCCATGAAGATTTCTGGTGGGCTGATTATTCAGCCTACCATACCTTATCAAAGTAGAAGTACCAGAAAAACATGAGGTTTTCTGGTAAACTCATGTTGACCACCAGTAGCTCCATATCCTTATAAGATCTGAAGAGAAAACTTGTTAAATACAAGTAGAAACTCAGCCTGTCTTAGGTTACTTTTGTACAAATAAAACATTATTAATATAAATACATTTTATAGATTGTATACTTTTGCAAGGCAGATTGAAAGACTAAAAATTTGTATTTTTATGCCCAGAGAAAACACTGGCCAAATCATTAAGAAAGAATTATAAATTATACCCCCAACAGAGGATTTTACTCTCATTTAGTCTGTTGATTGGTTACTGAAATAAATTAGCCACATTCATTTAGTTTTATCAACAACAAGTGATTTCTGTTTTTTCCTCTTCTTTGCCTGAAGGCTTACTCTAAGCCTCAAGATGGAAAATAAGTCTTTCATAAGAACATTCTCAGAGCTTAACAGAAAGAACTAAACCAAGGACCCTTAACTATTGATATCTGAAGAAATAAACTCAAGGATACAGAGCCTTTGGAGCCTAACTGAACATTACTTAGCAACCATGAAACTGTCCTGGAGAACTGAGGCAGGACACCAAGGGCACTTGCTAGTTCAGAAGCAGATGACTTCCAGGGAAACTGTTCTGCTGACCCACCAGCCAGCAGAGTAAGATGTAAGTGAGAACAGGATGTACTGAACTGATGGGGGAAATTTCATGTGGCATTTGTTTGGAAAATTCTTGGATTTATTCTTAATCCTCTATTGGTGCTTTATGCTCTAAGGGTGATGACAAGCCCACCCTTAAGAAACAGAACTGTACTTCATATGTGGAATCAATGCCCACAAAATTTTCCTAGGAAATAGGCTGCTACCTGTTTTGTGGCTCTCAAGTTTCTAGACTTAAGGACAGCAGAGAAGATTAGGAAGCTTAGAGATTGTCCAGACTTCAAGGAGAAAAAATCCCAGATATCTCCTGGAATTGATTTCTAGTTTTATTCCACTGTGATCTGAGAAGATGCATGGTATGATTTTGATTTTTCTGAATTTGCTGAGACTTGTTTTGTGGCCTAAGATATGATCAGTCTTGGAAAATGTCTCATGTACCACTATATATTGACCATCTTTGTCTTTTTTATCATTGTTGATTTAAAGTCTATTTTATCTGATATGAGAATGTCTACACATGCTTGCTTTTGGTTTCTATTTGCATGGAATTTTTTCCCATCCCTTACCTTGAGTCTGTGGAGTCCTTGTGAGTTAGATAAGTTTCTTGGAGAGAGCATGCAGTTTGGTTGTGTTTTTACATTGATTCAGCCAGTCTGTGTCTTTTAAGTGGGGCTTTAAGAGTGTTCACATTCAGTGTTTGTATTGATATGTGGGATACTATTCTGTTCATCAGGTTGAACAATATCTTGTTTTGTTTCCCTCTTGTGCTATTGTTTCAGTTTTTACACTAGTGGCTATCTATTGTTCTGTTCCATGTATAGTACACTTTTGAGCATTTCTGGTAGGGCAGGGCTAGTGGTGACAGATTCTCTTAGTGTTTGCTTGTCAGGAAACATCTTTATTTCTCCATCATTTATGAAACTTATTTTGTAGGATACAAAATTTGGGGCTGGTAGTTGTTCTGTTTTAAAAGGCTAAAAATGGGGCCTCAATCCCTTCTGCCTTGTAAGGTCTTTTCTGAGAAGTCTGCTGTTAGTTTGATGAGTTTTCCTCTGCAGGTTAGTTGTTGCTTTTGCATACAGCTTGTAGAATTTTCTCCTTCACTCTGACTTTGGCCAGGTTGATGACTATGTGTCTTGGTGATGTCCCATTTGCTATGAATCTTCCCAGTGTTTGATGACCGTCTTTTATCTGGATATCTAAACCTCTATAGTGGTACCAGGGAAGTTTTCCTCAATAATTCCCTCAAATAGGTTGTCATGCTTTTTGCTTTTTCTTATTCTCCCTCAGTGATGCCTACAATTTTTATATTGGTTCATTTCATGTAGTCCCATATTACTCACAGTGATTGTTCATTCTTTATTCTTTTTTTCTGCATCTTTAACTGACTGGGTTAGTTTGAAAGCCTTGTTTTCAAGCTCTGAAATTCTTTGTTCTGCATGGTCTAGCCTATTGTTACAGCTTTCTGCTTTATTATGAAATTCCCTAAATGACTTTCATTTCTTTAAGTTCTGTTATATCTTTTCTCATGTTGTCTATCTCTTTAGCAAATTTTTCATTTTTTTCATTCATCTCCTGAAATACTTTTTTTGGCTTCTTTGTGTTGGTTTTCAGCTTTCTCATCAATCCCATCCATATTCTGAATTTCATATCTGACATTTTGATAATTTCCTTTTGGTTAGGATGTGTTGCTATAGATCTATTGTGATCCTTTGGAGGTGTCAAACTATATTGTTTTTTCATGTTGCCAGAGTTCTTTTGCTGGTTTCTTCTCATCTGAAACCTATTCTCTTAGCTCAGGGCAGATAGATTTAGAGTTTATTTGTTCTCCTTTGCTGAGAACTCTCCTATTTAGTGAGAAGAAAAGGTGCCTAGATGGCACTTTTATGTCCTGCTCCAGAAGATTGTTCTGGCAGGAGAGGGGTGGATACATTGATAGGCTATATTGCAGTTGTTCTGCATTGTCCCCTTCCCCTGTGACTGTCACAGTCCAAGCCAATACCAGAGGATCTTTGTGTGAAGTGGTGGGTTAGTCCCCAGGCCACTGCTGGAAGCTTGAGCAGGAGGTTGGGAAAGACCCTTTCCTCAGAGTTAGGCATTGAAGGAGATTGTTCTTCTTGTGTTTCCCCAGTGGCAGTGGCAGCTGGGCAAGGCGATCTAGGAAGTGGCTGTGGATGTCAAGGCTGCAGGCATTTGCTCTGCACAGGTCCAGATGCAATGGCAACATGCAGCTAGCAGGCCTGTGGCAGAGCACGAGATCAGAGGAATGGGTCCCACCTGGTAGCAGGCAGTAGCCATGGGGGCTGGGCTACGGGGCCAGGATGCCAGGTGTCTAGGGTTTCTCCCCACACAGGTTGCATTGAGGCAGTTGCCACAGGGTTTCTCAGGTAGCCTCAGTGGCACCTGCTCTGTTGGAACCCTCCCATCAGGGGGGTACTCATCTCCCAGGCATGGGGCCTGTGAGAGTATCTACTCTCCCTGCTCCTTCCCTGGCCCACCAGGGGCTATGTGGAGGCAGCGGCAGCAAAGCTGAGCCCTGTGTGGACCAAGCGCTCTGGACTCCAGAGCTCAAAATGACATCATTTGCAGCAACCTGGGACCTGAAACCAGAGTCCCTGCTATACCCGCTCTCCAGTACAATGTCACTGCATAGTAGCCAAGCAGCTCCCTGATTAGTCCTGAGGTCTCCAGTGGTGAGGGCCCTCTCACAGTGCACGTCGCAGTGTCCATAGGGGAAGCATGGAGACTTCAGGGCTCTCTCCTCTGATCCTTCCCCATGTATGGATACCTCCCTTAGATACCTTCCTATCTTGCCAAGTAGATCACCTCTTCTTCCTCTCCTTCACTCTGAGTGTCTCCTGGCGCCTCTCTGATGATTTACAAGGCTCTCTCCAAGAAAGTCCATCTGTAGGTGGGCATCTACATGCAATTTTCGATCATCTTCTTGAGAGCGGCATGTGCAGGCTGCTTCTAGTCTGCCACGTTGGCCTCCTCCTACCAGAGATTCTATATGAAACTTCCAAACAAAAGTTAATTCTTTGGCCTTGTAGCTGCTCAGCACCTTATAAGTCTAGATTGGCTAACCACACTCAGGGAGTCTCACATGTGTAATTAAGACATCTTACTGAACCTGTGTAAATTAATCAGGCCAAAACAAAAGGTGATCAGGCTCTCTTTTTTTGTGACCCAAAATAAGCCTTAGAAAATAGTTTGTGATCATCTTTGAAAACTCCCCTGTCCTGTATTAAAGGATAGTTTATTGTTGTTGTCGTTTAAGGTAAAATCATGACACATACAAATACAAAATGAACACATATCAAAGATTTTATTTAGTGTATTAATTAATGAGAAAACCAGCAAAATATTCTAATTATGTCAAAAGAAAATTCAAAGAACACATATGTATGCAAAAACGATGCTGAAATGGAGTAACAAATAGATGTAAATTGGCTTTTTTATGGGGAATGGAGGGAAAACCAATTGTCTCTCCACTAGACAGAATTTATTTGCATGTTTATAAATAAGATTCATTTTCATTGCTAGTTATCAACAGCTAACAGAGTTGTAAAGAGCTCAGAGCAATGAAAGGTAAAGATACCCCAGAAGGGTACACTAGAGGGAAGACTCAATCATCATTTATTTAGCCCATTTCTAAGTCTTTCCCAATTTTTGCCAACACCTATGATGCCCAATCTCCTTCACTCTTCTCAACTCTCTTTCAGTATAGAGCTTCTAAGCCCATCTTGTGACATTTGGATTTCTTGTTCCTTTCCCTTAAAACGACTACTCAAGCCATGTTAGTACTAAGAAATCCCAGTAGGAGTCCTTCTTTCCCACTACTTTCTTCATAGCTGGGTCTGGTTCCCCAGGACTGCCTCTGCAGCCTCACATGCCTTCCCATGGGGCTCCACTCTGCTGACTCCTTGAAGACTCTGAGCCTCAAAAAGAAAATACCGTATCGACATGAAGTAACAAGCCCCTTAATCAGATCCGAAAGGCAGTTTGTGTCTCCCATGGTGGAAAAGAACAAAACTCAGTGTAACTGTAATAACTTAGCCCCATGGAAGGGGTTATCCAATTAGACAAACACCCTCAGGATTGGGCACCTCTGAGGCACCTGGTTTGTGGACTGTGGATAGACAAAGTCCCTAGTGCCCAGGAACCTGGCCTTTTCTCCAGGCTCTCCCCAGCTGAAGAACCCTTAACTCTGTGCCACCTCTCTGCCCCAAGGCACATCCTTTTCTTCTCTTGGAGCTGTTTTAAAAGCTACCTCCTATTTCAATAATGTTAGCTTTGCTACAGTCAGCTGAAGTCATTTTAGATCCCTTCAAGACTTCACATAGACATATGCAAATATATGCAAATGAGGCACTCCATGGAGTAATTAAAATAAAATCTAGTAGCCTTAAATAGACACCAAATAATGGTCCTAGGAGAGGCAATTAATTCTATTGTTTACAACCACTCCCTTTGTTAGCTAATTTTTTTTCCCCCAAATCAAGAGGCAAATCATTTTCTTAGCTTCTCTGCCAGAAAGAAAAAAAAAAAGACATTCATTATCTGCCTCATTGTAGTCTGTAACATAGACACACAATTTCTATTAACAAGAGGAAAAATAGTTCAGAAGTGGGGCCACAACTTGTAAGGCTTATCACTGGCCACTGCCCACCATTTCAGCCTCATCTCAACCCACAAACCTGCCCTTCCCACAATTTAAGCACCTTCTCAATTGAATTCCCTGCAGTCGCACAATTCTACTGGTGCCCAATCCTCTCTCAGGAGTGACATGCTGCTGTTCCCTCTGCCAGAAAGCAGAACAGTCTCACCTTCAGGGGCCCACCACCCAGTCAGGGAAGGAGACACATAAACCAGTGACTAGGTGGCTACACAATCAGAGTCACAAGTGCAGTGACAATGCAAGTGTGAGCGGCACACATCAGGGCATGAGAGGGAGACCCTGCAGCCAGCTGGAGGTGGAAGGGTCAGAGAAGAGCCTGGAAGATGTTCCACCTGAGCTGAGGACTGAAGGAAGAACAGGAGGCAAGCCCTGGCAGAACGGAAACCTAAAATATGTCACGGGATGGGCTGTATTTGAGAGGACTACTAGGAGTTACAGGTGGGAAGCAACATGTAAGGCCAGGAGGGATGACGAATGAGGCTGGAGAGATGGAGGGGCAGAGCCTGGAGGACTGGATTTTCCATGTTAAGGGGCTTGCACTCCAGCCACTGAAGAGCTTTTAGTGGGTGAATAATAGGATAAGCTTTTCTTCTAGTGTCAAGACCACTTGTCTGCACATTCACAGGAGGAGAAAAGAGGGCAAAGACTGAAAGGAGAGGCTCCCAGACTGGAAGCTGATATAGTAGTACCTGAGCGAGATCGTGGTGGCTTTGACTGAGGCAGTGGCAGGCACAAGAGAGGGGGCACACTTTAAAGATATTAAGGCTGGAGAGAATCAACTGGACTGATGGTTAATTAGAATGGAGAAAGCACTGGGATAAGAAAGAAGTAGGAGTGGAAATTAACTCACAGTTTTTGTTGGGCAACTCTGTACCTGCTGGCATTCTGCACTGAGATGGGGCACAGGAACAGGAGTCTGGGGGAAAATACTGAGTACTACTATATAGAATATACTGAAGTGCCTGATGCCAAGTAGGCTGGCGCTTGGCGGTCATGTGGAGTGTGAGTTTAAGGGGACATAGTGTGGGGCAAAGGGGACCCCTTAAGAAGGTAGTTGCCAGTGCAGGAAAAAGACAATGTGGACTGAAGTGGGGCAGTGACAGCAGGGATTACGAAGGGACAGATTCAAGAAGTATTTATGAGGTAAATTGTTTCTTTCCTCTTCATTCTCCACTATTCAAACTTTATTCACAAGCCTAAGACTTTTATGGAATGAGCAATCACACACTAGAAAATTTTGGATGGTAAAAACTGTGGCTTGTGTCATTAACACCCTTTTTCCATTCTGATATCTAGAGTCTTCTCAAAGTTCATGCAAGAAATGTGTCAAAGGAGTCTTCCAGCCCTCTCATTTTGCAGGAGTAATGGGAAGATTTACTGACAAAGATTCTTTGCTTGACCAAACTTGAGCCAGATTCCTGAACCTTCTTCTAGGCCCATTCCTATGTTCCCCGTAAAATGCAGTTTGAGCAAGAACACTGATAAATGAGATTAGCGTGATCCCCATTCTCCATATAGGACTCCCTTCAATACCTGATCAGGTTCCTCATGCTCCACCATCCCCAGGTGCTATCTGATCACCCTGGCCTGCCTTCAGCAAGAATCTGTCCTGCCCTTGATATTTCCTGTTAGTAATTGTTTATCCACAGACTCCCCACCCTGTTCCTTGGCTATAAATTCCTACTGGCCTATGCTGTATTAGGAAATAAGCCCAGTTCTACACTGAGGTTTCTTTCTCCCTACTGCAATAGTCCTGAATAAAATCTATCTTTACCAAATTAAGTACTGTCTTTGACATTACCCAAGTCCCATAGCTAATGAATGGGTGGCAGAGCTAGCACTAGAATCCCTCTGGTTTCTGAGGCTCTACCCTTCCCACCACACTATGCTGCTGCTGATCTCTCAACTTTGCATTTACTTGTAAATATTTAAACAACCCTCAAAAGATTGACAGAACATCATCAGAGAAGCCACACTTTAAACAATCCGTCCTTATCCCCAAAGGTACATTAGAGATGAAATCATAAAATTAATAGTTACTTACTTACCCAGGATCAATATATTCCCTGACTGAGATAAGTGATTGTTTTTGGACAGAACATAAAAGAAAACTGCAGGAGTGAGAGCAACTAGATGTTGTTGACAGATAGAAAAGTCAAGCTGGGGAGAGGGGTAGCTGTCAATGGAACATGAGGGACAGAGGCCAGCTTCAGCCAGGCCAATCCTTAAAACCTGTGTCACAACATGCCTCAGGGAGGGGTGGGAATAGGAAATTAGTAACTGAGCCCTTGAGACTAAGAATCCCAAATCTGGAAACTTTCAGGAAACCCAATTTCTTACTCTGGGCCTCCACATTCTAGGTGCTCTCTGACTTAGGATCAACATCTTCATCAGACAATTTTTAATTGATTAATCTTACATGAATGTCCCTAGCCCAGAGTAGAAATTCCCCCAAAGGACCTGCCATTCTAAAGAAAAATCTACAATCAAAAGAGAAGAGGGTATGTTCAAGTAATATGGCCCTAGTTTAGGAGTAAAACCACATAATGTATATAGGTTATAAAAATCCCTAAAACAGGTCAGCTTTATTTAAACTATTTTATCATGAGATGAGAAAAGCTTAAATTGCCATACTAATTAATACAACGAACCTCAGCTAAAATACCATATTCTTTATGAACCACTTCCACCTTCAAACTGTGTCAAGAGCAAGAGTTCACTAAATGCATTCTTTTTAGAAGCTGTTTTAATTTGGAAGTGAAAAAACCATATACACTCACTATTTCCATGGTAACTATTTCCTTACTGAATGGAAATAGCATTATCAACATTTAAGAATTTCTATTTTCTAAAATGTTCATCTCACAGGAATATCAGTTTCATGCACAAGTTATATATAGTGTCTTCTCCTTTTATTTTCTTTTTTTAATTAAAATTAATTTTGGTAAATTTTGTGTCTCTGTAATGGAAAAATGGTGTAGCAGTTCTGTTGCTCTATCATTTATAAAATATATTCCCTGAGTATTTGAATATTTTGATATAATAACTGAGCATGCCTCTTTTCCTCATAGTATTGAGAATTTGAAATGTTTAAAAAGATAATTCAGTCAATATTTATCTTAAATGTGTTTGGCAAACACTTCAAGAAAATGCTTTGTGTTAAAAGATAATTTTTAGAAAAAGGTAAAAGGTAAAATCATGACTTTCATACAAATACAAAAATAAGTATGTGTTAAAATTTTTTATTTACTCATTTTGAGAGAACCAGGTGACAGACTCTCTCCTTGGCCACACTTTAGTCAGGCTCCTCTAAGCCCTCTTCTCTACTAGGCCTCAACCTGGGCCCCCATCCTTGCTAGGCCTGCATAGCTCAATTTTAGCAAGAATCCTGCTTGGTCAGTTTAGAGAGAATCCCCCTACTCTTGATATCTCCTCTTAGTAGTTTTCTATCCACTGACCCCTTCACTTTACTCATTGAGTATAAATACCTAGTTGTCTTTGCTATATTTGGAGCTGAGCCCAATCTCTCTCTCCTATTCAGATAGTTTTGATGCCTGGCTTGCAAATTCCTTGAAACATCAGCTTTGCAACCATACTGTCCCAGAACCCAGAGCATGATTTCTCTTAATTTAGGCTCAGAAACAATTAATTGTGACCAAGTAGGAAGAAGGTTGACATTTAATTCTCACAGTTGCTCACTGCAGCACAATCTATACACCTTTGAGAAGAACCGTCTAGTTCATTGACTGTCCATACTTGCAATGCTGATTTAGTAAAAGCCATAAAACATCACCCAATAATAAGGCCAATAAAGATATAAAATAGATAAGAATTCCAATTAGCAAAGAAAACACATTTTTTGAATGTTAAGAAAACATTAGAAAACTGGAATCTAGCTAAATAAAAAGAAAGTGCTAGGGAGATTACTCTAAGGAGTTCTTAATATTATAATATTTATATAACTTTTATTGTACTTATTCCATACTGTCTTTTATACATATTTTTATCCTACTCAATTCAAGACATGGTCTCCTCCACAGAACTTAGTACTTTTCACATAATATATGTAGGCTGAGTGATTGAAGATTGACCGAAACTCAACAAAGGGTTCTGCTATGGTTTGAATGTCTGTCTCCTCCAAAACGTGTTGAAATTTAATTGCTGTTGTAACAGTACTAAGAGGCAGGACCTTTGAGAGGTGGATAGGACATAAGGGCTCTGCTCTCGTGGGTGGGATTAGTGCAGGTATAAAAGTGATAGTTCAGTCTTCTCTCATTCTCTCTCTTTACCCTTCTGCCATGTGATATGTTCTACCATATTAGGACACAGTAGGAAAGCCCTTGCCAGTTACCAGCACCTTGATATTGGACTTCCCGTCTCCAGAGCTGTGAGCCAATAAATCTCTGTTCATTGTAAATCACCCAGTCTCAGGTATTCTGTTATAGCAGCACAAAGTGGACAAAGATAGCTTCTCTATGGTATGTGAAGTGCCATTTCCCAGATATATTCCTCTTTATTGCCCTAATTAATTTAAAAAGTAATTTTTAGATAACATTACTATCATTTATTGAGCACTGATTATGTGTCCGGCCCTGTGCCAAGTGTTTAACATTCGTTATCTCATTTAATCTCTGTAACAACTGTATGAGATTATTGTCCTCATTTTATCAAGATGTAATGGGTGTAAGCTTTACTATTGTATTGAACTACCCAAATATGCATATGCCTTTTTTCTTCTGCACCATCATCATCTTTCTGGGATTAAAGCTGCTCACCTCCCCCATTACTGTTATTAATATTAACATCTTGGGCCATTAAAAAGAGGGGTATACACATGGGGCAGCCTGAATGGGACTCCACAAAGTACTGGGATGTGCCTTCTGCTAGATGACCCCAGGCAATTTCAGCCAGCTGTGGAAGGAAAGCTTCAGCCCCAATAAGGAAAAGGACAGATTACCTGACCCCTCAGCTCAGACACTGTACAATGGCCATTCCAATTGCAGGTGGCCTGCAGGCACTGGCTTGTCTTCATGGGGCTGGCAGGGGATGTGCCCCACATGGTCACTGAGGTTCTTCTGCTCTTGACCCACAGCCCTCCTCCAAGGACAGACCGCCCATCCCATCCTAGCACAACCAGCAATCTTCTGATCTCCCTGGAGCAGGGCAGAATGAGTCGTCGTCTCTTCTTTTTTTTTTTTTTTTCCTAATAAATTATTATGGTACAAACTTCTCTCTTGATTCTTAAGAGCCTTTTTCTTTTTTCAGTCTAAGCTCTTGCAAATGAAATGTCTTAATTTCTGAAACTAATGTTTCTGATGTGGGGTTCAGGGCCTGTTTTAGAATTCAAAAACCAAACACCATTTCCTGTTTGTGCATTTGTAAGAGATGAATCCAAATTCTCCTGAGACTATTTGGAGGATTCTGACTGAATTGCAGGGGTGGGCAATCATTTTCTATTAAGGGCTAGATAGTAAATATTTTAAGATTTGTGGGCCATAGATAGTCTGTGTCACCTAGCTGCCTTCTTTTTTTACAGCCTTTGTTAGAGGGAAAAAGGAGTTTAAGGCATTTATTTGCCTATTTTGAGTTCAAATCAATTAAAAATTTCATGCCCACTGAGAAATAGGTATCTGGAGTGTTGAGTTTTGTATTTTTGCATTTATGTTAGATTCATGCTGAAATTTTGAAATTCAAGCTATAATAAGCTCTTTTTCAGTCATAGAAATGTAGATATCTATAATTCAGAAAGGCCTTTAAATATCATTCTATTAGTGTGTACTATTTTCCTATTTCCAAGTGGTATTAAATTAGATTACAAAAATTCTAAAATTAAAGATGCTCTATTCTGATTGACTTAGAAAGATAAATAAGTGCTTATATAATTGAATATTCCTAAAATTCCTATAAATTAAATTTCCAATAATTTCCATGTGCTAAAAAAAGGGTATTCTTAATTAAACTAACTCAAATGTTTCAGGAATTCAAGTTCACATAATTTGGGTAAATCTTTTGCAAATGACACTAAGTTAATATTGCTGGTTTAATAAAAACAAGTTATGTCTTCTCTGAGTTATCAGCATTAATTATCTTGTAAGACTACCTTTTATTCTGCTTGGGCATGTTCTTCCTAAACTGACACAGGTACACTGATTGAATAAGCTAACATTACTTCTACCAAATGCATAAGATTATGAAAAATGCCAATTTGTGTTTAACCAAATTAAATCATTATTCTAGCAAACTTTATTTCAGCAGTAATTATATTTTGTAATATGTTGGCTTGATGATAGTTTCCAAAATCTTTAGATAACGTAAAATCTTGGACTGATACTAAATTGAGTAGATTAATGGATATTCATTAGACACATTATTTCTAAGTAAGATGGAATACTGAAATATTAATTATTAAGCATAAATTTGTTTATGTATGTCTTATTACTTATCAGTGTAGGGTAAAAGGAAGCTCTATATTTTGGGGTGTGTTAACGAATAGGTTCATTTTTACCCTTTGTAAAATTGTATTATAAAGAACATGTACAAATATAGAATGTCTCAAGAAAAGGGAATCTTATTTGTCTCAGTCAGACCTAGCTATGTTTGATGGGTTTATTCATAAGATTTTTAAAAAAATAACTTTAGTATCAAATATTATACAGATACAAAGCTAGAATTTAGTTTATTCTGTTAAAATGATAACATTTTCTTGGATTATTGGTCAGGTCTTCATAGGCAGTTATGAAAGTCTATTCTTTACTTTCTGTGTGATCTGCCTAGATGACAAAAATTCAACATCTTACAGAATAACTTTCATGGTTTATATTTACTTTATTTTCTTGATTATTGAAGAAAACAATGATTTCTCACTTAGGAAAAGGCTAAGTTTCCTTTCCAGTCATGTTACCACTTGTGTTAGAGTTCTCCAGAGAAATAAGACCAAGAGGATATATACACAGAGAGGATATATTTCTACATATAGAAGGAGATTTGTTATGAGAGATAGACTCACATGATCATGGAGGCTGAGAAGCCCCTCAATATGCCATCTGGAAGCTGGAGCCCCAGGAAAGCCAGTGGTATAGCTCCAGCCCAAGCCCCAGGACCAAGAAACATGGGAGCCAATGGTCTAAGTCCCACTCCCAGACTGAGTCCAAAGGCTGAAGAACCAGGAGCTCCCATGTCCTAGGATAGGAGAAGATGAATGTTCTGGCTCAAGCAGACATCAAATTCATCCTTCCTCCACATTTTTCTTCTATTCAGGCCCTCAACAGATTGTATGATGCTCACCTACAGTGGTAAGGTGATCCTCTACTTGGCACTTAGTCTTTATTTACTCTACAGTTCAAATGATCTCTTTCAGAAACACCCTCAGAGACAAACCCAGAAGTAATGTTTTACCAGCTATCTGGGCATCCTTTAGCTCAGTCAAGTTGACACATAAAATTAACCATTAGACCTCCTATATTTACTTTTATAATCTTCATTGTCACTTCGGTTTAACAAGTAGTTAAGTTTAATAGGTAGGTATCCCATGATCCTAGATAGCCAATTAGCCCATTATCCCATCTTAATCAAGCATTCAAGTCTCCTGACAATTTTTTATATTTTGCTTTTCCAAAATCAAACCTAAATAATATGTCCTGCACCTTAAAACCATCTTTGAGATTTCCCAGAGAGCTTTTGATAAATCACAAAGAATTGTTTGCTCATTATGTGAAAAGGGAGATGCTAGAATAATCAGGTTTATTTGAATGTTTCTATTAATGAGTTGCATGGGAAATGCTATCAAATTAGAAGAGATACTTAGCCTCCCCTAGGTTAAATTTGTATGAGTAAAATATTGTGAATATAAGTATTTCAGTAATTATATGCTGTTTAGGATGTTCCCAAAGAATTGCCAATCCCCTCACTACCCATGATATGTTTCTATTTATTAGAATCTTGGTGCTGCTTTGCCTGCTATTAGACAACAGTATAGAATTATCAATCATAACTTCAGTTATTTTTTAAATGTTAACTAGGTCATAACTTTACTTCATTAATTTGACTCTAGCATCTTCACGGTCTGTGGTCTTCAACTGGAGATTTACATCACTTACAGTGTTTTATTAATATATGGATGTTTGAGACCTACTCTAGACTTACTGAATCTCTTTACTTGATGTATTCTTGATATATTCTTGATTCTTACTTTATTCTTGGTATATTCATGGCATGTTATGTCAGGGTTGTTATATATCCAAAGTTTTTTTCTCTAAAATGATTATCTTCATCCATTTTTATAAATTAGATATAACAATCACTTTGTTGTTTGAAAATAGGCCAAAATTTGTCTAT
Source organism: Cheirogaleus medius (assembly GCA_008086735.1). Taxonomy (NCBI): domain Eukaryota; kingdom Metazoa; phylum Chordata; class Mammalia; order Primates; family Cheirogaleidae; genus Cheirogaleus; species Cheirogaleus medius. The sequence continues at coordinate 72,590,720 of VBSM01003176.1, read as the reverse complement.
AAATATTTTATCTAAGAATTTTTTAAAGAAACAAAGATAAGCATCTGTATTCAATTCACCATGTTTAAAAATCTTTTTGTTTATTGGTAAGTACTCTTTATATTTGTAAATCATTAATATTTTTCCTGACACATATTTTACAATTTTATAGTCAATTTGATATGTACCTTCTAATATTGAGCATAGTGTTTTTTGAAGTACAGGACTTTTTTTTTTTTAATGTAGTATGATCTACCGATCTTCTTCTTCATGGAAATGTTTTTAAAAGCCTTCATCATGTTAAAGTTGGATAAACACTTACCTAGAGTGATTTCTAGTTCACTTAAAAGTGGTTGGTTGGTTTTTAACTTAACTAGTGCTGTATTTTGGGTGAGGTATTTCAGGATGACTTTTTAGTTTTTTGAACTTGCAATGTATTGCAATTTTATGTTGTCCAACACTGCATTTTTATATTTAAAAATCACTTTCAACTCCAATAACACTACCCCCAAAATATGGAACCCTTTCTAGGACCTGCTGATGGAAGAAATCATGACGCTCACATCCCCGTTCTACCCAAGCTTTTATATTCCAAAAAAAATGTTGAACTATTGCTAAGTATAAAAAGTTGCAATAAAGTTCTAACTTTTCTTGTGATAAATACTTTATGTTTTTTAGCATCCAAAGTTGCCAGCCCAAGAGTCTTTATGGCCTCAAAGGTCACTTTCAGTTCAAAGAAAGAACTAAGTCCACAGCTCTATAAGCAATAAGCCATTGCCAGTAGAGTGACAATTCAGTTGCCAGAAACAAGATTCTTTCTCCCAATTTTTTAAAAGAGGTATGCCAAAAGAACATGTAAAGGTAGATTAAATCTTTGTTATATGATATCCTCCCAAAAACTAATAGGACCTGAAACAAACATTTAGTTGAAACAACTACAAAAAGGTACGGTGAAAACATATGCCAGAAACTACTTCAAATAAGGAAAGTGGAGATGCTTAATTACTCACAGATGAATGAAACAAGTCATTCAAATCTTTTTTTATAAGAATGAATGAATATAAGTAACTAATAAGTAGTACTAGGATCAGGAGCGATCTTCAGTTAGTTCCTTAAATTGTTGTTTTTGTTTGTTTGTTTGTTTTGAGATGTAGGTCTTCCTATCTTGCCCAGGCTGTACTCAAACTCCTGGGCTTAAGCAATCCTCTGCCTCAGCCTCCCAAGTAGCTGGGACTACAGCATGTACCACTGCACCTGGCAGTCCCTCAATTTTAATGATCTGATTAGGGACTATTCAATCATTGGAGATGTGACAAGAAGCATGCTTCACATCTATTTGAAATACCCCAGGGCTGTGCATGCACTCTAAAAATCTGATAGACAGTAAAATAATGGAAAGGAAACACTAGAACAGTTTCCCAAGAGAACTTGTTGGAGCTCAGAAACCAATAACCTAAAATATGGCACTTTGACATGCTGAACCTAAGAATCAGCCTCAAGGTCTCTCTGACCTTCCCCCACCCTACTCCTGTCTCTCAATCCTGTCTCTCCCAAAGCAAAGGATCAAGTTATTCTCTGAAGTTCCCTTATCTGCCTAGAGTCTGGACCCACCAAAGAAAAAGACAATTACCTCCCGTCCCTTCCTTGAGTTTTCATCTACTAAACTCGCATCACAGGAAGAAAGACAGAAGTCTGTCAACACACCTGGACAGACATTTGTCACAAACCACTGTCTGTGGGCCCAACAGACATTGTCCCAGGTGATTGTATGTTCTTCAAGCCCATTGAATTCCCTAGAAATCACGCACTAACCCCCTAAAATCATCCACACTTCCCCAACTCCCTTTCCCCTAAGAAGAAGGGTATATAAGCATCTGTACCCACTGCATAGTGGGGTCATCACTCTGTGATCCACCCCTCCCCGTGCATATTAGTACATTTGTGTGCCTTTTTTCTCCTATTAATCTGCTTTTTGTTAGTTAATTTTCAGCAAACATTTAGTAAGTAAAGACGAAGTTTTCCCTTGACCCCTACAAACGGAAAGGCTTTGGTGCTTATCAGGACAGGAATTGCACCTACAGTAGAGCAAAAAGGTAATGGGAGAGGTTACGGAAGGCAAGGAAAAGACACCAGTTCCGTGATCACTCTCTCTAATGTCACCAATTCACTCCTTAAACTGAAATCTAGCTATTGAGTGATGTAACTCTGAGTAGGAAGACCACAGGGATTGACATGCAAATAAGCACTCCAGGCAGCCCACACTGCTCGAATTCTGCCCCTGGGAGGAATATTTGGGGTGCTCATTTGCATTGCATGTTGGTTACCAAAAAGCACATTCAGTTCACAGCCATTTTAAAGCACTCCTTGTCAGATCCTGGGAACAAACTGAAGTGTCTGAACAAAGGTGACTAAGGCAATGAGTTCTCTTCTGTAACTCATAGGAGGACAATATGCCTTCTATTGGGAACATAAATATTCTTTTTAGATGTGTATCACGCAAACAGAGCCTACCAAATCTTGTGAATACCTCTTGTTAGAGAAAAGATCTCTGACCACACTGGCCCCTTTTCTGCCTTAATCTCTGAATTCGGATGCCTTGGAGCTTCCCACTAAGCTCCTCTTCTCAGAAAGAGTAATATCTCACTCTTCTGTTACTGCATCTGCTTCCTATTTATAAAGAGTGCACTTTAGGAGAAGAAACGTTTCTTTCTTTAATCCACAGCAATATTTATTGCTGCAGGGAATTCCAGTCTTGTTCTTTGGCAAGCTCACAGCTCTCAACTTAAACAGGCAAAGCAAATGCATTTTCTCTCCTCCATTGAAAAAGGCTATGGTTAACAGGACTTTGTCTCTAACAAGTATAGACATTTTGATTATTTTAAAACAAATAAAAAATAAACCACGAACCAAAAAAATCACCTTAAAGTCAGGACATCAACTATAGAAATTGCTTTCCTGCAGCATCTTTGTAAATCAGCACATTTCAGCTTTCATCAGCGTTCTTCTTTAAGTGCCTATGATGCCTGAGCTGTGCTAGTTGTGCTTCCGAGTGTCCACCTCTGCCCTCTTTCTACTTACTGGAAAAAATAAAATACAAGGTGGCTACCTACAATAATGTACACTAAACGCTTCTAAATCTCATAAATAGGTACAGTATTTTCCATAAGGCCCAAGTACTAGGAGGACTGGTACTCCTGGTACCATGCAACTCATAGGTTGCATGATGGTGAATGCAGATGCAATGGAATGGATGATGGGTTTACCAATAGGATGGAACAGGAGCAATGATAACAACTCTTTTCTTTGGACCAAGGGAGTACTTTATTATGATGGCCAGATTTGGCAATGAATATAAATGAACTGAGAGAGGCCCCAACTGTTTCTGTCTCTTTGGTATGTACAAGTCTAATTCTTCAGGAATGTCTTCTTAAGAGTGGGATAATTATTTTAGATATGCTGGTGGAATGGACTTCATCAGTCTCATTCACAAAGCTCATTTCAACGTGGATCTAATACCAAGTACACTCAGAGAATCCCCTGGGGTTAAATTCCAGCCACTTTTACTTGTGACACTCAAAAGGCAAAAATGGTCTGGTTTCTCAACCTGGCAATCAAGGACCATACAGAGAAAATACATAAAAGTAGCTCAATAGATCACATAATGATTGTTTATGCATAATAAACTGCAAATAGCCACCTCCTTAAGGAATGCCTAGCTGTGTAGCTATTGCTTTTAATCTCTAACTCCTTTCACTATATTAGTTTTGCTCAACAATGTAAACATTTTTCATAACATGCAAATAAACAGTAAATCATATCTTTCCTTACTTTTACAACCCAATGCAAATATTTACATTTTTGTCATGTTTCTTATTTTTAAGGCACCTTCCATCATGTGAAGAAAAATAGATTTTAGTTTTACTCAATACACCAAAGAATAAATAGAGATACAAAGAGGAAAAATAACTTTGATTATACACAAGGTCTGTGATACAGCTGAAATCTGAATTCAGAATTTTGAAGGGGCATTGTTCTCATGAATGCAGGTGTAATACATAGAACTCTGTACCAACAAAAGTTGTAGAATGAGTACTGCCTACTTTAGTGGAAAGTGTGTACATTAAAAATGTCTTACCAGTACCTTTCTCCAGAAATCATTTGTTCCTGTGGTCTTCACCAAATGGCTTGAATAAAATAACTAAGGGAATAATTACTTAAGATCTTTGAAATTGTTTAAGAGAATCTGATAAATGGATTTAAAATTCTGTCCTTTTTATGAGTATCATTACTGTAATTTGGTTATATGTAGGTTTTTTTTTTCTTTGAGCAGTTGTTTTAGTCCATTTTTTCACTGCTATAACAGAATACCTGTCACTGAGTAATTTATAATGAACAGAAATTTATCTGTCACAGTTCTGGAGGCTGGAAAGTCCAAGATCAAGGCTCCAGCATCTGGTTAGGGCCTTCTTGCTGTGCCATCCATGGTGGAAGGCAGAAGAGGGCAGGTGGGGGCCAAATTCATTTTTTTATAAGGAACCCACTCCTGAGGTAGTGAACCTACTCCCATAATAATGGCCTTAATCAATTCCTGAGGACAGTGCCCCTATGACTCAAACACCTTCCACTAGCCCTACTCTCAACATCTCCGTATTGATGATCAAGTTTCTAACACATAAACTTGATGGACACATTCAAACCATATCAGCACGATTTTCATTCTTAAATGCTAAGACAGAAGATTTAGACGTTTTTAAAAGGTTATCTCTTAATGTTTACCAGGCCACAAAGCTACTAAAATATTTAAATCTTTTTTATATTGATAGTAATTTAAAAAGTATATATTTGATTAAATGAACAAAAATTTCCATAAAGCTAATATTTATAATAACATTAGTAACTATCAACATACTGAGTTATTTGAAATCATATTTCTTAGAGACTAGTTGTTTATCCAAGAGAAAATCCTATTCTAAGATACTGACCATTTAATTTTGGTATAAAATTAACTTCTTTCTTTAGGCAACATGCTATTCAAAGCTATGGATTTCAAATTCTAGAGAGAGACCAATTCCAATAGAAAGATGCACTCCTCTATGCAATCTTATTTTTCAGGGTATACATCTTTAGTTTTATATGTTGACCAGAAGACAATGTGCTTACAAAAGACCTGGAATGATTACTAGAAGCAAAATGAGACGAAAAGATGGGTTTTACCATCATACATTGAATAAGTGGTGGGCCCTTGCTACCTATCATTTTTTCTGATTCAAAAATGTAAATACATTCCAGTTCAATTTTGAATAAAATAACATGATCATTTTTCTCTGCTTTTATTTTGGTTTTCTATCATTGCCAGTATTTCCCAGTTTGATGAGAAACAATACTTTAGGGATGAATTACACGGGGAGAGAAGAAATGAGATGGTTAAGAATCCCAGAGAAACAGATGAAGGTAAGATGGCAAGAAGAGATTGGGTGGGGAGAAACAAAGTGAATGAACAAAAGGAAAACGTGCTAATCAGGGTACATTTACAAAATTTACAGAAATGTAAATCCATTCGAGGTAGCTTAAGTAAAGAGGGTTCCCAGAGGTTGCAGGGATGAAAATGAAGTACAGCCCTGTCCACACAGGTCTCTCCACCTCTCAAAGCCACGTGGCTTCTCCAAATTCTGCTTGCTCTGGGCTCTAGCTTTCCAACATTCCCTTCAAAACTATGGTTTCTTGTTCCCTGAGTCCTTGACAGGTAGATGGTTCCAGTTTGCCCTGGCACTTATTGACTCTCACCACAGCCATAAAAGACCAAGTTATCTCAATAGCCAACATCGCCTCCATGCAGCTTGAGTCAAGCATGCACCCCTTCCAACCAGCTCTGGACAGGGGCGAGATTCATTCAGTGGTAAGGTTGCCCCTTCTTGACTATGTGTGAGGCACAATTTCTAAAATGGGGTTGTGGGAAGGCATTAAATGACCAGCATCTATTAATATTTACTATGCAGTAGAATAATCCCCAGGGATTTATATAGAAATAGCCACTTGCTAATCAGGCCTAATCTTTATATTGAAGGCTGTTTTTGAGACTGGGCAGGGGAGAGGGAAAATGATGAGACTGGTATTAAAAAGGAATGAATTAAAATTTCTATAAGAAGTCAAAAGTAGGAATCTTTGGAGGATGGCCGTAGTAATACAGGTAGGAAGACTCATGGTATTTGTTTAGAACAAAATGATAGCAATAGCCTTACCTTTTACATAATGGTAGAAACAGGAAAGAATGCCAGTAATTGTCACTTGAAAACCATCATCTCAATATGCTAGGTTAGAAAAATTACTGTTCATAAAATACTATAAATGAAATAAATAATAGCATTCCTATGTATAAATGATTAAATATGGGGCAGAAAAAAATGTATCCATAATGAATAGTCATAGATTACAAATCAATCTGTTGTCAGGTATAAAAACAGAACTCAAAAGTCTGAATCTCTGATTTCTTTTGGGTTACCACAATTACGTGTACTTATAAAAATAAATCAATCCCTCTCATATATTTGAAACAACATTCCTTAATATAAAAAGAAATATAACTCTTTCTCAATAATAAAATTAGTAAACCTTTTAATAATAAAATTAGTAAAAATACCTTTATTTGGTATATCAAATATATATTTACCAAACCAAGAGTAATTTTACTTTCATGCTTTATGCAGCATTCATTCATAGCTAAAATTTATTAAATAATTCCCCATCCAAACCATTTTAATAGTTTCCAACACACTTTAAGCAATAATAAATAAGTTAATTTGAGATTTGTATATTAAAGGAAGATCTGACTGAAAGGGGCTTTCTCTAGAACTCTTTTTCCAGATCTATGGCTTTGAAACATCTTTGACGTGTTATATATTTACCTAGTACATACGTAAATAAATAAGTCTGTATATATAAACATATAATACATATTATATACATACATACATAATATTACATATATGTATATATGTGCACATATCTAAAAATTATACAAAACACTGCTTACTCTGTGTGCAATATTCTTTGATATTTTCACTTCTTTTCCCATTCTATTAATATTTCCTCTTTTGAAAATGCTGATCACAACATACCAAATTGATTTCACAAACCACTTAATGAGCTGCAATCTGTAGTTTGAAAAGCACTGCTCTCGACCAATTAAACACTGTACTTTATTTCAGGTTTCTTCAATTAATTTGATACACCTGGAGACAGATGGTGTCATTTGGAAATGATAGCCAAGACCAATCTATGCCTTACATTGGTCTGCAGACCCATAAATGTTCTCCCTAGTTACCCATGCAGCCTTTCTCTATAAATTAGTATCGCTGGTGTCAATGTAAATCTTTTAGGCATTTCCTTTATCTGCAGAAAGTATCTATTTTCAAATGGAGAAAAGAATCCCCACTGAAAAACAAACTAAACCACATAGTAAATCTAACAGAAAGTGATTAATGGAATTGGTTGTCGGCATAGTCCAGCTTCCTTCCCTCAAGAAGTGTGAATGGGACCTCAAATTCATCTTCCTTAACATATCACCACTTATTGTGGTGTTCCAGAGATACATTTGCTAGTTAATGATTAATCAGAAGGAACTCTACTAACAGCAGCAGAAGGGAGATGAACAGCTGGGATTTGCCCTGCAGAAGGAAAGATTTCCAACAATGACCCCATAGCACGATGTCTTTAACATGTAAGGGCACTGGCCTTTACGAAATCTGGATAGCATGTTAGATTTTTAAAAATGCAATCATCTTCTGAAAAACAAGTTTGAGTCTCCCTACCCTGATAATGCTCACTATTGCACAGCACCTCACCCCCCATAAACCTTCCCTATCAGAGTGCTCATCCTGACTGTATTAATTATTCTATCACTGTTTGTCTTATGTCTGCTATCCTGCCGAGACTGAAAGCTGCCTAGTTCACTGTGGAATCCACAATGCCCAGCCCAGTGCATGAAACATCAGTGGTACTCAATAAATACTTTTTGAATGAAGGAATGGGTGAAAGTGAATGAGTATATGAGAAAATAGATTATCACGTGTTTTCTGCTCCCAAATAGAGATAGAGACTAAAGGTGCCAGTGGTACACTCTGAACATTCCCTGAAAAGCATGGTTTTTCCTACTGTTCACCCAAGCCAAGAACCCTTTAGCTACGTTAAACTCTTTCCTCCCCAACATCGTATCCCCTTTGACTAATGTTTATTGGCTTCCTGCCACAAGCCAGCAAACACAATCTCTCTAATCCATCTGTTTCTCTCCATTCCTTGTACCACAACCACACCATTTCTCCCTTAGGTTATTGCAGTAACCTCTTAAATCTTCCCTGCAGCCTGCCTTCAGTACTGCCCCTCCCCAAGACTGTTCTACACATGGCAGCCCAAGTAATCTTCCTGAAATATATGTCATTCCCCTGCTCAAAATTCTCAAATCCACACTTCTAAGTCTAGCATACAAGGCCCCACCTTTTTTCCTAGGTTTATCTCCCTGACATCAATTCTGTACCCCACTTACGCAGCAAAACCCTTACAATTTGCTCAATGCAGTTGCATCATTCCATAACTTTAACATTCTACTCTTTCTTCTTAAATATTCTTCCCATTTCTTCACCTGAGATACATCTAGTCATTCTTAAAGATTTAATGCAATTGACAGATTTTCTGTGAAACCTTCCCTAGTCCAATTACCTTCCTAGGCCACTGTTCCTCATCTGTGCTCCTATTTCACAGTGTATCACAAGTCGTAACAGCACCTATTGAATAGCACTGCTATTGTTTATGAGCATGCCCTACCACACAAGACTGCAGAGTCCTTCAAAATGAACATTAGTGAGCAAGAAAGAAAAGTTCAACATAAATCTATCTGTGATACTATCTATCACAGACGTTGGCCATGATAAATTGTGTCCATCAGAATCCATAGTTTCTGGAAACATAATTCAACATAGCCAGTTTATGCAAAAAAGGAAACACTACAAGATTGTGGCAGCTTACAAAATTTCTGGAAAAGGCAGGTTGTATACCTTGAAGCTACTCAACTAACAATTCTCAGCCAGTAGAACACTCAGTCAATATAAAGGGAGTGTTCTGGCTGAAACCTCGCTCCCACTGCCCCAAGCCAATGATAGGACCAGTAAGTAGTTTCTTTAGCAAAGCTTTCCCAGAAGAACCAAACATTTCACCACCGTACTTACCAGAAGATTCTATGCCGGTCACTCATTACTCACTTCTTCCTTCCAAATTTCACCTACATAAGTGTGCACAACTGCAGAAGGTGCCCTCCCACAGGTAGAGCCTATAGGCCATAAGGTACTCTTCACACAGGTATATGTGCTTGAGGAAATCTAGCTCACGTGTGGAATCCTAGCTGCAAAGGAATCTGGGAAATGTAGTTTTGCCCTTCCCACCTCAATAGTTCAGGAAGCCGTGCTGGAAAAGGATTGGAGTGGGCGGGGAGTGAGCCGCCTTGCAGTTCCCCTCCTATAAACGCCTAAGAAACAAGGAAGAGGGAATGGACAGATAGAAAGATGAACTAGAAAGGTCATAATTACCTTCTTAACTCATCTATGTTCTGCTGTTTCAAATAATTTTAATATGTAATTCAAATTTAGCTTTTAATTAACAAATATACCATTGATTCCTTCAAAACTATTATTTGCATTTTTCTTTTCAGGCAATTATTTCTTTTGCTCTCTCTGGGCTTTAGAACATCATCTGCTCTTAGATTTTCTAACGCTCATTCTATTGATGTGTTTCTTCCATTTTAGTTTGTGATTTGACATACATTGTATTCCTTTTTTATGCATAGGAACATGAACCCTCTGATTATAACACATATTGAGTAACAGCAACAGCAACAGATCATTTCAAATGTGAAACCACAGTTCTAAGTTTTTTCTGTCAGAACAGATATATTGAGCACAATTTTTATTTCACCTTCTACAGAAGGTGTCCCTTTATAGTGCATTTAATACTATATTAATACTATTTAATGTACCTTTATAGTACATTGACAACAATTAAGCTATTTTAGATATATTAAGTATAGAATTCTTTTGTAAAACCTCATAAGCCCAAATAAATTTATTTTTTACCTGTGGTTAGTTTTTTTCTCCCAAAGATCAAGCCCTAAACTAGCAATTTTCTGGTGCATTTCCAACCCAACTCTTTTTATATACCCAGACTGAGTTTCTAAAGATAAAATTATGCTTAGTGATAGTACTTTCTCTATCCCAATCCAGCCACTGACTTACTGGGTGATACAGCGGAGCTATGTAAGATACAGTACTTTGTTTAACTACAGCAAATGAACTATAGGAAGCATCAGGAGGTTAGGAGGATAACACTCCAGTAGAGTAGAGGCAAGGGAAAATTTTACTATAACAATAATGATGTGAATGTTTTTATATAGTTCCTTATAAGTTTTTAAAAAGTGTTTCTCTCATTAAATGGTCTTCACAACATTTCTGGGAAGCAATCAGGTATTATCTCCATTTTGAAGATGAGAATGTTGAATTCAAGTCAATAAAACACAAATGTATACTGAGCACCAACCCTTTAAGCCAGGTCCCAAGCTAGATGTTATGGTTGGCAGTGCAGGGACAGAGACACTGTGGTGTAATGAGAGTGTAGCAAGTGCCCTGATAGGGAAGTACAGGGTAGAACAGAGGCACTAGGGTAGAATAGATGCACAAAAGCAGCTCTTAGCCCAGACACCTGGAGAAAGTGAGAGTAACATCCAAACCGTTGTGTTTTAACTAGGGGCAATTTTGCCCCCCATACCTCATACCTGGGACATTTCCCAATGTCTAGAGACATGTTTGATTGTCACAATTTGGGAGAAGAGGTGCTACTGGCCTCTGGTGAGTAGAAGCCAGGAATGCTACTAAACCTCTGTCCAAGTCTCACCCACATGGTCACCCACTAACAACAAAGAATCATTCAGTCCAAACTGTCAAAGGTGCTGCAGATGACAAACCTTGATCTAAGCTGAGAGCTGATACACGAGCAGGAGTTGAGCAGGTGGAAGGATGAGAGGACAGTGTGCAGAGGTGGAGGAATGACAGAGAACAGTATTCCAGGGAGTGAGAATTGCTTATGTGAAGGACTCCACACTGATTCACTCACCAAGTTTTTTGTGTGGTAAAATATACATAACATAAAATGTACCCTTTTAAGTGTATAGTTCTGTATCATTAAATATATTCACATTGTTGTGCAATCACTACCACCATCCATCTCCGGAACTTTTTCATCTTCCCAAACTGAAACTCTGTGCATTAAACAATTACCCATTCCCTACCTCCCCAGCCCTGGCAACCACCATCCTACCTTCTACTGTCTAGTTGACTACTCTACTTTCTACTCTCATAAGTGGGATCATGCACTATTTGTGCACTATTTTATGTCTGGCTTATTTCACCTAGCATAAAGTTTTCAAGGTTCACTCATGTTGTAGCATGTGTCAGATTTTCCTTCCTTTTAAGGCTCAATAATATTGCATTGTAACTATATACCTCATTTTGTTTATCCATTCATGTATCAATGGACACTTTGGTTGCTTTCACCTTTTGGCTATTGTGAACAAGCTGCTATGAACAAGCCTGTACAGGTAGGTATCTGTTTGAATTCCTGCAGTCTGTTCTTTTGGATATACACCCAGCAGTTATTCACCAATTATTTTTATGTACCAATTAATTTCCTGGCATCGTTCTAGTGCTTTTATATGGTAAGAATAATAGCCAAGATCCCTCTGCCATGGATTCTATATTCTGGTGAAGGAAAGCAAAGTAAATAAACTAACACGCAAGATCATTTCAGAGAGCACTGTAAGGAAAATAAGGAGCGGAGATGTGGGGTGACTATGAGTGGGCCTTAGAGGGCTAGGGAAGGAGTAGAAAGCCTTGTCAGGTAAGGACTCTGCATTTCATATTATGGGCAATGAAAAATTCACAGAAGTTAAATAAATGGCCTAAGGTCACACAGCTGATGGATTCTATAGGCTAGGCTAGAACCCAGTATCACTGCTGATCATTATTAAATAAACTTTCTTTTGAGCTGAAAAGTTGGAGTAAGGCACTTGTTTATCATAGACAGCAACCTGTACCCTACATCTCAGACCTCTGGCCTTTTCTGCCTGCCTTCATGGTTCTCTCTAGAATCAACTCTGTGAATGGCAAGAGGACATTTGTTCTACTTGCCCACACTCATTCTATACCCAGCTCTGCCACTGGTATTCCTTTTTACTTGTTGAAAGAGCTTTTCTACAAGTACAGGATAAAATAGTATTGATTCCAAAAAGAAATGTCCTACTTCCCCATAGCCTTGCTTTAAAATAAACAACTTCTGTTCCATTCAAAATAAAAAATAACATAGGATCTGAGTAAGTCATATCTGACAAAACACAGGCGCTTTCTGTCGAACAGTAAGAACACTGTTCTTCTAACTTTTGCTTTCACTCAAGGTCATGTGCAGCTTACATAAATATTACATGAAACCTGTTTTGCAAAGAATCACTGTCTATGATGATTTATAAAGACAGGAGTCCATTGGCAAAGTCTACCTTTTAAAATATTACAAGCTTTTATTTTCTAGCAAGAGGAAGAAAGTGACCCTTTCTTGCTAGGTAAATAGACATATGCTTTCATGTAGAATTAAGACCTTAACACTGCTAATGTGTACGGTTATGATTTATCAAATCTTCTTTATGAAAGAATGTGTCAGGTGACAAGATGTGTTGCAATCCAGTTCAGAATCCAAACCTCATTGGTTGGATGAGGCAAAATATGTTATGATACAAAGTTTATATCAGGAAAAAAAGGTAAGATTCTTTTCCTTTTTTAAAATTCTTATTTAATCTTTTGCTGTTATGTGAGCTGTTATAGAATTAAATAGTGAATAGATATTTTTAGGCTTTAAAGTGTTTTATAAAAAGTGGTCAATTTTGCTTAATATATTCACTCTATCAACAAATAGTTGCTGAACAACTATTATGTGTAACATACTTTAATAGCACTATTAAAATTGTAATGTGTCATTGTGAGGCTAAACATTTTCCTACAGATTGGTCTGGTATAATCAAAACCACCTATGTGAAAACGTTTAACATGTTTAGAAAAGTTTTAACTTATTAAGAATCCCATAATTATTGCCAGGGAACTTCTTATTTTTGTCACTTAGAATGGACCTCAGATATAGCACTTCATAAATACATTACCTAATATAAGACTACAGGAAATAAAAAGAATGTTTCATTGCCTTGCTTTTCACAGAATCTCCTTCTACCTCTCTCATATTTAATAGGCTACCTCCTCAGTCTCATTTTTAGTTATTAAATAATCAACACTTTTATTAAGTGTCACTTAATAAAAATAGTTAACACTTTTGTTAAGTGTCAGGCACCATGCTTGACATTGAAGATACAAAGGTGAGCAAGAAAGACAAGATTGTTGCTGTATGAAGTTTACAATCCAGTTGGGGAGACATGCAAATAATGAAATAACATGAAGTTCACAGGCACCACGATGGGGAAAGTAAAGATTACTATTAGGGCACATAGCAGGAGCATCAAAACCAGTCTCCAGCAGAGGGTGGAGAGATGGAAAAGGAGAATGGCAGAGAAAACATCCCAGAGGAAGATACATTTATCTCAACTCTCAAGAACTTCCCCAAAGTCTCATTGTTACCAGTGAAAGAGCCAGATTTAAAACTGAATTTTAAACCCAGTTCCATCTGACTCCTCTATATCATACTCCTAGGCATCCCTTTGCCCCAGCTGGTTCATTCTTGAATTGGTCTTTTCCTTAAATCCGTTTTTGATGAGGCTGGGAAGGCCCCAAGGATTGTACCTCCCATGCTGTGATATTATCTTCACCACTCTCCATTTTTTGTTGCCTTGGCTTTAGGAGTGACTTGCAATTTTTGTTGATACTGGAGCACTCTCCTAACCCCAGGTAGTTTGTCCATGACCCTGATTCTCTGCCTAGATTCTCCCACCTACAGATGTCCTAAGAGTCACATTTCATCTCACCTCACTCTCAAATTGAAGCCCCAGAAAACAAACACCATTTCATGAGGAAGGTAACCACATACCAACTACCAGTGACCAACTGCCAGTTGTCATCTCACTTGGTGCAGGAAATGTGCATCAGTTAAGGTTCTTTGGTTGCATGCAACACAAATCATTTTGAGCTTCGTTAGTGGAAAAAATAAAATAAAACACATTTGAAAAAAGTTGAGTAGTTCACAACACTAAATGAAAATCCAAATTACCAAAATTCAGAAGGCCAGAAATCAGAGCTCCAGGCCTTGAGACGGCAGCAATGTGGGGACAATCTCTTCAGGAGGCCACCACAGGGATGAATCCACTTTGAACACAGTCCCAAAGACTTCAATTCTGAGAAGAAGGCATCAAATTGGCCAAGCTTATGTCATGTGACCACTCATTGGCCAGAGGAAGACAGGTACCATTACGGACCCAATAGAAGAGGAGTGATTCTCCAAAACACAGTTGGGATTCTCCAAAGCACAAGAAGGGAGAATAAACATTGCACTTCAAAAAATTAAAATGTCCACAATAACCGTCCATTTTGCTTCTGGGTGATTTCTCAAAGGCCCAGTCCTGAGAGTTTCCAGCTTATATCCTACTCTGTGTTTTCCTGAACATAGTTTCATCATGCCTTCTACTGGGTCTACATGGGTTCCAAAGCCCTCAACATAAAAGCACCAGAAGTCTTTGAATATAGGAATCTCAATCAAAATCAAGTTTTACTTAATTTTAAACTGTATTTCTCCAGAATTATAATTTTTTCAGGACTAGCCATGTACATAACAATGGTAACCCACTAATAAGTCCTCTTGTTATATGTATATTTTCAATTCTATGTGTTCTTACCATTTAGAGCAACTCCTTAAAGAGAAAAGTCATGCCCTGTACATAACTCAAAAAAATTCCTTTTCCTCTTGAGCTAAAATTTTTTAAAGCCATTTTTCTACTTATATTTTTGATTCCTCCAAATAAATTGTCATGGAGGGCAACACCTAAAATTATACCTTTTCCACTGGTCTTCCCCCATTAATTACAACACAAGTACACACACCTGGTGGTATCAGCTCATTCTGTCCTTCTATTTCCTCCAGATTGTCCCTGAAAGAATTTGGCATAAAAGCAGAAAATACTAAGAGCCTGTTTTTCATGCTTCTCATCCTTGAGTGCCTAAATGTTGGTCCTAGTGGCACTCTTTAGAGTGAATTTTTTCAGCACTTGAATATGGAAGGCCTAATAATTATCACTTTGACAAAGTTCAGTAGGGATGATCCTGAAGAAGATAATGATGATGATGCTATTTTTTTTTTTTTTTTTGAGACAAAGTCTCACTCTGTTGCCCAGGCTAGACTACCAGGGCATCAGCCAAGCTCACAGCGACCTCAAACTCTAGGGCTCAAGCAATCATCCTGCCTCAGCCTCCCATGTAGCTGGGACTACAGGCATACACCACCATGCTCAGCTAATTTTTTCTATTTTTAGTAGAGATGATATTTCGCTCTTGCTCAGGCTGGTGATGATGGTATTAATGACACTGATAGGCAACATTCAGGAAGCCCTTACTGTGCCCAGGCTCTGTCCTAGGCACTTTGTGTGCATTATGTTTTCATACTGGTAAGAATGATCTAGTAGTGAAGGATACTTAAAGGGAAAACAGAACAAAGAAGCAATAATTCCTAGAGCCAAGTCCCTGAGTAAAAGGAAAGGATGAGAAGATGAAATCCAGAGCTTAAGTGGAGAAGTTGGCCTTAAAGAGGAACAGGGACAGTCTGGCCATAATAATATTGCTATGAGACTGGTAGATTTGGTTTTGGAAATTCTCTTATGAAGGAATTCTCTTAGGAGGACTTTTAGTTTCTCAATGAAATAAAAAGACAATGGTGGGAGAGAAGAGGGTGGGTAGTTATTGGAGGGATGTAAAAAATGGTAGGCAACAAGGCAACGGAGTTGCTGCCACTAACTTGAGCAGAAATGAAAGACTTTGTCACTGTAATATGGAAAAGAGGAGGAAACTGTAAATTTCATGTGGAACAGATGCAAAATATCCCCAAGGTTGTAGAGAACTCTTAGAGGATGGCTGCAAGTTCTCATAAAACAGGCTGGGGCAGGACCAAGAGAAGAAATCTGTTGCAAAAATTATAGCCCTGCTTCTGAATCTCACCTAGAGATGGAATTTAAGACAAAGAGGTTCTCTAATATTTTTTTTCTGCAATTCTGCCTAATTCAATACTTGAAGAAGCAACACTACACACTTCTTAAGAGAGGGTTTGCTGTTGTATCCTCAGTGGTAGGCACAATGCCTGGAATGTAGGAGAAATTTGATAATTATTTTATGAATGAATCAATGAATAGACAGATGGGCAGATGAATAAGAAATTTATGAAATTTTATATATAGTCCCCACTCCTGGATTTTTCTTGTAAAATTCTGTGTCATACATGGTGTATGATAATGTCATACTTGGCTTTTGAACCAAGCTCCTACTCAGAAACCTAAGGAAATCTCAGAAGAATTTTTTTATGAAGATAAAAAATAAAATAAATATGTATTATCTATAGATACTTAATGGCCACCTGATATTCCATAATAAGTGTTCTACCTTATCACTTACCGGCTTAGTATGAGAAACATTTTAGTATTAAGCTCTTCCATGAGGCAAGAGTCCTCTCTGGAATGGTGACTCCAGGACATGTTCTATTCACTTTCCTCATGTTCTATTCACTTTCCTCACTTTACCACACTGAAGTGTGAATTCAGGTTACATGATCACTCATGCTGTCCTCTGCTTACCTGGTTCAATATCTTCAGCTAAGAGATGTCTCTTTTAGATGAGAATACTTACTGTACCCTGTTGATTGGCAAAAGGGGCCCAGGTTTCCTTTCTAATTTCTAATCCCATCTATACAACCAGAGGCCACAGCTGATGCCACAAGATTTCTAATCAGTGATGTCCTCTATTAACCTCCCCTAAACCTCCCTCTTTCCAGATAATCTTTGCACACACAGAAACTCATCGTCAAAGGAGAGCTTGTGCCTTATGTGATATCTTCAGTACTTAGTATGGTGTTTGTTGAAGGAATGAACAAATGATTCACTAATGAACAAATATTGAATCATTCAAACAGAATGATGCACCCTACCTAGTTCACTGGAATTCAATTTCTGCTGCATGATATGGGAGAGGCAGCAACACTAAACCTTTATCTCAAGATTCGGAGTCCTGCCTTTCAAATATAGAGCTGAGCATTCTTTCCTCCAAGAATTACCAAGGCACCATAATTATCCTCCTGGCCCACTTTTCTCCCACTGAGCAGTGGGTGAAAATCAAATCACTTAGGGTATCTCATTGTCTAGCATTGATGGATTGTTCCCAACTGAGAGATGGAAAAATATATTCACTGCTTCTCCCAAACTCTACAATCTTTAGAAGACTGCTTTCAATTTATCTGGAGCTATTCCTTACTAATAGCCTTATGGCATCTCCTGTACATGAATCTTCTTTCCAACATTTTCTTTTGTAGAGCCTATATTAAGTTTGAAATGCGTTTAACCAAGTGCCTGGGGAAGCAGGTGGGTACAAGCCCCTGTAAAGTGTGTCTGGCACTACTTCTCTCCAAAAGTCGCAGATTTTCTTTGCTTTTGCTAAATATCAAAATTAAAATAAGCATTATCCAGCCCTAAAATGGGAAATAAAAATGATTCACTTTTTATTTATTTTAAGCATGGACCACATTCAATATTCTTCCTAGAGAAGCAAAATAAAAGAAATTAGTGAAGGCAGATTCTATTCTTTTTTTTTTTTTTAGAGACGGGGTCTCGCTCTTGGTCAGGCTGGTTTCGAACTCCTGACCTTGAGCTATCCACCCGCCTCGGCCTCCCAGAGTGCTAGGATTACAGGCGTGAGCCACCGCGCCCGGCCCAGATTCTATTCTAATAGTCAATTTGCCTAGATTCTTGGGAAAAAACACATAACTTCTCTCAGCTTTTTCTACACATTAAGTGAAAATCAGACATTTGCTTACTAACTGAGAAAGAATTGTGGGGACTGGTGAGATGATGGGCGTGAAGCACTTGTAGATCTTAATAGCATCAAGTATCAGTTTACTTAACCAGTAATAGCTTTTTGGCATCTCCTGTACACAATTCCTCTTTCAAACATTTTCTTCTATAGAGCCTACATTAAGGATGAAAAGCTTTTAACTAAGTGTACGGAGAAGAGAGGCAGCCTTTTAAATCATTTATAGAAAGGAATTAATAACAAACATTTTTAAAACATCCATAATTAAAACAATTCATGCTCTAGGGGGAAAAAAAAACTCCATTACTCTCCTAGGGAGAGGCAAGAAGCCAGACTGAGCAACGTCCTATGAGCCAGGTCTTCTCCCAGGCTCCATCCATTGCACTTTTCATTTGAATTCCCACACTTGCCCTTTGATGCAGTTTTATTAGCCCTATTTTATATAGAAAGACTAAATCTTGAAGATATCCAGCATGGCATTTTAATAAAGTACAATTAAATATTTTTAATACTACCATTTTGAAAGGTAACATGAGTAAGATTTGGAATCTTCTGTAATCAGTAATGTGGCTTCTCTTCCTAGGTTGGATCTAATATTATGTCCCAAAGGAAGGGGTCAAGGTAGGTCAAACTCCAGGAAGGAAATGCTCGGTTACAGAAAAGTCACTGTCAGAAAGGAAAGGAGCCCACATGGAGAGTGCCAAGGGGAAGGAAGCCATCAGAGGGAGGAAACAGTCATCTATGTGTCAGGGTTTCCTCTTCAGTTTTCTGCTCATGTCTCCCCACACCCCAGACTGAGTCAATGTCCCAGTGAGGTACTGGGGTGAAAGCCAAAAACCTGAGATTATGGAGAATTATGTACTGGAGAAGCCAAAAAGCTACTAATATTGCTAGTTAAATAAACCGATACTCAGTGTCATTAAAATCTACAAGTGCTTCATGCCCATCATCTCACCAACCACAATTCTTTCCCAGCTAGGAAGAAAACGCCTGATTTTCACTTAATTTATGGAGAAGCTGAGAAGTTAGGTGTTTTCCCAAAGATCCAGGCAAATTGGTCATTAGAACAGAATCTGTCTTCACTGATTTATAAACAGATCCTGTTGTACTTTGCTTATTATTTACCCCATGCTACACTTGTAGCTGGAGAAAGGAGACTACATCTCCAGGTGCGCCCCTCCTCCACCTACTGTGGTCAGTTGTGCAGCGAAGTTAAGCTAAGAGAAAGTCTGAGCTGAGTTGTGCCTGCCTTCCATGTACTGTGACAGAGACTCAGAAGGCCCTGCATATCTCTTGGTTGTTGAGCAAAGTGATTGAGAATCTGACCAGGAAACTTCCTAGAGGGAAATGCTACACAAAGGGCAAAGTCACATTATCACTGGAGAGGCTAGTGAGGCTGTGGAACTCAGATGGGGCCACTGACAGGCAGGGGCCTCTGCACCCAGAGAAGGGGCCAAGAGCTCACCAGCTGCAGATGCACCAGTTGTGAGTAGTGGCCAGGTAAACAAGGGGCAGCATCATGGCACAGGTGAGCAGGGACTCAGAGGGTCACCCAAAGACCTACATGCAGAGCCATCGTAAAAATGTTCACTCACAGGGAAAAACTCTGAAATATGAACATTTATCTACAAGTGACAGCCTTTTCAGCCATTTATATTATAGAGTGGAATTAATAACAAATACTTTCAAAGCATCCACAATTAAAACAACTCATGCTACACAAACAGAGCAACCGCTCTGTACACAGTGTCTCCTTAAACCCAGCGACACTAGGAAATCATTCAAGGCTTTCTCTGCAACTCAGTAGGGTACATGATGATGATGAGATCTGTTTTAGGAAGGAAACCACTTAGGAACCAAACTACACTCTTTTTTTGCACATTTCAGCCATGGCGGGAGTAAATGTGCAGCCCAATTACAATATGATTACAAAGACAGCCAATGAAACATAAAGTCCATAAAACAAAGAGGCTACTTAGAGATTTTCCTTCAATCAGCGAGATTATTAGCTTCAGACAACTATGTCAAAGCCAAAACATGCATACATCCTCACTGCTTTACCATAGCATGGTTCAGGGTTATAAAACATTCATTCTCAAACATATGAGACTTTATCATAAACAATATCTTCTTCAAGAACATATTCTAGACAGTCAGCCCTTCCTAAGTGTTCTATCAAATTTTAACCACTATGCAAACTTTTTTTTTCTAGGCAAGATACTTTACATAAAATAAAATATTAAGTAGATTGCGATCCAATGGAATGGACTTCAAAAATAAGACTTGCTGTGAATAAATAGATGAAAATTATCCTCCAATTACAATTAAAGGAAGATTATGTGTTTACTATAAAAGGTGAGAATTTTGCTGTGTATTATATATATATATATATATATCAGGAATGACATCAAGATTGGTTCATGTAAGACCATGTAGGCCAAAGTGAGACATTGCATTATATTCTGAGTGTGACAGGAAATCATTGGAAGGTTTTTAGCAAAAAAATAACAGAATTCTATCTCTATTTTTTTAATCACTCTGACTGCCATCTGGAGAATAGGTTGCGATGGGACAAGGTTGGAACAGGGGAAATAGCTAGTGGCTATTGCAGCAGTTCAGGAAGAAAATGACAGTCACTCAGACCAAGGCACCGGCAAAGAAGGTGGTGAGAAGTGGACAGACTTGTGATATATTCTTAAGATTGAGCCAGCAGAACTTGCAAATAAATTGAATGTTGGATGTGAGAGAAAAAGAAACCAGATTGACTCTTAGGATTTAACCAGAGCGACAGACAAATGGTGGTGATGTTTACCACAATGGAGAATACTCAGCAAGGGTCTGAATGTGAAGATGGAGGAATGTGCGTGTTGTAGATTTGTTTAGTTTGAGACATCTGTTAGACTTCCCAGGAAAGATGTCCAGTTGACTATTGGATAAAAGAGTGTGGATTCAAGAGAGACAGGTACTGGAGATAAAAATTTGAATGTTCAGCCTGTGGGCCTGAATTAAATCACCTGGAGAAGGAATGCAAATAGAGAAGAAAGGAAGGTGAAGGGCTTATCCCTGGGCCACCCACATGGACAGACTGGGGAGTGAGAAGGAACCAGCAAATTAGACTTGAGAGTCAGCAGCCAGCGATGTAGAAAGAGACAGATTAGCTGTCCTTCCAGAAGCTAAGTGAAGAAACTCTGTCAAAAAAGAAGGCATAATCACCATTACCTAATGCTGCTGAGAGGTTGAGTAAGCTAAGGATTGAGATTTACACATTGGCTTTGGCAATAGGAAGCCTATTCATGACTTAAAAACAGTTTCAGTGGAGTGGTCAGAACAAAAGCCTGATTAAATGGGTTAATTTGAGATTGATACGAGAGGTGTTAGTTTGAGCATACGGATAAGAAAGAGAAATAAAACTGGTCTTTCTTAATGGTGATATAATTGTCTACATTGAAAAACCAAAATAATATGCAGTCAAAGTATTATAATCAATAAGAGAGATCAGCAATTCTGCTGGGTACAGAGTCAATATACAAGAATCAATAGGGTTACTATACAGAAAAACAAACAAAAAGTAAATTTTGTTTACAAAAACAGGCAGTTTTCAATAGCAACAGAAAATAAGGCATGTAAAAATAAAATTGTAAAACTTAATTGAAACACATTGAAGGCCTGAATAAATCAAGAGGTAAGCCATGCTCATGAATATAGTTTGGTAAAGATGTCCATTTTTCCCATTTTAATGGGATACTTCAAAGCAATTCCAATCAAATTCTCAACGAAGTTTCTCATCGAATATGATAAGTCAATAGTTGATTTATACAGGATGCAAAGGATCAAGAAGAGCCATGATGGTTTTGAATAAAAAAAAAACAGGTGGCAAGACTCATAAAACTGCAGTAATTTTTAAAAGGTATGGCAATGGCATAAGAAGGGACAAATAGATCAGTGAAACAGAATAAAGAGCTCACAAGCAGACCCGAATATATAGGGAGACTTGATATTTGATATACGACATGATTACTGATCAGCAGGGAAAGAATAAACTATTCAGTATAAATGCTGGGTCAGTTAGTTATTCAAACTAAAAAAAGAATTAAACTGGGTTGTTACCTAACTATGTGAAAAAATAAATTTCAGACACAATGAAGCCCTAAATGTAAGAGGAAAATTTTAAATCCTCTAGAATAAATTGTGAAAATATACTTAGTATATTTATGATTTCAAGATAGAGTAGGATTTCTGAAACAAGATACAGAAAGAGAGAGAGAGAAAGGGAAGGAGGGAGGAGAAAAGAGGGGAAGGAAAGGAAAGAGAAGGGAAGGAGGAGGAAGGGAGGAAGAAAAAAATTAACACATTTGACTCATTTGAATTTTAAACTTCTGTGATTCAAAAGATGCCACAAAGTTAAAACATCTGTCACAGTCTGGAATAATATATTTGCAATGAATATATTTGACAAAACATTAGTATCCATAATACATAAGGAATTCCAATATGTCAATAAGAAAAACAACCTAATAGAAAAAGAGGCAAAAGCTTTATATAGATATTTCAAAGAAGAGGGCCTCCAAAGGGCCAATAAATATACAATTAGATGCTCTATCTCACTAATAATCAGAGAAATGCCCATTCAAATGTACTATAAGACTTCTCACGCATGATATTAGTAAAAATAAAAAAGTGTAATGCTACGAAGAGATGACAAGAGTGTAGAGAAGCAAGAACATCTCATTTACTGCTTGTGAGAGTGAAAATTGAAACCAACCCTTTGGACAGCAATTTGACAATACTTTGTCAAGTCAAAGGTACACACATGCTAGGACTCAGCATTTAACTCCTGATTATATAGCCCTGAGAAACTCTTACAGGAGTGCACAATGGAGACAGATAAAGGAGTGTTCACTACAACAATTTATTATAGTAAAAAGTTGGTACAACATAAATGTACATGAACAGGAGAATGAATAAATTATAGTATTTTTATATAATATATTAATACAGCAGTGGAAATAAATTATGAGCTGCCTATTTCAATATAGATAAAACTTAAATATCCTTGTGCAAAAAAAGAACAAGTTGCAGAAGTCTGTGTACAAAGTTTAATAACATAAAACAACAATATAGGAAGATATAAAAGAACACCCAAATCAGAATTGTGCCTATGTTAGACTGGTTCTGCAAAAAGCAGGCACCAAGACAGATTAGTTGTGCAAGAAACCTATTAGGGGAAATGGCTGTGAAGGATATAGGGAAAGAAGTAGGAGGAGGCAGGAACCATCACACCACAATGCAGGTCTATTACCTGTGAAAGGAAAAAGGGAAAGAAGAAGGTGGCAGGAGTCTCAGACCGCAGTAGGGGTCTAAGAAAGTTGTGGCCAGGTCGATGAGGAGTCCTTGAACCAAAGTCACCTATTAGGGAAATCCTGCATGGAACAAAAATGGACCTGCACTTGTATCCCCATTTTGCTTAGTCCTTGCTGGGAGCAGCCTGGGGGAGGCAAATACAGTGGTAAGTCCAGCAAGGAATCAGCTGGGACCATCACCAACTTTGCTCTGCACAGTGGGAGATCTGAGTGTCCCCATTTTCATCGTGCTGCATGAGCACTCTCTGGGGCTGGGAGTGAGGGGAGGGCGGCGGTAGATGGGATTCAGGAGAGAGATAAAAGAGCTCTAAATTGCGTTTGTAATATTTTACTTTTGGAACTGGGTAGTGGAGACAAAGATGTTCACTATATCACTCTCTTTATTTTGGGAGAGGGTGAGAAGGGAAGAATGGAAAGTTAAGAAGTTGAAGCAAAGCTTTCATGGAATTTTGCTGTAAAGTGGAGCCCAGCAACAGGATTAAGGAATGAGAGCTACTATAGCCTTCTTGATGCTGGTCGGTTGATTGGGAAAATTTTAATACATGAGAAAGAGGGAAAGTTGCAGGACCAAAGCCCTTGAGTGCTGAGAGAGGATGAGCCCCAATACACAAAAGGAAAGAGCTGGCCCTCAGTAGGAGCAAGGAAAGATTATCCACCCTTGAAAGGCTGAATTTATGAATAAAGGCGGAGGTAGAAGAATGGATTTTGCAGTGAGAAAATGAGGAAGCTCTCAAATGGCTTTTCTCAGCAAGGTAAGAAGCAAGCTGATTGGCTGAGGGTGTGAAAGAAGAAAGTGGTTTTTGAGGATTGAGGAGAGTGGAATTTCCAGGGAGTTCCGAGGCTTCACTTGAGGTTCGTGGTCAGAGATTCAAAATGATACCAGTCAGCAAGGCTGTGTCTTTCCTCTGGCCACAAGCAGCCGCTCAGACACAGTCAGGCGGCTGGCCCAGACGATGGAGACTTGGGTTTAACAAACGTGAGGTTTTGCCAAAAAAGTATGATGAAGGGAGATAACTGGGAAGGATTTGAGAGTTCCAGGAAAGGCAGTGTTACAATGATGGGCTTTGGGAAGTGAGGATACAATTGTAAAAATGGAGAACAATTAGCGAAACAATTGGGAAAGTAAGGGATTGGAGGTCCCTAGCACAGAGTTGAAGAATTATTGGGGACACTAGAAAGATAAGAAATGGTGGTTAGAGCATGGAATGTTTAAAATTGTGATTCCAGAGATAGTAGACTTCAAAGTTTTCAGATATAACCATGGAGTAGAGGTTTCAGGTGGGTTGGAGGAAAGGGATATCACAAGTGAGGAAATGAAGGAACCCAGGGGCCAGGTAAGTGGAAGGTTGTGTGAAGTCACTTGACCTAATGATGAGAGTAGTGGTGGAGGAAATAGGAAAGCAAGTGCTCAAACAGTGAATGAGTGGACGTGATTAAAAGAGCTATAGACAACTTCAACAAAAAGGGGAGTGGGTAGGATTAATTGGAAAATATAAAATGTTTTTCTGTGAGAGCAGTTTTGTTGTAGTTATTAATCTTATCTGGAGATGTTTGAGAATTATTTCTTGCTTTACATTTTATTATGAAAAATTTCAAATATAACACTAGAAACACTAGTACGATGAACACCCAAATACCCAATTCTTAGATTGGAAAATTGCTAAATATTGGTGTATGTATTGTTTTAATTTTATTTATTTTTTTAAATTCTTTGTTGCACTAGATTGAGATATTTTACAGTAAATTTCAGACATCAAGCATTTTACTTCTAAATATTAATATATCCATGTGACTCTCTAAAAATAAGAACATTTTCCAATATAACTATATATCATTATCATACAAAAAATTTTACAATTATTCCTTAACAGCATCTAATGCCAATTCCATATTCAAATTTCTCCAATTGTTGCAAAAATATCTTGTATAGCTTGTTTGCTCAAAGCCAGGTGCAATCAAGAGCCAGCATTGTATTCGAGTGCCATGTCTCTTAAATTTCTTTGTAAAGAGCAGTAATCCTTTTCCCAAAACACACACACACACACACACACACACACACACAGTTTTTTTCTTACAACATTGATTTGCTAAATAAAAATCAGGCCAGATCTCCTATAGAATGTCCCACCTTCTGGATTTATCTGATTGTTTTCTCATGGTATCATTTAACTCTTTTTCCTTTCCCCTATATTTTATGCAAGCTGGAAGTTAGATCTAAAAGCTTTATTAGTTAAAAATTATCAGCTTTATCAGTTAAAAATTTCTGGCAACAATAGTTCGTAGGCGATGCTGTGAATTTCATATTGCATCACATCAGGAGCTACATAATATCTAGTTGTCCCACTATTTTTGATGCTAAGATTGATAACCAGGATGATACCTTACAAATATCTTGAAAATGTAAGCCTCTTAGGTTTGTCCCCCACCAAAAAACGTCCAGTAATTAAAAGTATGAAGCAAACACAAAAGGCTGGAGATGCACTGTTTCAGATTACGGAATTTTTTATATTGAAGGACTCACAGCTGGCAGGTATTTTTATAGTCATTGGTATTAGAAGCACAAGACCTTCATTGAAAATTTTGGAGAATAGGAGGAAGTTATGCATTATTTTATCCCCTTCCATTTTTAATCTAAGCCTGAAACTAAACAATGATGAGAATATATTATAGATCTGCCACACCCCAACCCCTCCCAAAAATTCATCGACAAGGCTGAGTATAATTTTGCAATACTACTGTATGCTCGCAAAAAGACTGGGTCTTGGGTTGCATCTTAACAATAACATCAAGGTTTGTAGAGGCTCTTGCTGCTTTTTGTAAAAAGCCTGGGAGGGCAAAGGCCAAAGAAAGAAACATAATTAAAATGCATTTTATAGAGTATGTCCAGGAGCTATTGGAAAGTAGCAATAGTTCCTAAAATACAGAAGATGATTTCAGCATTCACTTGGCTAGCATAGACAGCAAAAATTAACTTTCAACACACATTTTCTATCCCTAGATTTTTGCCACTGGGCAAGCAAATATGAATTTAATCAACATAATATAGAGGTTTTCTACCTGCTAACAGTGATTACCTGGTGTATTTTGACCACTTATTTTAGGAAGTAGAAGGAGGCTTTCTTACCCTTAGGGCTACCTTATCCTGTCAACATCAGTACAATTGTCAATGGCCAGGCCAGAGAGACGTTCAGAATCTCTTGCCAGGTTGATACGTGAGAGATGTCCACTGTGCATTCCTTAATCCCAAGGCGTATCAGAGATGATCAAGAGTCTCATATGCTTGCACTGGGCTGGTTCTGTTCTATATTCACAGCATGACACAATACTAACACAGGCTGTATCTGGGCCAAGAACTATTTCTAAACCCAATTGCATTCTGAATTGCCAGGGAGCTAATAAAAATTACAAATCCCCAGGCTTCATATGAATTTGATTATACTGACAAATTTATGAAGGTGCAAGCGCAGGGTGGAGCCTTGTGTATTAGTGGAACCTATTAATCAAGCAGATCCCCACCAAAAATAGGATGGTTTACCTCCTCTCCTTTGGGTTTTCAACTATAGGAACTGTGACTCGTTATTAGTTCAGTTCCTGTCCCCTCTGGTCAGACTAAATGCTAGAAATTCCTAAGGAAGATTTTGTAACCTGTACTCCTTCTCTACAAATGGAAACTATTGCTGACATATCTTGAACTGCTCATGAGAATTCTGCTACGCACAAATAGGCAGTCTGCACTGCACTAAAAGAGTAAAAAATATAGCATCTTAAAAAATATCAGATTTATATTTGACCTTTCTTTGTCACTTAGATTCAGTGGGTCCTTTAAAAGCAACATGTTGCCGGTTTTACTGTTTTATCCCAATTTATTCAGCTCCAATTTTCAGTAGGTAAATTCAGTTTGCTCACAATTGTCTTAAAAAGTAAGATACAGTTGTCCCTCGATATATGCGGGAAATTGGTTCCAGGACCTCAGCATACACCAAAATCCGCATATACTGAAGTCTTGCAGGGGCCCCATGGAACCCACGTATAGGAAAAGCTGGCCCTCCATATACAAGAGTTGGAAATCCCACAAATACTGTATTTTCCATCCTCATTTGGTTGAAAAACATCAGCCTATATATAAATGGACCCCTGCAGGTCAAACCCATGTTGTTCAAGAGTCAAATGTAGTTCATTTTCTTTCCATCTTCTTTATGTTTATCACTTAGAACTTTTGTTATTTCCTTTTGTCCACTTTGTTACTTTTGTGGTCTGGGTCAATATTTTTTTATTCCCTCTCCTCTCCCTGTTAACATTAATTTGGAAGTTATCCTATGCTTTTCAAATTGGCATATATTATACATTTTCAATGAACATATAAAATTTAATAACTATTACCTCCATCAAGATATTTTCATTGCCAACATTGCCCCAACTCTGGAAATGAAACTTGAGATTGCTTTTATTCCCAACTCTAATGCCCTTCCCTTACTTCTACCCTCCACTTGTTCCTGGGTGCTGCTAAGATAGTTTAGAATTTCAGCTCTAGACAGTCATTTAGTTTTTTCTTATAGGCCTCTTCTGTTTTAAGGTTTACTTAGCACTTGCATTATCATTGTCCATTCATATTCTCATTATCCATTGAGAGAGAGAAAGAGAGCAAGAGAGTGACATTGTCAATTGACCTTCTTGAGAAAAGAAATATATACTTTCTTTACTATATCACTATTATTTTCCAGCTATCCATTCCATTTTTATTTCTGATAATTTTTCTTCTCAAAAATTTCTTCAGATAGTGTCCACGAGTGGTATACCCTCTATTTGCCCTGATAGACAATATCTTATCCATATATAAAAACTTAGATTATTAATACATTCCATCTCTCTCTAAAGACTTCATTCCAGCTCTCAGTCTGGGAAATGGAAATCTGATGCTAGTCTGCCTTCATTAGCAACTTGTTCTTTGGCTCTAGAAATCTAAAACATTTTCTGATAAAAATGTTTATGTCCAAGTAAGTGACATTTTTATTATCATTAAACTAAGCCTAAGCCCTGAAAATTTTTTCAACATATATCAAGTCTTTTTTTCACTGTTTTTCCTAAGTACAGGAAAACTTTCATCTAGAAATTACTGGATTTTTGCTCCACCTCAACTTTGACCACTGTTTGGAAGTCCTATTATTCACAAGTTAAGCTCCCTGAACTCATTCTACAAGTCTGTATATTTCCTTCTTAATTTCCATCTCTGTCTTTTGCTCTACATAGTAAGATACATCTTTCATTTACCTTCCAGAATTCTCAGCAATAAATAGTTTCTTTTTCAGTTCACCTAGTAAATTTTTAATTTTAGAAATTATAGAATTTTTTTAATACCCAGAAAGGTTTTTTTCTACGATCTTTGTGATCTTATTGCACTTCCTTCAAGATTATCATTATATTTTGTTGTTGTTGTTGTTAAAGTTTATTGTGTTTTTTCCTTTTCTTCCCCTCCTCTGCCCCCCCCCCCCCCAGTCTTCTATTAGCTCCTGGTCACTGGAACCACCTGCTCTGGTTACTGAGATTGGGCTTTTTCCCTCAAGTCACCATAGCATCTTAAGAAGGGCATTTTTTTTGTTGTCTTCTATTAATACATCTCCAAAACATACCCTAAATACAAGCACTTCTCACTATCCCCACTGCTAACACCATAGTGCAATTCACCATCATCTCTCCCCCAGATTTCAGCAGTAGCCTGGATGTGGTCTCCAGTTTCTATGTTTGCCTTGCCCCTCCCAACAACAGCCAGAATGATCCTTTTAAATTTGAAGTCAGATCATGTCACTCCTCTCCTCCTTTCCCTGCAAAGGCTTCCCATTTCACTCACAGTAAAAGCCAAAGTCCTTGCAGAGTCCTGCAAAGGCCTACACGGTCTGGCTTCAGTTATCTCCCTCTTCTCCTGTTGCTTTGCCACAGTCCTCTGCTATGACCAGAAGTGATACACCCTTGCTTATCTTGATTAAAGATACCAAGGAGGCCCTGCTGGAGGGTCTTTGCCTGGCTGTTCCATTTTCCTGGACAGCTATTCTAAGTTGTCTAACTCCTTCACTATTTTTAATTCTTTACTCAAAAGGCATCTTCCCAATTAGGCCTGCCCTGACTAGTTTATGCTATAATTTATTCTGCCCCATCCCATATTTTTATCTCCTTTTGTAATATAAAAGCATTTTCTTATATTTTATCCTTTTTAAGCTGCTTTATGTGTTCTATTTTCATCTTTACCATCTTACATAAATTACATATTTCTTATGTTTATTATTTATTTATTGTCTGTCTCTCCTGCTGGTATATAAGCTCCATGAGGCAGAGATCTTTGTGTTTTCTCCACTGATGTGTCCCAAATGGCTACAACAGGGCCTGGAACACATTGGCCGTTTAACACATATTTGCTGAATGACTATTGAATAAAGGAATTTTTAAATTAATCTTTGTGCTATTTATTTCCTCAAATATCTGACAATCCTAGGATATCCATTCATATTTATGAATGAAGACATCTGGGATGGGTTTTCTCTGCAAGTACAAAGGTCTGTGTCCCTTAATGGGAGGGAAAAAAAGCAAGCAAGCGTTTATCAGGGTGCTCAGAGGTGGAGTGGACAAGTACACGTGGACCCCCCCCCCACCTCAACCTACACAGCCTAGCTCATTAGGCCAAATTGATGAGGGCTGGATCTTTCCGTGTCTACACCAACACAACACCTCAACAGAGCAATTAATTTCTGTAAAGTGCAGTTCTAGGAGTTTAGCCTGAGAGTTTTAACACAAGACCAGGAGCTCTGTGTACATGTTGGTAATAGAGGGATACAAGAAGGAAAGATGGAGGAGGCAAGACTAGCATATCTCTCCTCAAGATCTCTCTTCAACTAGGCATTCCAATGGGTTCCTTGCAACTCCTATTCTATCTAAATGCTGTCTTGAGTCTGTGAGTGAGGAACCGTTCTCCAGAAGGGATAATTCTACATTTCACGCTTCTGTGCATGTTTGGGATGAAGTGCCTTCCGTTCTGATTTATTCCTCAATACAGTCCATCTTCCAGGAATTCTCTACCAAATGGTCTGGTTTGCTGATGCTCCAGCCCACACCACCTACTTTTCTGCTTATAGTGACTTTATTCCCTTTTATGTATTTTAACTAGCAACACCAAAGAACTGAGGGAGAGGGCTGAATAGGAAAATGTCTGTCCACTATCTAGAGCCAGAAGCCAGAGGATCTCTGAGGAAACAGTACCACTTATCAGGAAAACAAGAAAATGTTTATCTGACATAGATCAAAGTATTAAGTTTCATTTCAGTTTTTTAAAATACAAGTACAATTATATCTAATATATCAAATTTTAATTTAATACTTTTAAATATCCAAGAAGAAACTTCCTATGTGCTCACTAGAAAATGTAGTCACTGTGATTCCTAAGCCATTCTTACACAACAGATTGTGGTCACCGTCTATGCTGTCTTCAAAACAGTAGACAAAAGGTATGAGATGCAATTAAGACATTAAAATATAAAAAATAAAATAAAATAAAAAAAAGACATTAAAATGATTCTACCATTCACCCACAAGACTATGTCCATAGTCACACATTTGATGTACATGTCATATAAATTCACATATCCGGTTTACTGCAGAATTCTTTATAAAGACTATATAAATCCTTTAGTTTAATATGGTCTTTGTATTTGCAATACTCAGAAGAGAACAGCAAAATTGATTTTTATAACAAACCCTTCCATTTAAAAATACAATGTATTTTATCCTTGGTGATAACCACAAAATGATAAACTGACAGTTTTTAAATGTTTGTCAAACTTCTTTTGTGATCCAACAAATTGAAAAATATTTCTAAATGCATTCCCTGGTGATAACTGATTGCGGCTTTCGTGTTCTCAAAGCTCTGATTCAAATACATCACAAATCTAAAGAAATGCACTTCAGAATAAATTTCTTGAAGGTGAATAATTTCTTATAGATTTAATTCATCCTAGTGGTTCAACTGCTCCCGTTTCCCCAAGTTAATTGTAAAATGGAATAAACATGAACTGGATTACATTACAACAAAAGTGACACCAGAGCCTATGATGTTATACATGAATACTAACTGCAGGCACAGTCTCTCTAGGAAAAGCACACGTTGTGGCAATGAAGATAGAGACTGCTCTTAAAAGAGAATGTAAAGCTCTCCAAGTGATAATTCATAATGTTTCTTCAAGACATTGGTCGAAACTATTCTTACAGAAAGCCAATGAAACAGCAATGTTCATTAACAAAGTAGGTGGATGCCTACTTGGTTTAATTTGAAGGTTACTCTAAGCTCTCCCTTTTAATGCAGTGCTATGGTGCTTGAAATTCACAAAATGCAACCCATTCCTTTGAATCTTTTAGGAGGTTCCTAATAAATATTGAAAAGTTTCTTGGGGAAAAAAAATGGAGCTTAGAGCTAGGAGAGATCTTAAAGATCATGTATGCCTGATTTTTGCCCCCAGTTATTAGCTGTATCTCACTGTTCCATTTAAGGCTCTTAAAGTAAGACCATGTGGTATTTTTCTTTCTATGCCTGGCTTATTTCACTTAACATAATATCCTCCAGGTTCATTCATGTTGTCACAAATGGAAGGATTTCCTTCCTTTTCATGGCCCATTCAGGCATCAGTGGACATTTAGTTTGTTTCCATATCTTGGCTACTGTGAAATAATGTTGCAATGAACATAGGGGTGAAGACTGCTGGATTTCTTGGTTCCATGTCCAGAGAGAAAAAAGTTATGTTTTGGTAGCTCCTCTTTTCAGGACAGACCATCCACTCAATTTCTGGGTCACTGGCATGCAATCCTGAGCCTGGCGTACACCTTAGCCCAGTACCTATAGCCAGGGGGAGCATGGCCAGACAGGCAGGAGGTCCAACCAAAGGGCTCAAGCATCAGTGCAGCAGCAGGAAATGAAAGTCTCTAGTACACTTTCTTAATCACATTTTCTCATCTGCAAAATCAGCAATCTATTTCACAAATTTTCCTTGGGATTGAGGTATTTTATTGACTTTCTACTTAAATAAATTTAGAATGGCATATTGCCCTTCAGTGCTTTTTCAGCAAATGCCACGGACTTAATTCATTTAATATAATGGACATCACTGATGGTGACTGTCTTCACATTTAATCTTCATTTCAATATTAGCATACATGAGAGTTAGCTCCATAGTACATATGGATTGCCTGACTTCTTGGAACAACTTACTGAGACCAATTTATTGTAATGGCTCATATTTGCAGAACATTTCACAGTTTACAAAGTGCTCTCGCATTGACACCATAATGTCGTATAATAATCTGTGGTGGCAGTGGACATTGCATAGGCTTCCCTTCCAAGAATTTGCATTCCTGTTTCTGCAATCTCTGTTGCTCTGGGGACAGAGCTGCATTCACCTGGGCCTCAGGTGTAGCAGTGCTGCTTCTCTAAGGGCAAAGGCCACCACATGCATAATTCATGATTTGATTTTTAAAACAATCAAAATCATTTTAAAGAAAATAATTGCTTGATGGTATTTGTTAAAGTACGGTAAGGCAGACTTCATTCAGGACCATCATGAGAGGTGTAGGGACCACTGCAATGGGATTTTTCAGTGGGGGACAGAGATTGGGCTCAACTCTGAATGCAGCATGGGCAAGGGGGAATTCATAGCCAAGGAGCAGGGTGGAGGTCAGAGGATGGAAATTTACCAAGAAGAAATATCAGGCGGGAGGGGGATTCTGGCTAAACTGACCTCACAGGATTCTTGCTAAAGCCAGGCCAGGGCTACCAGACATCACCTGGGGAGTGGTGGAGGTTGAGGAACCTGATTAGATATTGAGGGTGGGGGGTTCTTACTAAATTGACTTAGCAGGGTTCTTTGCTAAAACTGTATTTTACAAGAAAGTGCACAGATGGGTTAGGAGAAGTTTCAGGAGCCTGACTAACGTTTGGTCAAGCAGGCAATCTTTGCCATTACTGAGGGAAAAAAAAAAACCATTCAGGATAGAGATGCTCTGAGAAGCCAGGGGACTGGAGAAGCAGTGCCCAATTCTAAAGCAAAGGAAGAAACTGAAGACATCAATATTGTTCAGAATCTACTTTTTAGTTTCTCTATTATCCAAAAAGCAAGAGATTTGCTCTTCCTTGTTTCAAACCTCTCTGTATCTCTCACAATTGGTAAAAATCTTGGGTAATTATTACCATATTTGCATTACCATAGAGGTGAACAAAGTAGCCTGTAGTCTTCTTATAGCTATTTCCTAAGACCAGATGCCCTGCAAAGGGGAGCTCTTTAAAGGCCCACCCACAAATTGTTGCCATCCTTTTCCTCTGCGGATTCCTTCTACTTAGAAAAGGAGCACCACATATAATTAGACCCATGAATTCTATCCTGGATTCTCGTTTAAGTATAAATTTTAGAGACATAGTATAAAAGCCATCTAATAGCAACTTGTGTTGGATGTGCTTCTTATCAGCTTCTCAGTTTCCGAACTCATCAAATATTGAAGTTCTTGGAGGAAAAACCAACCCTCTAGAACCTGAAACATTTATTTGGAACTACACTCAGAATAGAAAGAGGTAGGACAGGAAAGAAAAACAAGTTGATATAACCACAATGTTCTGTTTCTCCCAGAATGTGTGTTCTGAAAAGGACATACTGAGGGATGGTCAAATGATGTCCTGCCTCCCCCTGTCTTTTGTTCTCCAGCCCTTCGGCCCTTCGGAATAGCCCTGTCTCTGGATAAACGGTAGCAAGTGTCAAATTACCGCCCACTGCAGGGAAACTGCTCTCTGAGGACTCAGAAATAATGAGAACCAGAGCTGAACTGCCTCTGTCCCCAGATAATTGTGCAACTTGTGCTTGTCATCTAACCTCTTGATCTTAAAATGGGATCACACAGTAATGCCTAACCTGCTTACTTCAATACGCTGTTTCAGGTACAAAATAGGATCATATATGTGAAATTATGTTGAAAAGCAAAGAGCTGTTATGCAAAATCAGGAATGAAGTGAAGGCAGGATATTTTTGTTCAAAACCCGAGAATGACATTATTTCTGCTCTGAGCCACTGAAGAGAAGCCTCTAATCTAAGTAATTTTCTTTTCTTGGATATAAGCAGTTTGGGAAAGAATGTTCGTCCTGTGATGTGTTCTCTCACCATCATCCCACCAGGCCCTTTAGGCTTCTGCTTACCCTTTCACTTCACTTGCACTTGAAGATTTTACTAACATTTTTCTCAAGGCCCTTTTGCCTTCTGACCGCAGCCTAGTCACAAAGCCAGTGCTACATGTTTTAGGGTTTTGTCACCACAGCACCCCACTTCCAGGTACCAAAATCTTTTCTGATTATCCATTGCTACATTAATAAACCACTCCAACATCTATTGGCTTAAAACAACAGCATACATTAATTTTGCTCACAAATGTGAAATTGGGGGAGGGCATGGGAGGGACAGTTCATTTTTGCTCCACAGGATCCTTTGGAGCTACTTGATTGGAATCTGGAGGACTCACTTTCAAGATGTCCCATGTACATACTCAGCAATTTGGTGCTGGCCATTTAGGACATGGCCCTGTCCAGGTGGGCTTCCCCACAGCCCACTTAGGCTTCCTTATGGTATAGTGGCCATGTGCCAAGAGTGAGCATCCCGAGGGATAGAAATTTCCTAAGGCTTGGGACTGGAAACTGCCCCAGTGTCCTTTCCACCCTATTCTATCTTTCTCTTGTCTTATAACTTTGGCAGAACCACCCAGAATGATGATGTATTATTAATATAATGATGATAGTAAAGATTCCTAGTTTATTCTTGACTTTAATGGGAATGCTTCTGATGTTCCCAGTGGAGCACAATGATGGAGTTGTCCTTGACATACATTTGTTTTATGATGACAAAGAAGCATCCAGCTATTTCTACTTTACTAAGATGTTTTATCAAGAATAAATGTCAAATTTTTGTCAGATGCTTTTTGGGCATCAATGAAAACGGTAGTATGATTTTTCTCTTTTAATCTATTAAAATGAGGAATTATACTAAGATATTTTCAACTACTAAATCCTTCCTGCATTCCTTCCTAGAACAACCTGACTTGGTAATGGTGGAGTTATATTTTTTTATATTGCATTATATTTATTTATATCATATTTAATTTTATGCATCTGTCTTTCCCACACCAAACCAAAAGGTGCCTTAGGCCAGAAGACATTTATTGTTTATTGTTTTCCCCAAGTCAAGTACAGTGACTGGTACACAGTAGGTTTTTAGAAATATTTGTAAAATGAATTAAATAAACTACAGGCATTCAATAACTATGTATTGAAGTCTTCTTAGCCTCATTTCCTGAAAAAGCATTGCAGAGTGATTAGCAGAATTTTGATCTATCACTCCCTTTTCTCTGCTATGTGCATTGTTTGGTCAAGGTTATCTGCAACCACAACATTGCAAATGGGCAGATAGACATTGTGCACAGGATTTATTTATAGGAATCATAATATTTGCAATCCATTCCTTACACACACACACACATACATGTACACAGCCCTGACCTGGCAAAGGATTGTAATGGCACCCCTTATCAGATAGCCAATGGGACCACTATGTCAATGGCCAGTAGCTCCTAATTATTCCTGCTAAAAATGTCCTTTAATCTTTTCGTTTCTATTATCTTTCCTAATACTATAGGGTCCTGAATCCCTGACTCTGTTCTCCATGCCTCAGTAGCCCAGCAGCAAGGAACTAAATTCAAATTGCAAATATATCTGCCAGATTTCAGTGTGTTTCCATGGCGGAAGGTATGCTGATGTGCTCCAGAAATAGCCATAATCGCAAACACTCACATTAACCATTTGGGAAAGACATTACCACTGTTTATACTTTCAAAATAAATACATTTTTCAACATAAATAAGGCAAATGAAAGCCACAAACCCAAATTCAAGCCCTGAGTCCAGACCTTTACTCATAGGCTGACACATAAATGTTCAACACCACTGCAACTTCTGATGCAAACAAAATATTTTTAAATGATTAATCAAATTCCTAACAGAAACTAAAAACCAGAAATTAAGGAGTTTCTAATACATGCTTATAGAAAAAAAATCTATCTGTAAATTTTAATGGGATTCTTCAAAGAGGTCATATAAATTATTATAAAATTTGGAGTTGCTGACCTAACTTTTAAGCAAAATAGGCATTAAAATCTAATTTCACCATCTGGAAGAGTTAAAGTCTCTACAAATAATATATATCTTGCATATGACAGACATGCACTAACTAAATAATCCTAGAATTGAAGTGGAAGATCCCTTAAGAGTACCAAATGAGAGAATATGGATGAAATACATATACAAGAGCATAACACAGAAACTAGCATGTTGCAGGTGTTCAGTGAGTATTTGAATTGAATCTATTTCAGTTGTCATTGATTGAAAATAAATATTCAGATAAAATATCTGCAGCAAGAAACATTTTTCACCATAATTCAGAGAATACAGATATGCAAATATATACATAATATATTAAACACACAGTAATAGCATTGTATAAGCAGACAGAGAACAGCACCAGATTTATAGTCAGAAAAACTAAGTTCAAGTCCCAGTTCTCCCACTTATCAGCTGTCTGGTATTGGAAACTTCAAATAACTTGTCTGAACTTTCATTTTCTGATTTGTAAGAATGGGAACAATAGCATCTTATCATGTATTTTGTAGAAAATCAAGTGAGATCATTCTTTGGAAAGAATGACATAAATCTAAGATATCACAATCATTGTTGTTATTAGACCAGTATAATTTTACCCTTCAAACATTCTGAAGAGTAGCTTTAGAAAAATGACATGTAAATTCATCTGCAGTATTATAGAAAATTTCAACAGGGATATTAAAATTAATACCCACTTATACTAATAGTTTCCCAAATACTATAAGAATAATAAATCACTGCAAATCAGATACAACAGATAAATTTTGCACTTAACACAGTGAATGACTTAGGGTCCACACAATTTTCATCAGAGAAGTTCACTTAGGGCTTATAACCAAACAGTTCCACAGTAGCAAGTACAGAGCATTATAACAATGACCTTAAAAGCCATTCAGTGACTCACTAGAGAATTTCCTCAATTCTGGAACAGTTTTACAAACATTTTAAAAATAACAGACAAATTGACTAATATGCGAAATATAAATCAGCTTTGGGAAGGCTGATACAAATAATTTTGAAAAGAAATTAAGTATGTGTCACCTAATTCATCACAAAATAACTTACAGAAAAAACATGCAGAGGCTTTAAACATAAAAGGCTAAATAACACATCAAGATAGCTCTGCAATAATTGGTCATTTTATTTTCCACAATAAAATGCTAAACTATGAAGCATGGTTTCCTAGTAACAACAGTAATACTAGGTAAATAAAACAGAATTCAGCTTACAGCAATCAGCAACCATTCAACTTCCAACGAAAGGTTGAAATCATTTGGATGCTTGCTTTTTCATTTCCATTACTATGAAAATGAAAAAAATGAAATTGACTTTCTAAATGTAGAATTATTTTTTCAAAGTTTGGAGGAAACATTGAAGTGGTGCCCCAATGTTCACAGTCTAAGCCCTCCCTAGTCAATGTGTAATTATCCCCAACAAGGTCATTCTTACCCAGTGAATAAAGAAGGAGCCTTACCATGGCATAAATTTTGAAGGGCTGAGGCCAACCTTACCTCTATTCACCAATTTCTGAAATGCTACACTTAGAAGTTTTTGGTTTTGTTTATCTGTGGGTGTTTTGTTTTGTTCTTGTTTTTAATGTAAGGCTTTCTGGTCCCAAAATTGTTAAATGCAAATACTTCAATATGCACCCTAGTATCTGTAAACCCTTTGTCCAAATTAAATGTTGGTCATGTGTAAAAACTTTACTGAGAAAAAGAAGCAGAAACTGGTATATAAAAGGAAATATTTATAAATAACTAAACTTAGTAGCTACTACTATTGAAATGCAATGGGCCTGTATTGCTCCATAATACCAAAGTCATTTAATGCTAAAATCATGAAAAAATAAAGTAAGTCTGTAGATAGAATTTTTCTACTATACCTAAAAATAAATCTTTGGCTGAGCACAGTGGCTAACACATGTAATCCTAGCACTTCAGGAGGCCCAGGCAGGAGGATCACTTGAGGCCTGGAGTTTGAGACAAGCCTGGGCAATAGCAAGACCTTATCTCAACAAAAAATAAGAAAAATTACCCAGGCGTGGTGACGCACACACCTGTAATCCCAGCCACTCAGAGGCTGAAGCAGGAGCAGGATCACATGAGCCCAGGAGTCTGAGCTTGGTTACAGTGAGCTATGATGATACCACTGCACTCTAGCCCAGGCAAAAGAGAGAGGCCTTGTCTCAAAAAAAAACAAAAAACTTTGATCATCATAGACAGTCATCAACCACCAATCACTGGTAGACAACAAAATGGTAATGGTAAGTAAAGAAATGAAGTGGAAAAACTCAGAAATATGAGTTTAAAAACTCTTTAAAATGTTATGTTTATTGCTTTTGACATGTGGAAACAGGCATAAATATCATATTTTCTATTAGAAAAATTATTGTTCCAGGGATGCAATAATGAAACTGATATAAGACAGCAAAATGCATGATATCATATAGGAGGCGCATCATTTGGTCATGTCTGAGAATTACTGCCACTGTTATAGCAAGCACTGTTGGTTATCTACACCAAATCCATTCCTCCTCAACCTACTTACTTCCTGGAAGATCACTGTTTTGTTTTGTTTCACTTGTCTACTTTACCTCTGTGGTCAAGTGCTTGGGAAAGATATTCTAATTCCTAGTTGAGGAATAAATCTTGATGAGTCTATGCCAACCATGGTAATCCCTAGCCAGTGACTCATTTAGGAATGGGCATGTGGTGCAATTCTGCTCAATAGGATATAAGATACAAGTCTGTTGTGGAGCCTTCTTCACTGATTTAAAAAACAAAATGACACAGGAAAAAATACCCTCTTTTACTAGACGGTATTTTCTGGGTATGAAGCCTGGAACTATTTGAGCTGTCATGTGACAGACAAGAAAACTATCCTAAAGATGAGCCAGGACACTGAGGATGGCAGAGCATAAAAATGGAAAGACCCCAGATCTTTGATGTCATTGAGCTGCTAAATTAACCAATCCTGGAGCCTCCCTGCCTCTGGGCTTATTATTATGTAAAATAATACATATTTTTACTAGTTAAGCTGATTGAGTTGGGATTTTCTATTATTTGCAGCCAAAAGCTAACTATTA
Organism: Cheirogaleus medius; assembly: GCA_008086735.1. Classification (NCBI taxonomy): domain Eukaryota; kingdom Metazoa; phylum Chordata; class Mammalia; order Primates; family Cheirogaleidae; genus Cheirogaleus; species Cheirogaleus medius. The sequence continues at coordinate 72,550,992 of VBSM01003176.1, read as the reverse complement.
TAGAACTTATGTTAATCACAGAAAAGCATTTGAGAGTTCTCTTGTAATATCCTTGTGGACTGAAGGATAATTTAATTTGGTAGATTAATAACTGGTTAAATAATAGAGACAGTTTTTAGTAGTGTGTCTCAGAATTCATTTTGCCTTTAGCTTCTCCTGTTGAATATTTTTATCAAACTGATAAACATAGAGATGATATAAAACATGTAGATGACTTATCAAAGGGGGATAAGTAATATACCAGACGGTAGAATGAAAGCTTAAAATGTTTTTTCCCAAGGAGTAATAGGAATGCTCAATGCTTCTATCCTATTCCAACATTTTCTCTGCAACTCTTACCCAACTCAGATGTCTTACCTGTGAAGCTTTTAGTTAGCCCTCACTCCTAGGCACAGTTTAACATACATTTCCAATCCCACTCCTGACCTGTGTATCTGCCACTATCAGAGCACCCACCACACCATAATATTTATTTGTTTACTTATCTGCGTCTGTGACCTCCTAGAAAACAGAAACCATGCCTTATTCATTTTGTACCTTCAGTCCCTTGTTTGGTGCTGTTGATGGAATAAACACGTGCATGAATAAAGAAGTGAATGAATGCAAAAATGAATTAATTGATTTAAAGAAGACACTTCACTCAGCTGAAGCTGAAAGAAAAGAATAAAAAAGCAAAATTGGGAAGTTAATGGAAACTATTAACTAAAAAATCATGAACTAAGGACTAGAAAAAATCCGAGTTCAGATCCTAGTCAACAAATGACTAAGGAAGATTTCTGAGGCGGTTTGCTCTCCTGATGGAACCTCCCGCTCTTTCACTTTTAGCTTGTTCACATACGTCAGTAAACATGCACTAACACATGACAGAACATTATACATGGCCACCCTTTTTCACACTCTTCAAGACTTTCTTTGCAAGTGCGCTAAATAGCTTGTATTATACTTCAAACAACGATCACTGAGCATTTGCAGTTAGGAAGCTGCAGCCTGGACAGAATAGCTTTGTACTTCAGCCTCTCTGAAAAGTCCTATGTTAGGTGGAGACATTGTAAAGTACCTGGAATTACAACAATTACAATTATCTCTATATATTGTAATTTTTCGTTCCTTGGAGGGACTGTTTAAAATATTTTACTTTCCGATGCCACTCCATGTCCACTCTTTCACTACTCATGCACGTAAACATGTTAAAACCTGAGATGTGAGATTTATGCTAACTCTTAACTCTATACAACTTAATGTCAATTGTATGGTTTCTGGAAAACTTAAAAATTCCAAAGATAGTATATATGTTAAGAATTAAAGAGATATATCCGATTATCTTGAGGGGGAAATAGAAAAATCATTTTTTTCAGAGAACAAAAAGGAAGCCAAAAGAATGGTCTACCAATGCTTGGTTTGAACTCAAGGTCCCATTTACTAGAAATCATGAACAGGCTAATATAACAGTTGGCTAAATAATAAAAACCATAATATTAGGATTTTATTTCATTATCAAAACAAAGCTCCAGGGTAACTGCTGTGCACGGAATGAGCCCTTGGTACACATTCTTGAACCTTATTATTGAGGTTGTGTTGTAAAGTTAAACTAAAAATTGGCATGCAATCTGAACACTTGAAAATTCATGTGTCATCCCTAGAGAAGATAAATTTAAATTGTAACTTAGAATTTAGAAAGTGTGACTATAAAGCACTTGAGTAGTTATTTTCGTCCACGCTTAAATGATCCCGTCAAGAGGTTGCTAGCCTCTGTTCTCCCAGACTACTCCCAGTAACCACTGCCTCCTTAAGCTCTGAGTGGAAATTGTTTATAAGAAATATAGTGTTCAGAGACATCCAAGATAATAGCTTCTCTATGCCATGTCTTCTGTGATTCACAGGAGTCTTCAGCCTTGTCACAGTGTGTTAAATACAGAAAAGGGAAGAATGATCATTGCACAATACTCAATGTATAAGTATGATGGAATATAGGAAAGAATCACATATGAAATTTTAAAGCACACAGTAATAACTCACTGAGATCACACTCTATGTACTATTAAATATTACATGATATGTATTGATTTTTTTTTAAAAAATCACATTTATCAGCAGGCACTCAAAAAATCTTATAATATTCTCTTAAGGGAAATATAATTGAATGGTTAAGAGAAGTGGTTCTCAATCTATTTTCCACTATGTTGAAAATATTCAACATAAACTATTCACATCACAACCCTACGGGCCTTGGGTCTGAGCCTGATGCCAAATGCAGTGAAACTTTTGGGGAGCCTATAAGTAGAGTCTGCATATGGGAATCTGGCCAGAGGACAGATTCTGGAGGTTTTAAAATATGGTTCCAAATTCTTTAGCACTCCTTCTGTCCAGAGGTGGGGTCTTTGCCCCTACTCCATGAATTTGGGCAGGCTTGTAACCGCTTCAACAATAAAATAGCATGAAAGTGATGCTGGGTGACTTTTAAGGTTAGATCAGAAAAGGCCATGCAATTTCCACCTGGTTCTCTGAACTCTTACTCTCTGGATGCTTCCTTCCGGGAAACTCCCTTTGGGACACCAGGTACCACATTGTGAGAAGCCTAAGCCACGTGATGAGGCCATGCATAGGTGGTCTGGTTGACAGTCCTGATGGAGTGCATATATGTGAGTGAAGAAGCCTCTAGATCACTGGCTCTCAAATCTTAGCATACATCAGAGTCAAATGGAGGGCTTGTTACAACATAGATTACTGAGGCCCATTGTTAGAGTTTCTGATTCAGTAATCTTAGTGGGGCCGGACACTTTGCATTTTTAAGTTTTCAGGTGATCTGGAAAAAATGCCGTAGATGATTTGAGCCACCAACCCTTGGTGAGACCCCAACTTCATGGAGCATAGATAAACCATCCCTGCTCTGCTCTGTCTGGATTCCTGGCGCACAAAATCCAGGAATTATCCTACCTTTACCCATTTCAGAAGAGGTATATTAAGATGAAGTAAAGTGACATTATAGGAAACTCTTAATTCATTCTAATGATTTTAAAAGTGCAGGATCATAAACTTTCATGCTTTATTGCCTAGCTTTAATTTTGCATGTGATGTAACAGATCTCACAAGTGATCACAAAACATCATGGCTTTGTCACCATACCTGGGAGCCTCCCCTTGTTTAAGATCATGGGGTTTGGGATTGGTCAGAGCTGTATTTGAATCTCACCTCTGCTGTTTACAGATTAGCACAGCAATTAATGGGACAGGGGAGGGGTTTGCTGGAGTTTGTGTGCCTTGGTTTAAATTCCAGTTCTACCACCTTCTAGCTGTGTGTGACCTAAAGCAGGATACTTAACCTTTCTAAGCCTCTGTGTCTCCATTTGTAAAAATGGCCTGAGAAGATTGCTGTGCTCATTAAATGAGATAATGCCCTTAAAACAGTGCCTGGCACCGAGAAGTCACTCCATAAATATCTTATGAAATGCTAAGTGTCCTTAGGTCTTTTTACCTACAAAAGCAGGATAATAATATCTACCTCATGGGGTGATTGTTAGGATTAAATAATAGACAAACAATAAGTGCTCAAGAAATAGCAGCTATTATTATTATCATTATTACTATGACATAGGTATACTTCCTGGTACAGAAAGCACAAGTCAGCAAGTTTTACTCTAATAAAAGAGAGCTTTCCTGCGGGGGGACGGGGTGGTAGCAATACACAAAGTGTCTTAGCCTGGCACTGATCAAACAGTAAGGGAGTAGATGATATACAGAGTTCGATGGTAGACTCAAAGGGATTTCTGAAGTCTATTCACATATGCTCTCAAGCCAGAGTCAGAACGGCACTAAATTATTACAGGTCCTGGCACCTGTCCTGGTAGTGTCAGGTCCAAGGAGCTGTAAACCAAGCAGAGTGTACCTTTGTTGTTTCTTGGCCTCTAGCCCCTTCTCCTCTTTCTCCTCTCTGTCCCCAAGTTCAGATTCCAGGCACCATTCCTACCAGCCACTGTGCTAATTAATGGATCATAAGATGAGCAGCAAATCCTTTGGAATAGCAAACAGTAATGAATATGCTAGCTAATAACTGTGAAAAGATAACTTTCAGTAATGAAGAGGGACTTTTAAAAAAACTAAGGACTTTCAGGGCCCCACAGAATATATCTATAGTATTGTAATGATAGGTGAGAAGATTGCCACTTTCAAAGCAAGATTTCTTCGGTTCAGTTAAAGCACAGCACATAAGAGACTACTTTCTCCCTAGCTAGCCTATTACAAATTTTACAAGGCATAGATACAGCTTTCTTTAACAATATTTTATGTTTCCTTCTTCTTATAACTTCTATAATTGGGAGAATGCTGGAAGAAAATTTAGGTAAATATTTTTATTCTCTCTGGATGGGAAAGAACTTTCTAAACATAAAGAAATAAAAGGAATCACAAAATAAAAGATACACAGATTTGACTACATAAAAATTGAAACCTTCCATATGCCAAGAGACACCATAAGCTAAATTAAAACTGAGAAATAACATCATCAACAAAAGATTTATATTCATAACATACAAATAATTCATACATATCAGTGAATAAAATTCTAGCATCCCAATAGAAATATGGGCTAAAATATAAACAGATAATTTACCTTCTTGATAGAAAAAGAATTGCAAAGTATATATCTTTTCCCCCTGTAGTGAATTAGCAAAGATTTGAAATATGTTAATATTTTATGCTGGTAAAGTTTCATTAAGGCTAGAATTCATATACTCTCTCATGAAATTGGTCTAATTTTTCTGGAAATAAATAAATAAGAAGTTGTAAAAATGTTTCCAATACTCAACCCAGTGAGCCTACATCTAAGGAAACTTGGAAAATTTTCCTAGGAAGTAAGCAGAGCTTCAGTCACAATGTAAGTAAAAAGATGTTGACCACAGCTTTATTAATAACAACAAAATGCATGGAGAAACATACCCCCAACACTAAGGGTTGGAGTTTTGTATATTTATAGGAATATCATACAATTTTATAATTTCAAACAGTTCTTAATGATTTGGGAAAATGCATACCAAAACAAAAATTAGTGGAGAAAAAAATCAAGATGCAAAACAGGATATATGAGGGATAGCTTTGGAAACGTTTTTGTAGTGGCTGTTTGGAGAGCCGCACTGAAGGTTATTCTGAAATAGCATCTGGGCTCAGCAGGAAAGAAGTCTGTGATGACTAAACATCTGCCACGGGCAAGGAAGGTGGGGAGTGACCACACATGCACTCCCTGTGCCATGCTGAGTAGTATATATAGCATGGTTCGAATCACTTAGCATATCCATGTGTGTGTGTGTGTGTGTGTGTGTGTAAAATCACGACATTGTAACAGTGATTGTCTTCAGATTGTGAGATTAGCATGATCTGGTTTTCTTTTTTTTTTTCAACTTTTTGGG
>VBSM01003176.1:72518463-72537464 GCA_008086735.1 Cheirogaleus medius | reverse complement strand
TCTTAAAAAAAAAAACTCTTACACGATTTCAAATGATGGGATCCTATCTAGAGAGAAAAGGACAGCCACTAAATAATCCTCAAAATGTCCAAGGTACTGTTCACTAGTCAGGTTAAAGGGAAGATATTTGCGAAAAAGCAAGAATTCAGAGAATTCCCATTGAGAAGAGTACTGGAAATATAACTACAACTAGAAAACAAGTTAATAAGAAGAAAGACTTCAAGAAAAGGAAAGATAAAGATGAAAGGAAACAGGTCCTATTTAACCTTGCAACATGCAAATTTTAAGATTAAATGGATAACTAGGAATGTATAAAATATATCTAAATAAGGATTCTTGTTATAAAATAGTTATGCTACAAAGGAAAGGGTATAATAGTTTGGAAAGTAAGAAATTATCTCAACAAAACCTAGGAAGTAGGGTAGTAGTGAAGAAAGGAGTAGGTAAAGTTTTCTGGAAGTCACTTCTATATGTAGGAGTCAGGAAGGAAGGAAGTGGAAATATTCTAAAAATGCCTCTTTGGGGGCTGAGTCAAAATCCTTGCAATAACTGGGGAAAATAGTTTCTTGTTGTAACACAATCACATATGTTTATGAGTGTTTAGGAAAAGGATAACTATTAGTTGAATGGAAAATTATAGGGAGAATTCGAAATTAATTGGAGAGCAGAGGTAAGAAAGGAATTAATAGTAACATTATCAAATCACAAAAGATAAGTAAAAGGAAAAAAGAAACCTCAGAATAAAAAGTAATAGTTATCACAAATGAAATAATAAAATATAATAATACTATAGTGTAAAAATCTGCAGAAAAGTATCAAACATGAATGGAGATGTAAACATTCTTGTAAAAATATTAACAAATAGAACTCAGCATTGTATCAAAAGAGAATAATTTTCTCTGATCAAGTAGTGTTTATTCTGGGGTTTTAAGTATTATTTAAAATTACTAATATAGTTCTTTACATTAACAAATTAAAGGAGAAAAACCAAACCATTTTGGTTTTTAAGTGCTCAATATTCTTTGATAAAATTCAGCAGCTATTCTTTTTTTATTCTTAATAAAAACTCCAAGTAAAATAACAATAAAAGAAACTACTTAAATATGATAAAAACCACTCACCAAAATGAATTGCAAAATATCATTTCAAAGTTGTGAAATGATATAGCCTTTTACCACCAATATTATGCAGCACTGTTTTAAGATTCTAGATAATTCAATAAAATAAAATTGAATAACTCTTATAAATTAAAAAAGAAGAGATTAAAAACATAGGTTACATATACTGATGACATTATTGCATACCTAAAGAATACAAGATATCTTAGTAAAACACTACTAGAATTTAGTAAGGTAGTTGAACACATAATAAATGTACCAAAGGGAGTTGGCTTTTTTCTCTATTAGCAAAAGTTAGTAGAAATATTTCATTTATAATGATCATGAAAACTATTAAATAAACATTTAGATATAAATTGAACAAAAATAACATAGGACCTGCATAAAGAAAACAATAAAATTATTAAATGACATAAAAGAAGTTCTAAATAAATGCAAAGTGACTATATCCTTGCACAGGAAGACTTAATATCATTGAAATGTCAAGTCTCTTCAAATTAATATATGCAGGAAGTGAAATTCAAATTATACTTCTAAATTTGAAAAGATGAAGAGTTTGAATAATATGATACTAAAGTCGATATGGATGCATTCATGTCCAAGAATAGTGAAGAAAATTACTTATAAGGGTAACGAAGAAGAGGGTTTGCCTAACAGGATATTAAAATATATCATAGAATCACTGTAATCAAAACTGCATAGTACTGACACAGCAATGGACAAATATATCAATGAAACAAAAGAGAAAACCCTGAAATATATCACATTATATAGTTCTGTTTTTAGTTCTTTGAAAAATCTCCATACTGTTTTCCATAGAGGTTTCATTAATTTACATTCCCACCACCAGTGTACAAGAGTTCCTTTTTCCTCGCATCCTCACCAACATCTGATATTTTTTGTCTTTCTAATAATAGCCATTCTGATTGGCATAAGATGATATCACATTTGGTTTTAATTTGCATTTCTCTGATGGTTAGTGATGTTAAGCCTTTGTTCATATGTTTGCTGGCCATTTGTCTTACTTTGAAAAATGTCTATTCATGTCCTTAGCCCACCTTTTTGTAGGGTTAATTTTTTTGTTGTTATTGTGGAATTGTATGAGTTTCTTCTGAATTCTGGATGTTAGACCCCTAATGGATGTATACTGTGGAAATATTTTCTCCCATTCTGCAGGCAGTCTGTTCACTATGTTGATTATTTCTTTTGCTGTGCAGAAGCTTTGTCATTTAAGTTCCCTTTGTCTATTTTTATTTTTGTTGCCTGTGATTTGCAAATCTTAGTCATGAATTCTTTGCCTAGACCAATATTCAGAAGAGTTTTCCCTAGGTTTTCTTCCAGTATTTTTATAGTTTCAGTTTTCATTCAAGTCCTTAATCCATCTTGAGATGATTTTTGTATATGGTAAGAGACAGGGGTCCAGTTTCATTCTTCTGCATGTGGCAATCCAATTTTCACAGCACTATTTATTGACAAGGATGTCCTTTCCCCAGTGTATGTTCTTGTCAACTTTGTCAAAGATTAGTTGACTATAAATATGTGGCTTTATTTCTGGGTTCTCTATTCTGTTCCACTGATTTATGTGTCTATTTTTATACCAGTGTAATACTGTTTTGGTTACTATAGCCTTGTAATATAATTTAAAGTCAGGCAATGTGATACCTCCAGCTTTGTTCTTTTTTGCTCAAGATTGCTTTGTGTATTCAGGCTCTTTTTTGGTTCCATATGAACTTTAGAATTGTTTTTGCTAAGTATGTGAAAAATGGTATTGGTATTTTGATAGGGATTGCATTGAATCTGTAAGTTGCTTTGGACAATATGATCATTTTAATTATATTGATTCTTTTTATCCATAAGCATGAAATGATTTTCCACTTGTTTATGTCATCTACAATTTCTTTCATCAGTATTTTGTAGTTTTCCTTATAGAGATTGTTAACCTCCTTGGTTAAATGTATACCTATGTATTTTTTTATAGATATTATAAATGGGATTGCATTCTTGATTTGGTTCTCAGCTAGGTTGTTGTTGGTGCATAGAAATGCTACTGATTGCTGTATGTTGATTTTGTATCCTGAATGTTTACTGAATTCACATATCAAATCTTTTTGGTGGAGTCTTTAGGGTTTTCTAGGTATAAGATCATATCATCAGCAAAGAGGAATAATTTGACCCCCTCTTTTCCAATTTGGATGCATTTGATTTCTTTCTCTTTCCTGATTGCTCTGGCAAGGACCTGCAGTATTATGTTGAATAAGAATGGTGAAATGGCATCTTTGTCTTGTTCTATTTCTTAGAGAGAATGCTTTCAACTTTTCCCCATTGAGTATGATTTGGCTGTGAGTTTATCATATGTGGTCTTTATTATTTTGAGATGTGTTCCTTCTATTCCTAGTTTGTTGAGGGTTTTTTTCATGAAGCAATTCTGAATTTTATTGAATGTTTCTTCTGCATCTATTGAGATAATCATATAATTTTTAAATTTTGTTCATGTGATGTATCACATTTACTGATTTTTTTTTTGTATTTTGAACCATCCTTGTTGCATCTCTGGTATAAAACCGACTTTATTGTGGTGTATTATCTCTTTGATGTGCTGTCCGATTCAATTTGCTAGTATTTCATTTAGCATTTTTGCATCTATGTTCATCAAGGATATTGGTTTGTAGTTTCCTTTTTCTGTTGTATCATTGTCTGTTTTTGGTGTCAGGGTGATATTAGCCTTGTAGGAATAGGAAGAATTCCCTCCTCCACAATTTTTTGGAACAGCTCCAGGAGGACTGGTATTAGTTCTTCTTTGTATGTTTAGTAAAATTCTGCTGTTAATCCATCTGTTCCTGGGCTGGCTTTTGTTGGGAGTTTTTTTATTACAGATTTAATCTCATTACTCACTTTTTTGTCTGTTCAGGAGTTCTATTTCTTCCTGGTTCAATCTTGGGAAGTTGTATGATTTGAGGAATTTACCCATTTCCTCTAGGTTTTCTAGCTTATGAGCATATAGTTGTTCATAAGAGTCTCTGATGATCTTTTGTATTTCTGTGGCATCAGTTGCAATGTCTCCCTTTTCATTTCTGAATTTGTTTATTTGGATTTTCTCTCTTATTTTTCTGCTTAGTGATTTATTAATGTTCTTTCTTTTCAAAGATCCAACTTTTTGTTTCATTGATCCTTCATAGTGTGTGTGGGTTTTTTGGCCTCTATTTCATTTAGTTTTGCTCTGATCTTTGTTATTTCTTTTATTCTGCATCTTTGAGTTTGAGTTTGGTCTGTTCTTGTTTTTCTAGTTCCTTGAGATGTGATGTTAGGTTATTAACTTGTGGTCTTTCTATTTTTTTGATGTAGGCGTTCAATGCCATAAACTTCCCTTTTAGCACTAATTTTACTGTATCCCACAAGTTTTGGTATGGTGTGTTTTCACTTTTATTCATTACAAAAATTTTTAAATTTTAATCTTAATTTCTTCATTGACCCAGTGATCATTCAGGAACATGTTTAATTTACATGTTAAATTTAATTTATATGTGTATAGTTTCTGAAGCTCCTCTTTGTTTTGATTTCTAACTTTATTATACTATTGCCTAAGAAGATCCTTAATATAACTTCAATTGTTTAAAATTTGTTAAGACTTGTTTCATGTCCTCACAGGTGTTGTATCTTGGAGAATGATCCATGCACTAATGAAAAGAATGTATATTCTGTAGTTGTTGGGTAGAATATTCTGTAAATATGTGTTAAGTTCATTTGGTCTAAAGTTCAATATATATACAATGTTTCTTAGTGATTTTCTGTCTTGATCTGTCTAGTGCTATGAGTGGGTGTTGAAGTCCCCCAACATTGTATTGTTATCCCTCTTTTTTTTCATCTAGCAACATTTGTTTTGTGAATTTGGGTGCTCCAATGCTAAGTGCTTATATATTTAGGACTGTTATATTGCCTTGTTGATATTATCCCTTTATCACCATATAATGACCTTCTTTGTTTTGGGGGGTTTTGTTTTGTTTGTTTGTTTGTTTTACTGTTTTTAATTTAAAGTCAGTTTTATCTGATGTAAGTATAACTACTCCTGCTCGCTTTTGCTTACTGTTTACATAGAATATCTTTTTACACCCATTTACTATCAGTCTATGTGTGTCTTTATGGGTAAAGTGAATTTCTGTAAGCAGCATATAGTTGAATCATGGGTTTTTTTTATACATCATTCTGGCAATCTACATCTTTCACATGAGCATTTAACCTATTTACATTCAGGGTTAATATTGATATGTGAGGCTTTATTCCTGTCATATTGTTAATTGTTTTCTAGTTGTTTTATATATTCTTTCTTTCTTTCTTTTTCTCTGTCATTTTGTCTTTGTGGTTTGATGAAATTCTGTCACATTGCCATTTGATTCCCTTGTCCTCCTTTGTGTGATTGTTTTTAAGACCTATTTTATATTTTCATGTGTTTTTGTGATAGTGAATATCAACCTTTTGTTTCCATGTTTAAGACCCCTATGAGCATTTCCTGTAGATCCAGTCTAGTGGTGATGAATTCCCTCACCATGTACTTATCTGTGAAAGACTTTATTTCTCCTTAATTTATGAAGCTTATTCTGACAGGATATAAATTCTTATATCACTTTGAAAATATCATATCATTCTATTCTGGCCTGTAAGGTCTGCTGAGAAGTCTGCTGTTAGTCTAATGGGATTTTCTTTATAGATGACTAGATGTTTTTTTCTTGCTAATTTTAAAATTTTTTCTTTCACTTTGACTTTAGACATTCTGAATATGATGTGCCATGGTGAAGTCCCTTTGCAATGTATTTTCCTAGAGATCACTGGGCCTCCCATATCTGGATATCTAACTGTTTTGCTAGACTTGGGAATTTTTCATCAATTATTTTCCTTAATAGGTTTTCTAGACTCTTTTTATCTCTCGCCCCCTCAGGAATACTTTATGTAGTTTGCTTTATATAGTCCCAGATATGTCAAAGGCTTTGCTCATTCTTTTTTATTCTTTTTTCCTTATTTTTATTTTACTGGATTATTTCAAAAGACCTATCTTCAAGTTTGGAGATTCTTTCGTCTGCTTGGTATAGTCTATTATCGAAGGTTTCAAATGTATTTTGTGTTTCCATCAGTGAATTTTTCAGTTCCAAAATTTGTTTTGTTTTTTTTTTAAGATATCTATCTCCTTGGTAAATTTGTCCTTCATATACTGAATTGATTTTCTGATTTCCTTATATTGGTTTTCAGATTTCTCTTGCATCTCAGTGAGCTTCTTTAAAATCAATATTTTGAATTCTTTATCTGGAATTTCAAGGAGTTCCTTTTGACTAGGATATGTTGCTGGACAATTGTTATGGCCCTTTAGCAGTGTCATATTTCCTTACTTTTTCATATTTCCTATGTCCTTCCATTGATGTCTCTTCATCTGATGTAGCAGTCACTTCTTCCAAGTTTTTGAAATTGCCTTTGTAGGGGAGAATCTTTTCCCGGGGATATATATATGTTGTTGGTTAAGTAGGACACTTTTGCTTTTATTTTGGGTGCCATTGGTAGTGTGATCTTTGTACAGTTTCTTTGGCAATACACAAGGTCAGTGTAAATCACAGGAAATCTGTGATTTCCTCAGTGGCTTAGAGTACAATTATTAGTTGAGGCAATGATGAGGTTTTGCTAGGGATTTGGTCATCAACTGAACCACATTCTCAGGAAAGCATTCCACAATCTTTTAGCCAAGGTTAGATTCCCTTATTATTTACTTTCTTACATCTTTTCCCTTTATCACAACTCTCATGACATGTTATAATTATTATTTTAATTATTTTAATAATTATTTTAATTATTTTAATCTTTCCTACTAAAGTATGCTTTGTGCAACAGGGACTATCTGCCTCATTCACTCCTGGCTTTTTGCATAGCTTCTAACATTAACTTGTGGCTCAGAGCTCAATTAATACTGATTGAAGGAATGAATGATTCCCTTGTAAGGATGTCAAGGACAGGGGCAATATCATTTTCTTTTTCACTCTAGAGTATATCACCTCAGCAGGAACTTATTTATTGAATGAATAGATGACAAGAAGTATCACAGTTATGATACACGAATGATGCAATCACTTCCTACATTAGACTTAGATAATATTGAAGATGCCAGGCCACTTGTTGGCATTAAAGGAGAAGGGAGCTAGTGAATAGGGATTTTAGGGATGGGACTTACTTATTTAAGTCTGATTTGAGACAGATGAATCATATCATTTTTCTTCCACAGATTACTTGAGTGGTGAGGGATAAATATATTGATGCCTAGAGATATTCCTGAATACATGGGTTTCTAAAGCCTTATGTAGCACAGACATGCCCACCCCAACTATGGCTGCTTAGATAAGGCATGAACATTTGACCCAAAATATGACTCATTTTATTCTCTCTCCCCAATGTGAATTTGGGAAACTGAAAGATTCTAGAGCTAAAAGAGCATACAAAATCGGGGCCAAATCAGTACTACAACTGGACAAAGCCAAGAACAAGCATACCTGGAGAGAACAGATGGGCCCGTGCATACCAGAGACGAAGAGATGAATGGAGCAGGCATGCAGGGACAGCAGACTTCCTAGTACCATGAGACATGAAGAGAGCAGGCACATTTATCTATTTTATTTACCCATTCATCCATTCAAATATTTGCTGAACCTACTTGGAGTCCTACATTACCACCAGTGCTGGGCATTCAACAGCAAATGGACAATAAAAGTCCCTGGTTTCATAGGGCTTGAAGTACTATAAAAAGGACTGATAGGAACTGATTATGGAGTGTCACAAATGTTATGATAAAGAAAGTTCACGATGCTATGGGAACATAAAACAGGAAACCCAACCTGGTCTAGCCTTTGCATAGACTTTTCAGTTCCAATCCCTGTGTAGCCCTGTTGTATCTCATTTCCTGTCCTTCAATACCTATGAGATTCCTTTTCATCCCTGCAAGAGTAAGAATGAGCTCTTTTTTCACTTGAATCAGCATATAATCTGATACATTTTGTCTTCTCAGTATAAGTTTGGGTGCTATCATTTTAGGAACAGTCCCTCCTCTTCCTGGTAGAGGTATTGATCACAAGATCCCACCTTTCCTGCCCCTTAGTCTGACTAACCAAAACACCCCATGTTCTAGCTACAATGATTGGTGCAGATGTTTGCACACAACCTACTTTGGGTGACTCAGAATCCTTTTGTGGGAACTGATGAGAAAACTGGGAGAAAGTGCCTCTGCCTTCTGAGATCTCAAGCAAGAGGTCCTTACAGGCTTGGAGCTGTTGAGATCATTCTTGCCACCACTTGAAGAGGGCTTATCTATGCATGAAGGCACCACAGAGGGTGGTAGAGCCAAAAGGTTCTGAAAACTAGAAAGATTCCATGATGATGATTTTTTAAAGCACTTCTTAGGCTTTCCAGTTACATGAGCCAATATATATATTTTTTTCCTTAAATGTGTTGCTTTCACTCACAAATAAAAGTGTCCTCATTAATAGAGCTATTCTGGACCAATTTCTGTTCCATGTACAAATAATCCCTAATCAAGATGGTTTAGTAGGGATGGGGGTGGAGAGCACAAATCCACCTTGCCCTATCTTTCCTTTCCCCTACTCTTTCCCAAGTTGTCATAACTTGTTTGTATAATACTTTACCCAGCAGTTCCTCACAGTTTCCTATGGCCCTCCCGACATTTCTGTCATGTGGGTGTTATTATTCCCATTTTGCAGTGGTGTTCTAAGGTTGCTTAGCTACAAAGTGGCTGATCTGGTACTTGGAATATCATTCTGGCACCACTGTCTGGTGTATTCCCATTCTGCTTTGCCTCCGATTCCTGCTCGCCCGGAACCCAGTCCTCCCATGCCAGTGCTACTATATTCAGCCTCCAGCTTCAGTCCTAGTTACTTGGTGTGCCAACTGGAAAATGCCCGCTGGAACATCATAAATCCATTTAATTATTTTTTTAAGGAGTTAGAAGAATAACATAAATTTTATTACCCAGCTAAAGTCTAATTTTCATATGCAAATTTTTATAAATTAATATAGTGTCATCAGATTGTTCGAGAGCCTCGAATCATGCCAACTTGCTTTTTTAATGCTGTGAATAAATGCGTATTTTTTCGAAACTTGGCAAAAATCTCTAGCAATGGTGAGGATAATAATCAGACATAGGTATCCATCAGATGATAGAAAGATCATTTTTATCCAGATTCTCTCTTCTCTTAAATATATAGCAGTCCTGAGCTAAAAATAAAACACAGAAAACTGCAACTATTTTTTAAATGAAAAATTCCTTGTACTGCTATGAGATTAGTTCTTAAAGCTGTAGAATTTAAGAACAGAAATACATTTTTATTCCATTGCCCTAACACATTCATTCCAAAGAAATATTAAATTGGAACATTTAAAATACTATACTATTTTTTACTCTGATTTTCTCTTTCCAACAAGAAAGAAAATATTATTTTTTTGAAAATGTCACTGACTATTAAATTGATGTTAAATTATTACACTTTATTTTCTTACCAGTATAATAAAACTAAACTCTCTTTCAAACTCCATTATATTTTTGGCTCTTTAAAATTCCATATGGATATTATCTTGTTATTTTTGTGTCAGTCTTTGAAGAATGACACCAGCAATTATACACTAGCAAACCTAGCACTAAGTTAACATAAGTCAGAGGCCATCACTACTAATTAAAGCTTTATTTAAGAATATAGGCCAGGCATGATAGTTCATGCCTGTAATTCCAGTACTTTGGGAGGCTGAAGT
This sequence comes from Cheirogaleus medius, assembly GCA_008086735.1. NCBI lineage: Eukaryota > Metazoa > Chordata > Mammalia > Primates > Cheirogaleidae > Cheirogaleus > Cheirogaleus medius. The sequence goes on along the minus strand of VBSM01003176.1, from coordinate 72,527,559 downwards.
GGGAGGAGTGTTTGAGGCCAGGAGTTTGAGACCAGCCTGAGCAACATACCAAGACTTCATCTCTAAAAAAATAAATATTTGAAAAATTAGCCAGGCATGGAGGTGTGCACCTGTAGTCCTAGCTCCTTGGAGTCTGAGGCAGGAAAACCACTTGAGCCCAGGAGTTCAAGGTGAGCTATGATGGTGCCACTGCACTCCAGCCTGGTCAACAGAGCCAAACTCTGTCTCTAACAAAATAAAAAATAAAAATATAAATATTGCCATGTGCATAGATGACCATAGGCTGAGGTTATTTATTAAATCTCCAGATTTATGTTTGTGAATCATAATTTTAGAAATTTTTGTTTGTTTGTTTTTTAGAGATGGGGTCTCACTTTGTTACCCAGGCTGGTCTTAAACTCCTGGCCTCAAGCAATCCTCCTGCCTTAGCCTCCCAAGTAGCTAGGATTACGGGTATGAGCCACTGTGCCCAGCTCATAATTTCTTCATTGAAATGTTACCTATTTAAGATATGAATCAAAAAAAGGATGAAAAATTCTTTCCCGAGCCCATTCTAAAACCGTTTCTTGGTTATTATAAGGTAAATATAAGGATTTGTCTGAACTTATTTCCATCTCACCTACACAATAATTAATCGTGAAACAATACACACACACAGTAGACTCAATTCTTTGTGCAGACTAAGTAACTGTTTATACAATATGATTTTGAAGATTCCTCATCTCTCAAAATTGAAATCACTTAATACTATCCAATAGCAGGGACCTTTGCAGCTCCTTGTACTGTTATTGTCAACTGCTAACACCTGGCCATAAATTAATAAATCAGATTTCCTATTAGCGTGAAACTCTGAAGGAATGGAACAGAGAATCAATGAGTTTTGTAAAAGAGAGGCAGGAAGAAAGGTCCAGAATGACTACATATTGCTCTGAGCAACCAGGAAGTATTGGAGAAGCACAGGACCACCAGACTTGTTAAAGAACCTAAAGAGAAACCCAAAAGTTTCACTGACTTCACATTTTAGATAGCGTTAGTTCTACTTAGTAACATTTTCAAAATATAATATCAGGATCATGACATTGAAAATAGGCCCTGCAACAAAGAGGGGAAAAAACGATTCCCTTAATTGAGCGCACAGAGATAGTTGGCTGACTTTGGCAACGAAATTTAATTTACCCTTTTTTCTGTTCTCTCTTATGCACACTCTGCTACACCTTACTGAACAAGCTAAAAATTCAATAAATAAATGCATTCATTAATGATTTAGTATAACCCAGAAGGAAAGAAAAGCTGCCAGAGCCACTCCACAGGTCTCCCACTTTGCCAAAAGCGATTACCGTGTGTCAGGACTGATGGCGTGAACCCAGCTGTGGGAGGCCAGGGATGCTGTGGAGGCTGCTGCTCCTGCAGCTGTTGCTGCTTGAGCAATACTGAAGGCCTTGGAATTTGCACACCCACAGTGACTGAGAAATGGGGAATTTGAATATGTTCGTGTGAAGGGTTCTTCCTTCTTCCCCTTCATTATGCACCAAGGGATGTTCTAGTAAAATTCAAGACATCAGCTTAGAATATGTTAATGCTCATAAATTAAATTGCTCACAGAAGGTGATCAATTTTTAATGTTTATACTCAAGATGTTCTTTTTAATTAACACTTAGCTACATTTGTACTCTCTGTTCACTGTAGAAAATGTCTGAACTTGCAGAGTACTGCAATAAGTTGTAAGACATCAGACTGCAGTAATTTTCAAAGTTGCATGCTTCAACGAAAGAAAAAGGACTTAGCTTCAGAGGGTTGATATCATAAAGGGACCCAAGTTACTCTTCGGAAGTAGTGGGAAGTTACTCTGCATGCATAGATATTTTCGGAAAGTTACTTATATTCTTGATGTGGAGGTGGAAATTACCCATCCACAATGCCTACGGTGTACATGTGAAAATTAAAAGTGATTTCTAATGTCAGCAAAAGCTCATTAATTTAGAATCCATTGATTTGTAATTAATGTTAACTGGCCACTTGTTAGTGACATAGAACTATTTAAAAAACAGATTGTAGGGGGGGGAAGGGGTAGCAGGGGCAATGTACGTAACCCTAACAATATTTGTACCCCCATAATATGATGAAATAAAAGGAAAAAAATAAATAAAATAAATTTAAAAAGATTGTTTACTAGCTGTATGACCTTGAGAAACTGACCTAACTCCTCAGAGTAAAAATGGGAATAATACTCACATGATGGTTTTTATGAGGATTAAATAACACATGTGAAGTGCTTCACATATATCACTGGATGCTAAATAAATATTTGTTTCTTTCCTGTGTATATTATTCTATTTACTTGAATTGTTCTTCTTAATACTTAAAAGTGGGAATAAGATCAAGCGCAGTGGCTGATACCTATAATCCTAGCACTTTGGGAGGCCAGAGCAGGAGGATCGATTGAGGCCAGGAGTTCAAGATCAGCCTGGGCAACATAGTGAGACTCTGTCTCTACAAAACATTTTTTTTAAAAATTAGCTGGGCATGGTGGTGCACACCTGTAGTCCTAGCTACTGGGGAGGCTAAGGCAGGAGGATCACTTGTACCCAGGAGTTTGAGGTTGCAGTGAGCTATTATGACACCACTGCACTCTAGCTGGGGTGACAGAGTGAGACACCATCTGAATGAATGAATGAATGAATGAAAAAATAAAACAATATAAAATAAAAATGGGAATAAGAGTTTGTCAGCAATATATGTGTATCTCACTGTGGGAATGTTTCTTCTAGTAGTGTCTAGGGTCCTACTCCAAGTCAGAAACAATTCAGGGAAGCAGACCAAGACTTTGATGTATTCTACAAAGGAAAAAGTATTATGTGTCATTTAGGGGAAAACTAGTTTCCATAGAAAACATATTCACAGACCATTTTGGGCAGAGTAGCTTTCATGGTGGTATTGCCAATTCTAAGAAAATAAGATTTTAAAAGTACAAATAATTGTTAAAAATATAAGGGATTCTTCCTATCCACATATTCTCTTTCAACTGTATTTTTGTTTTTGTTTTAAGGATCTACGAGAGTGTCTCCAGCACAGAGATTTCCACATTTTCTTAGTTTGATGATAGAGGAAATTTCAGGCTTAGATGAAGATAGTAACAAAGAAGAATTGGCACTAGTAAGCAGGGGTGGGGTCAAGACAGATTTTACAGACTGATGAAAGTGTGATTTTGGCAAGAGGGCTGGAAATTTTTATCTCTGCATATGTTTAAACTAGCTGTTGGGCTGGTAAAATATTAAGTTAAAAATGTATAATTTTTACTAGTGGTACACTAACTGCCTAGGAAGATCTCAAGACATAGCTTTGGGATTGAGCATCCTAAAATGTGTTTCTAGATCTATAAATAACTACTATCTACATGCAATTACGATAATTCATATAAGCAATGCTTTCAGATGTCTGGAAACTTCTGATATATGACTCATTAATATTATTATGTAAACCCACAACAAGTCAATGGTGCACTAAACAAGACAAGGAGAGTATGCATCCTTGTAATATTTAAAACCAGAGCTGTGAGAGAGCCTCCTGGTCCACTATTTCTGGGACAGCCATTATAATTTGCCACATGTTGAACTAGAAAGAATGATTTGGCTTTAGATGACCCAAATTTAATTTTCTTATATTTTACCCAATTTCCAAAATATTTTCTAACCCTTGCAATGTAAACAAATTTTCTAACAGCAGGACAGGATATAGCTCTATGGAGTTTTATTTTCTGAAGTAGGTGATTCAAGAGTGTTAAGGAAGTAAAGCAAAAAAAAAAAAAACTCCAGTGACTTTTTTGTTAGCCTGACAATAAGTTTTTTTTTAATCTGAAGATTTGTGAAGGAAATGATTTTACTTTATAAATAAGAAACTTGGACTTGTGCCAGCAAGAATTCTATTGACTTGGGACTTTGAGGGCTCATCCAGTTTGAATTAACAGCCAACCTTCCTTGAAACTTCTAATTTTTTTATTTTGTTAAACTACTTCAGATTTACTTTTTATGTGATATTTGAGTCACTATAAGTCAAACTGGGTAGTGACACCATCTGACCTCTAGAAGAGCAAATAGCTCGAGTGTAAAATAATAGCCCTGATCAATGCTTCATAATCCTGCTGCACATTCGATTCAGCTGAGTAGCTTTCAGAAACATACAATACCCAGGTCCCAGGCGGGTCAGGTCCCATTATTAGTAACTTTAAAAACTACTCAGTTGATTTTAATGTGCAGACAGGATTAAAAACCACTGCTTCGGATAAAGACTTTCTGTAGAAGGAAAAGAGCCCTTCAAACAGCTTTATCTATGTCCATCACAGTTGTTCCCTAAATATGGAGAATGTTCAATAAATTTCAGGTCCTTAACCATTTAAATCTATCAGGGGCTAGCAAACTTTTTCTGTGATAGGTCAGATGGTAAATTTCTTAAGCATTGAAGGTCATAAGGTCTCTGTCACAACTACTCGACTCTGCTGGTCTCTGTTGCAACTACTCAATCCTGTCATTGTAGCACAAAAGCAGCCATAGACAATATAAACCAAATGGGCCTGGCTGTGTTCCAATAAAACTTTATTTATAAAAACAGTTGGCAGGTTGGATTTGGCCCACTGGCCATAGTTCGCCAATCCCCCTGCAGTACATCACCTCTCGATCTAGCCTCTTGCAACCTTTCACAATTTTATCAGGATAGCTTTATTTTATAATTTTAAAATATTATTATATTGATTTCAAAAATATTGCCATGGATTAAACAACTAAGTGCTATTATACATGGTTATTAATGAACTTGCATAAATAAAAATGACCAAAATAATAACCTCTGCACTTTTGATGAGATTATCTCTAAAGATATTAGTTATTAGTGAATTTCATTACCTTTTATCTAGGCTAGCTAATATAACTTTATAAATTATGCCTACTGGGTACAAAATGATTAAGTAGAAATTCCCTAGTGCTACTACTACTAGAGAACAGGAGTTGTTTAATTGTATTTCAAAGAAAGTACTGTAGTCAACATGGAAAATACTGGGTATATACAGGGCCATTTTCTTCTCCAGGAAAGACACTGCCAATCGTTTATAACTGAGCCTGGATGTGACCTCACAATACTTCTTAATATTGCTCTAAGCAGTCACCATAAATCAGAGTTAGCAGACAAGACGAAATCTATGTGACGTTCTCAGCACAATAGGAGATGTGTTTCCAGCTCAGACAACAAGCAGGAAATTATTCTTCTCTCCAAGGGTATAAATGCCCTTCCTACCACAACACTGAGGAGTGTGCTGATTTTGCAGAGGGAACATAGAACCACGTGTGTGTGTTAGAGATGCAGAAAACTGCAGCAAGCCACATCTTATCCAAAGTCGGTAGTCAGCATTTTGCAAGCATATTTGGAAGAAAGCAAAGATTCCCGTTGAAATCAATTGATTAAAAAAATCTGTAGCTAAAGACTGCAATTTAAGTTTATGCAAAAGAAAATAGTAAAAACTTTTCTATAATTTTTATAAAATAAACCCTGAAGCAGAGATTTTAGAGCAGCTGGTATGGGACTAGAGAAATGTAGGACACACACAAAGCGATCCAAAACTTTTTCTTTAGCCGCACTCTTGATGACTGGTAGTTGGCACTGGCTGTCACCTGAGCAACCTTGGTTCTCCTCCATGTGGCTTCTCATCCTTCAGGACACTCAACCATTTCCCTACTTGATGGTGGTCTTAGGGAGCATTCCAAAATAGCAAAGGCCACAGCTGCAAGGCCTTTGAGGCCTAAGTTCCAGAACTCACACAAAATCACTTCAACTACATATTCTATAGGTCAAAGTAAGATTCAAGGAGTAGGAAAGAGTCTTGCTTCTTGGTGGGAAGCACTACAAAATATTGGATCTGTGTCTTTCAATCTGTCACTTGTGGTAGAGTTGTAGTCTTATTTAACACCCTCTTCTGTTTCTTCATAAAAATCCTAGGTTAAACCCTTCTAATTATTATGTGTGGACAGCAGGACCAGATGGGACCTCTCTGACACCGTCATAAGATTCTGATGCTCAGAACGGCCAAAATGGTTAAGCAGCTGGCCTAATAAAATTCTGTCAGAATGAAGCTTATTTTTGTCTGAGAATGCTACATCTTACATATTCACTCTCCCTTCATGTTTGATTTTATAGAATCCTAATATTAAAAAGAAAAAAAGAACTTTAAATATCATCTAATTCCATGGTAAGTAGAATTGCCAGAAAAAAATATAACTTTTATTTCTTTAACATATTAAATGGAGGCCCATGGTCGGAGGGATGGAGCATTGTATTTTTCCATGATGGTGCTACCTTTTTACTGAATAGTACAATGCAGCCATTTTAGTCACTAAAAGGTTAATATCTGGCTATAATTAAGAAGAAGCAAAGCCAGGCAGGCAACATGTCCAGTTCCCTGATTTTCTAGATGAGAAACAGAGACAGGGAAGCTGAGGGTCTTGGTCAAGGTCACAGAGCTACCTACTGACGACACAAGACAAAACTCCTTTCTTCCAATACAGCAATTCCCCATTGCTTCATTAGAACAGTTACCTGAATTCAGGAAAAGTCATATTGGTCTTTATGCTATAGAACTAACTGTTCTGGTGAGACCAAGGGTGGGCAGACTTTTTCTGCAAAGGACCAGATAACAACTATTGTAGACATTGCAGGCCATATAGTCCCTTGTTTCAACTATGTGACCCCACCGGGGCTGGAAACCTGCAGCCTTGGGGTCGAACATGGCCTTTTGGATCCCTGAGTGCGGGCTTTTGACTGAATCCAAATTTTACCTGGACACCTAAGTGCAGCTTTTTGAATCCTTTATCAAAAAGATTTGTTCTGTGAAGTTGGGATTCGGTCAAGGGGTTGCACTTGGGGATCTGGAGGGCCCATGTGGGGTTCCCCACCCCAAGACCCCCATTCCTACTGGCCCTATCTCCAGGTGATCTGCAGATACACACTCAGTAATAAATTATTTTTGTTAAGGCACCGAGTTTTGGAATTGATCGTTACATAACAATAACTAATTGATTCAAACATTAAGTTTAACATTTGACAAATTCCCAAAATAGAGCTGTTCACATTCAATAAAGCATTATGACTTTTTTTGCATGTGCTTTACCTTTTCCACCAAAAATTTAAATCAATTGCTAAATACACAGTTCACCCCCCACAACACCCTGCTCTGTTCCTTTTTTTCCTCCAGTGAAAATAGTAATGAATGAGCACATGAATAGATTAAGAGTTTGCTTGCCTGTCTTCTTTTAAATCGGGCCAGCAAAATTGCTATGTGATCCCACTCTTTACTTGCAGTTGCAAAAATCTGCACTGCTTTCAGCAGCCTAGCTTTATCATCCAGGCTATTTCTTGGGAGATATATCTATAGAGAGAGATTTTGTTGTTGTCATTGTTGTTCACTAAATAATGCAATTTGTTTAAATCAGGCAAAATTGTAAAATACTCTTTGAACAGTGACCCAGTAGAGTCTTAATCTCTTTGTTACTCTATGTTTTCAGAAAGTCACCTAACCTTTCCGGTCTTGGTTTTCAATTGGCAGAATGAGATTAGATTGATTGATATGACTCATGGTGGGAACTTTGGGCCATGGTGTATCGGTGACCTCAGGTGGGTCTGGAGACTAAGTAACTAAGGTCAGTCACATGTGAACTCCATGCCCACATGACCAAGCCCCAATATAAACCCTGGACACCAAGGTTTGGGGGAACTTCCCTGGATGGCAATACTCTGTGCATGCTGTCACACATCCTTGCTGGAAAAATTAAGTGCTGCTCATATGACTTACAGGGAAAAGACAATGGGAAGTTTGTGCTTGGTCTCTGTATGCTTTCACTGTAATAAACCATAACTGTCAGTAAAATAGTTTGTGTGAGTTCTGTGAGCCCTCTAGCAAATCACTGAAACTGAGGGTGGTCATGGGGACCACCCCATACACATAACTATGCAAATATCCATGAATGGAAAATATAAGATTATGATTAATAACTTCTCCATTACTTATAAGTGTAATTACTGTACCCTGCCTGCTCTGCTGTACCTCTCATTAGTTTAGGGATGACACACATGTGAAAGACTCCCAAACCCATGTGGAAGTGATCAAGCCACTGAAACTGGTGAGAGCTTGAGTTAGGATTCTGTATTTTGATAAAATGATAACAACATTACCATTGGCTCATTCAATCTTTAGAGGACGTGGATCTCTCCTTAACCAACCACTCAGAAAACTTGCCCTCCAGGCTCTTGCAAGACCATGGTTCACAATTCTAGCTGAACCGTTTGCTGTCTACAAGACCACAAGCAAATTCCATAAACTCTCTGAACCTTAGTTTCCTGCTTGTAAACAGGAAAACAATAACTACCATGCAGAATTAAGTTTAACAAAGATAATGTATGTGTGAATGAGTAACGATGAATAAGAGTATAGCTCTTAGCTACTAACCCCTTTGCTAAAGAGGATCTTGTCCTTCTATCTCTTCTTCTTCTTTCTCACCTTCCAAGGAGGATTCGGCTTTGCCAGGTTGATTATTTGGGATTTGGTGGTGCAGAATCAGAAAACAGGAAAGGATAGAAGAGGTTATATACTAAGACTGTGGGACAAGAATTTCACTAGACTTTAAGAGAGATAGGTCTGGCAGTCCCTATAGTAGAGAAGAAAGTAGCTGGGATATAAAAAGGTGAATTTTAAGAAGTATGTATCTTCTTCATAATATTTGGGAATCACAAGTATAGATCTCAGTAACCTCAAAGCAACTTATATCAAAATCCCAGTTCAAAGAAATAATACAGAAGACTGCTTGAAGAACAATCTTTCTATTTCTCTGTGGATTAGGCCAGATCACAAAAAACTTCATATGCTTGTATTTGTCCTGTTCTCCAGAAATTCTTTCACTGAATTTCCCTTAAGATCTATGTCCTTGTCCAGGCATGGTGGCTCACACCTGTAATCCCCGCCCTCTAGGAGGCCAAGGTGGAAGGATTGCTCAAGGTCAGATGTTGGAGACCAGCCTGAGCAAGAGCAAGACCCCGTCTCTACTAAATATAGAAAGAAAT
>VBSM01003176.1:72491021-72518363 GCA_008086735.1 Cheirogaleus medius | reverse complement strand
GGTGGGGGGGAGGGTTGGCAGGGGCAATGTATATAATCCTAACAATATTTGTACCCTCACAATATAATGAAATAAAAAATAAAAAAATAAAAAATAAGAAATTTCACTCAGAATCTAATGCAAAAAAAAAAACTTTGGTTCCCTAAAGAGCTAATATGTTTTCCCTTCTGTACATGGATAAACATGTGATTTTGGCTATCATTAAGATCAGAGTCAAATTTCTAGCTCAACTTTCATAATAATTTAAACTCTAAGTTCTACCTGTTTGCCTTTGAGCTGCCTTCTTCCCCCTTTCATATTGTCCACATCATCAGACCATTGGGAATGGTAGAGGATAATTCTACTACTAGAAGAGGAGGATGTTGAATTTTCTGGGAGAGGACAAGGAGGTAACAGACTTTTTGTGTGGGGGGCATGGGAGGGATTAGCCTTAAGATAAGCTGCCTTAAGATAAGCAAAAATAAATCAATGCAAATTTAGGAGCTACAGGAAACCAACAAGAATAGAGCAGTTTAATGGAGCTCCAAGAGTCAAGGCTAAATGAGAGAAGCTCTTTCTTTATTTTGAGCCAGCTTAAAAGATCTTAGTTGAAAACAAGTACAGTGTTTTGGTTTTAGAGTTTAGAATTCTTCTACGCAAAGAATTCAATTCATGATCAGGTGGCTGCAAAGTGTAGAGTTTTGATTTTAAAATACCAGGAGTTTGAACCTTGGAGCTCCACCAGAAAAGACTCAGTGTGTTTAAGGATTATGGCTTAGAGAGGTTTAACCAGCTGGAGGTGAAATAGTTTGCAACTGAACAATGTAGATGGTTATGTGAAGTATTGTGCCATGCAGAGTACCCATAATTTATCTCTGTGATTATAATATCAACCCTAGACCTTGATTTAAAAGAAAATACTTGAACCACTATTGACTCCACCAAGGCAAGACAACAAGCCTTTCCCACGCCTCCACCCTAGGACTTTTTATTGGTGTCATTAACAAAATCCGAGGTCCACTTCAGTTCTCCTTAACTGAACTTAAACAAATAGACATTTTAATTTAAGTTTACTTAAGTAAACTAAAGACAAGACAATAGAATCACACCCAAGAAGAACCTTAGAAGTCATCTAGTACTAGCTCCTCATTTTATAGGTTAGAAACAAAAATTCACAAAAGCCAGAAATTCCCAGTAGCCAGCTCAGCTTATGGCAAAAAGCTGATGCCTCTGCATTCCCTGCACAAGCTCCCTGTTCCGTCAGCAATGCATGGGGTTACTCTACCCAAAACACTACCAAAGCAAACTATAAAAATGATTTTGAAGCTATTTCTGGTGCAAAGACGAAGACCTATAGGTTTACAGTTCCATATACCATCCCATAGTTCACATTTGCTTCTCTCCCCCTCATAAATTATAGAAATTGAACTTTTTAGTTTTCAAATTCCAGTATAATTTGCATATTCCATAAAACTCCCAAGCGACTTCATTGAGCATAGGTGTTAACAATATAGAGAAATTTCATCTCATGACTTGTTTCTACATGTCTTTCTTTATGTTGTTTGATGACTCAAGATTTTATTTAAAATTTCATTGGATTAATATTTCTATATTTTCACCAAGGTTCAGTTAGCTTTTCTTAAATTCAAAAATGCAATCTGCACCTATCAATCTATTCCTCAGCAGGGTAAAGATCCTTTGCAGTTCTTTGGCAACCTACTTTTTCTTTTCAGCTTCTTCCAACCAAGGATGTTTACATTTAGTCTTATTTGTCCTCATTTTCACTCCATAAGTATCTCTTCTACCTATCAAGCACCCTAAGTACAAATTCAAGAAAAGATACGGAAGAGAACCAAAATTGTATAAATGTATAGCAAATACATTTTTAGGATCATTAGTAATCCTTGTTTTGTTTATAATGTTTGTGCACCATTTTATTTTTTAGCAACAAAAAATATCTATCATCATTTTAAGAATATAGTTTCTATTTTTTCTATTATAATATGGCCCATTATTTCTTATTTTTTTAAATGATATTTTTGTTGTCTCCTGTTCAGCTGACACAGAAATGAGCTCACAAAAGATGATAATTTTTTTTTCAACAAAGAGTTAATCAAAGCAGATAGCTAATTTTCTCAGGGAAACTCTGAAGAAGTCTTTTTGCAAAGTTTAAATTCACAAACTCTTAAATGAGCTAAGATCTGGAAACTTTCAGCAGATGCAGTCAGAGCAGTGAGTAGGAATTCCTCAGAATGATTCTTATCCCTTCCACTTATTAGGGCCTCTCCATGAGATTTAATATAATATATGAAGTTATTAGATTCCATTTTGTTTATTGATTCTCCTCTCTCTAAATTTGTCACCACTTAAAATTCACCAAAAGTGAAAATGTGGATTATTGCTTTATCCCTAACAGTTTCTAAACCTGTTATCACCTACAAAATCCCTTCACAGGCATATTCCCTTAAAAACAATCAAATTCCTCATAAGGGCAAATTTTAAGGGTAAGAATTTTAAGCCATATCAAAGTTCTTCCAAGAGAATCTCAGGGACATTTGCCTTAAGGAAACATGTTCTGAAGTCCAGCTGGCCTGGGCAAAGCCCACACAATCCTGGAGTTATTTTAGTGCTCTGTGATATTTTCATCCCTTCTCTTTGTCCTCCTTTTCTATAGTATCACTTTCATGTATATGATACTAACCCTAAAAGTGATACACACACACGCACACACAAATATATCTACAAACACATGAATCCAAAACCTGTACGTAGCTGTATTTTCATGTTGCTATGTGCTTCTGATCATTGATCTACATACACACATATGCTCTTAAAATAATGAGCCTTATTTAATTTATTTTTGCAATTTCATTTTACCTTAATTTGTATAATAGCAGTTAGTGAAATGTATACTTTTAATGATCATTTACTGCTTATTTTTACTTCCGTCAAAATCAGATATTCTTCATCTTTTGTTTTCCTGGCTATACACTATTCATGATCCATTTCCTTCAAAATTTTCCCCACTGCATGCAGTGATTCTCAAACCATAGGAAAGAATGTTTTGAGGATATTTTGAAACATCTTCTGTCCTCACTTCTCATTTTAGGTTTCTGGTGTTTTCCCTCACAAAAAGGGCACATGCCATTACCCGTTGGGAAATCAAGAGTCTAAAGTCACTTTCCACTCTTGACTATTCCTCACATGGTCTTTAGGTATTCATAACCTCACATATAAAATTGGCAGAAATTATTTTTTTTAAGTAATAAGCTTTTATCATTTGAGAAAACATTGTCAGTTGTGAACCACATTTTCAGCTTCTGTTACTCTTTCAGCATTAATTATATTTCAGTGAATATTGCCAAATGCATTTTTGTTGTCTTTGGTGATATTTTTAATAGATCCAAGTACCCTTGATGAGATATGCTTACAATTAAAGAAAAAAAAATGTTAAATTATTCTTTAAATGAGACTTCCTACATCACTGAATTTTAAAATTTCCTCACCTACCCATAATATTTATTCAGTAAATTTCCTCAACTATTTTCTAGATCTCTCATCTTCTCTTGTATTGAAATAACTAGTTAGTGGTTATCCATGATGGGACATGTTGTTCTGGTTAGCTCTTTTTCAATTGCTTAATAACTTTTCTTCACAGCTCGAAAAATACATTTAGTTCATCTACAGTGTCAACAGGTTTAGAACTTGGTTACCTCTCCAAGTTGTTGATTGTTTTTCCCTTTGGTATTGCAATTCTAGTTCACTGGCCATGGAGTCTTAAACAGTGTACTTGTCGGTATGGGAGCTTAATTTATTAGATTCTATTCTTTTCCCTTTTTTAGGTGATATTATGTTTTTACTATACATAGAAATAAGTGATAACTTGCCACTATGATATTACTTCCTACAATGTACTATCTTTCCAGAATGTCATCGACTTGTACCATCGAATACAGTCATTTCTTTTTATAGTCATGCTTGATTTTTTTCTTGTTAACCTCCTATGATGATCACTGCACAGTGTATTAAAATAGATGAACATATTATTTTTAAAGTATTTTTCAGCCCTCTAACAGACTTTGCCTGCTGCTTAAGGTTTAGGTACTAAATGATAATGATCCATAATATAAAATAATTCATGCTCATAGATCTCTCCAAGTAGGATTTTCGAGTAAATTAGAAGCAATCTTTTTCAGCCTAGCAACTTTTCTTAGCTACAGCACAGGACAGCTGCCATCCCTTGCCTTGATGCTGGGAGCTGCAGTTACGGAAGGTAAACACATTCCTGAACAAGTGAGAGTTCCACCTTTAACCTTACCAGCTGTGCCATCAATCCCAGTTACTTGGCCATATAAGCAAGAGGGCTAAATGTCTTTTGTCTTGTCACTGGTTTTCCTCTTCATTAAAACTGTAGAGAACAATTGGAGTAACTATAAAAGACAGAGCCTGTTCCCAAGGTTAAAATGGGCCAGCCCCATGTTTTGATTTGTTTTTGTAATGTTTTCTTTGGTCTTTCACAAAAAGAGACCTCCTGCTTCTTTTTCCTTCAAGCAGGGAAAGTGGCAGCTCTGCCTTGAACTATTGTGCCTTTTACGTTCTCCTCCCACAAGCCATTTAAGCTCCTTTGACCTGCTTCTCTATTTCTGGAGGTCTTTTCTTTACATTTGTATAACTTAAAGGTGTCTAACTCCATGATAAGGAAACTGTTTGCCTAGAAGGTGTATTGGAGTTTCCACTTCTCACCTACTAAAGACTTCTTGCAGTTTTTAAGTAACCAAAGGTGAGAGATTGGGGAGATTACATTCTGTCCTCCCTGCCCCAGGCTTTTCTCAAAATCCCTGGGGTCTGGGAAACTTGGTATGACTCCACATAATCTGTAAACTGTGGTGCTATGCATGTATTACATTCAAGGAGTCTTCACCCCATTCGATGACTATTTGTTGAGTGCTGACTATATACTTGGCTCTGTCTGGGATATATCAATGGAAAACAAAGACAAAAACTTCTCCCCTCATTCAACTAGTAAAACGAACACCTGCTGTAAATAATATGAGAAATTAAATATATATTGGATAGCTATTAGTGCTATGAAGAAAAATAAAGGGGAAAGGGAGATAGGGAGGTAGGGAAAGGAATAACTGTAAATCATCCATGCAAAGCCCCAAAGGAAGGGTGTTGCAGGCAAAGATTATTAGCAAGCGCAGGCCTGGAGACTAGAGTACACCTGAGCAGTATTAGAATGGCAAGGAGGCTGAAGATAAGAACCCAGAAACTATAACACTTAGATCTCCCATGGCTAATATTTTCCTCAAATCAAGAAAAATATCATAAAAGATTAAAGTATAAAGTTTCTCATTTTCTTAAGCATTTTTGACCCCTATTGCCTTGAGATCTCCGAGCTTTCTTAAGAACTCCTTCACATACAAAAGGAGTTAGATAGAAGCTTCCTTCAGTTTCCTAAAGCTTAGGACAGTTTATTCTGAATGACTATTTTATATCTGTTTCTTCTAAACACATAGACCCTCATAAAACATTGCTGGATCTATTGCTGCGGTGTTTCTTACCCCTGGCTGTGTTCTTAATTGCTTAGTGATGACATCTCATTGACAGATGCAAGGATGCTGACACCATGCCAGTCTCACTGAAATGAAATCATTTGGCACCTGAGGGGATCTTGGCCTTCTGGACTCTTCCTTTCTGGCTGAGAAATCTGTGCCCTACTTTCAGGGCCTGAACTCTAGGTAAGGGGAGATGCTAACTTATAGGAATTCTTGTTGTTTATCTCTGAAGCTGCCATAGCATCCCAAAAGTGGCCTGCAAGTCCTGCCCCCTCCACTTGTGAACTTCAAAATTCTGTGAGATCAGACAGAGGGAAGGTGCCACAAGGACTCAGTCACAGTAGAACAAGAAGGGTTGTGTATTCAAATGCACAGAGGCCATGGAAGTGAGCACAATTGATCATTAGCATCAATTGTGAGCTTGTGTGTCTTTAGGGGAGAGCCAATTCTCTGATCCATTCAGTCGTTGCAATGTGGAAATAAAAGTCCAGTGTTTTCAAATCTGATTTTAAAAGAAAAGATATCAATCCAAATATTTGTATGAAATTTCTTGATGTTTTAATGCTGACAACTAGTAATTCCAAAAAGCAAACAAAAACACTATTGCATTAGGCCAAACAAGAGCTGTCTGCAGACTAAGTTCTGCCTGAGGGCTCCCATTCTGTGACTTCTGGAAGAACAATCTTTGATTCAGTCAATCATTGCCTATTTTAAGGTGTTTGTGGGAGAGTAAAATTTTTTGAGCAAGGATGGTAAATCATTTCTAAATGGCACACCAACTCTGATTTATTAGTATAGTAGTGGCTGCCCTGATCATTGTGTTTAGGATTCTGAGGCTATTTCCAGGTCAGCAGAAAAGGTGTTGCACTGAATTATCAATGTTGGATGACAGTACACAAGGCATGTATTTGCCATTCCTCAGCCAGTCTATTCCCTGATGGTTAGTGTTGGTGGTGGAATAAATGTTTGCAGTTGCCCCTACTACCTTAGCTCTTTAATTCAGGTGTGCTTCTCTCATGCTCCCCAGGGCCTGGAAAATGGAGTGCTGACTTTCAGTGAACATGGGGGTCCTGCCAGTCATCAGGAGCCTTTACTTGCAACTCATGATGCATAAATCAAGGCAACATATTCAGCACTATAGGAGGAGGGTAAACAATCTGATCTATCACTCAGATACCTAAGATATAATTCCTTCCAATTTCTTATGATGTAAAAATATCAGAGCAAAGTTCTACTACTCTAGACCAATCAGGCTTCACATTATGAGTATTTTAAATCTGGGTTGATAGTCTAGCTAATTTTAATGTACCAAAATGAGTCTCACTTTAGAATAAAAATACTCTTTAATACAAACTCCAGATACTTTATTTCAGAGGGAAACAATAAAAACCAGCACTGGAAAGCAACGTAAAAGACTGAATTATTTTTAGTTTTTCATTCTTGATAGGGAGACTGAACCCAAGAAAAAAATTGACAAATGTTATCCTCCACAAGGGTATATTAGAGGCAAGGGAATTTGAGTGTTTAGAAATGTATATTTTTTAAATACATATGTATGTTGAACTTCAGAAGGAATTTCTTTAAATAGAAACACTGACAAATAGATTCTTATTTATTAATTCACTCTATTAGTAAGGTGAATTAATAAAGGATAAGGGCGGGCATTCCATTTTTGTGTTGCCCCCACCCTTAATCCTATCCCGAACAACTGCTACACCAGAGGAAGGAGGGGATGCTTTATCAGTCTGGGAATCCCCCAGCCCAGGCATGACAGGCTTTAGAAAGTGACCTAGAGTAACCTAAGAGTAATTATTATGCCATTAGCTTGAGTCTTCATTGCGGTTCACCCTCCCCAAGTGATGTAATTTTGAGGATACCTGTTGATCATTTGATAACATCCCACATCTCCTGAGAGCCCTCTCCCAGACTGGGCCAATAAAAGGATACAATCTGAGAATTCAGAGAGAGTGGATTGGTGAGTGAGTGAGTGAGTGAGTGAGTCGGTCAGTAGGTCTTTCTCTCTCCACTTTGGGAGAAAGAATTGTTTTCCTCCACAATAAAGAGCTGTTGTGTGAAATTGCTTCCTGCCTGAGGTTACTATTGGCCCTGCTGATGATTTTCCAAGATAATAGTCTGCACTTGACACTTTGGTGTGTCTGGTCATTCTTCCACCAAGAGCACACCAAGAACTGAGGGCAGACTGCCACCCTGACAGTTCCCTCACTGATCAATGAGTTAAGATCTTTAATACATGTTTGTTTATATCTGTATGAAAGTCATGATTTTACCTCTTTTTGAAAATTATCTTTTAATAGTACTTTCCTATTAGATCAATATAAATTAATTCTTCATAAGTAATAACAATATTTACCCACATTGACAAAAAATATTGACCATTTGAAAAAGTAAAAACCCTGATTAATGTTTTGTGATTTTTATTTTATCCTACCAAAATCTTTATTAATAAATGTGTTTCAAAAGAGTATATTCCACGACTGAGAAGCATCCTGCCCTATTTTATTCTTAAAATCTTATTTCACTTCATATTTTAGAAAATGTATTGAAGAACAAAAACAATTCATGAAAAAAAATCATTCAATAAGTACTTATTGAGCACTTGCTTTGTTCCAGGCTTTTTCCTATATCAGATCAAGGATCCCAGTATGTGTCTCATTTTGTAAAAGCCCTTTTAAAGGCCATCTAAGGACAAATTCACTTCTCTAGCACCTGCTGGAAAAGAGCCAGTCAAAGCATATATTCCAAGTTCTCTGAGAGTTTCTCCAATGTAACACCTGTCAGCAGGGCGACTGGGCCCCTCCCCAGGCAGTCACATCGAATGCTTCCTTTGGCGAACTTGCCTTCCATTTCAGCTTAACCCTTGGTCCCCTCAACCTCAGCCCTGCCACCAGGACAGCCTTGGCTCAGTCCTGCCTTGGAGTGGGAACCAGAACAGCAATCTCTGGTCCATGATATGATAAAGGAAGTTGGTTGAAGTGATACGGGAGCGAAATTGGATGTGAAAATCTTCCATTGATTAGCCATGGAGCTATTGAAGTTCTCTCTGGTAAACTGAGACTAAAAGAGTACTGAGGAATACCTACAGCCCGGAGCCAGAACACTGTCATGAAAGCAGGGGCTGTGGTGGGGTAGTAACTTCACAACAGTTGATCCAGGAAATAAAGGAAGGGCTTTTGTCCTAAAGGAAGTAGTCTTGAGAAGGAGACAGACCAGTAAATAGGCAATTGAAATACTGTCTGGGCTGGGTGTTACGGCTCACATTTGTTAATCCCATCACAGTTGGGAGGCCGAGGTGTGAGGATCATTTGAGGCCAGGAGTTAGAGACCAGCCTGGGTGACATAATGAGACCCTGTTGCTACAAAAAATGTTTTTAAAAATTAGCTGACCAGGGTGCATTGTCTCATGCCTGTAATCCTAGCACTTTGGGAGGCCAAGGTGGAAGGATTGTCAGAGACAAGGAGTTCGAGACCAGCCTATGCAACATAGCAAGACCCTGTCTCTACAAAAATAATGTTTCAAAAATTAGCCAGATGTGGCGTGTGCCTGTAGTCTTAGCTATTCAGGAGGCTAAGGCAGGAGGATCACTTGAATGCAGGAGTCAGAGGTTACAGTGAGCTATGATTGTGCCACTGCACTCCAGCCTGGGTGGCAGAGTAAGACTCTATCTTAAAAAAAAAAAAAATTGTCTGATCTGCAGATGATCAGGGCATGCTAAGAGAGTTCACAGAAAGTAAATGGATCCCAATCTGGGTTAGTGCAGAGTATAAGAAATGGAAAGATTAAGGGAGAACTGGGCAGTGTTTATTTAGCACGATCCAGGGAGAAACACCAAACATGGGCAAATGAACTTCCCAGTCATGGGGAAAGCATCTCTTCAAGTGGAGTAGAAATGACTGGTCATGTTTTGCCACGGAGCAATGAAATCTCTCTCCCATGCTTACTAATCAACATTTTGATTATTAGTATCTCTTCCTGGTATCTTAATCCCAGCAAAGGGATGCCCTGCATGGGGAATACATGCACTCCAGCAACTAGAGTTGAATATCTCACACTGAATTACCTAGGCCTCTTGTGAGCAGATCGACATGAATCATTTT
The DNA here is from genome assembly GCA_008086735.1 of Cheirogaleus medius. Taxonomy (NCBI): domain Eukaryota; kingdom Metazoa; phylum Chordata; class Mammalia; order Primates; family Cheirogaleidae; genus Cheirogaleus; species Cheirogaleus medius. Next base: position 72,508,710 of record VBSM01003176.1, on the reverse strand, counting down.
CCTGAGGCTTTTCAGCATTGAGAAATTGACAGGGCTGAGGGCCAGGCTGGGGGCCCTGCTAAATTCACCAAAGGTAATGTCACCCAAGAGGCTTCTTGACAGACAGTTGTCAGCATTCTCCTGGAAGCACCCTAACCTTCTCTGCAGCCCCTTCGCAACTCTTCACAGCGGGCGTGATGAGTATGAATCGGATGTCACCAATCAGCTATGCAGAAATATAAATCCTCTTTATTTTCATGACCACACATTTTTATGACAAGCCCTGTTACCGCTCAACAGCAGAAAAACTAAATTTGGTCCATTCAGAACTGATATTTTTTCTAGTTTCTTCTAATTTAAAATTGAGCATCTCTCAGGTAAATATTCAATCAAATGCAGGTATGGTTATTTTCTGTCACTGTCCAGTGTTCTATCTCTGCCAACAATCCCTCTCTCATCCACCAAACTCTCAGGAGGCCTCTGGCCCATCATCTGTGTGGCATGAGACCTAAAATTAAAACCCAGTATTATGTGCTGCCTTGACATCTGGGAATACCGGGAGGACCTCAAATGGCCTAATCCCAAATTTGCCTCCCTACTCTGCTGCTGTGGTTGCGGTCCCCTAGCCAAACAGTGCTCCTTATCCAGGCAACCCGGCACAACTGTTCCTGCTTACCCCTGAGCAGTGGGCTTCAGTTCCCTGCCTGCCCGTGAGTTATACACACAAGCCAACCATGTCCCCTCACAGGAATCAGGCATCACTTCACTCTCTCAACATTACAAAGCCTGCCTTTCATAGCCCCAGATTGTTCACTCCATTCCCAAGTATGATGCTCATGTGACCCTGCATGGCATGCAGTGTTCTCTTCTCCCAGGCTATGAGTCCATGTGACTAATAAACTGCTGTCACCTCATATGCCCAGTGCTGGGTGTCATATGTTCAGCTATCCCATTAACTCTAAGGCAGAAATCCCTTCCCTATCAATGGGGTAAACAGGACGTGATTAAAACACCCCACAACAGCAGGAGGGGAGGAATGGAGAGTTCAGCTATATGGCTGGCTGCACTTTGGGTATGAGGGTTTCCTTCAGCTAGATCTGGCCACTAGCTAGAGTCCTTAGCTAGTCTGGTCTCTGGCTCTGCTGTTTTGTCACTGCCTGCTCTTTGGAGTAGTCTATTAGATGGTTGATGGCATCCCAGAAAGGCCTTGGGCAGCTTTGTGTCTGTTATGAGGTGGCTGATAAGCCAGCCAGGACCATTGCTACCTAGTCCCCTTGTTAACTCCAGCCTACAGGAAACCTAGGAATTTCCCCCAGCTTAGCTTGGATCCACAGGAAGCTGGAGGTGAGCTGTCCCTTCTCCTGACTCATGTTGCCATCTCATCAGGGTCCTTCATGCTCCAAAAGCAACAGGGGACTCTGCAGATTCTGTTGCTCAGCAACCTCTAGAAATGGTGTGTCAGTTTCTTACTTATTTGCCTACAGCTGGAACACTAAAAATGATGGTTTAAAATATGTTTTCCATGCATAGACATGTGGTCAGAATAAATCATCTCACTCAACGGTCCTCTTTTCCTCTTTTTTGTGCCCTCTCCTAACTCTCCATCCCATCACAGCCAAGCTTCATGAAGGGTGGTTCTGTGCTCACTTCTTCTACTTCCTCACATCACATTCACTCTTCATTGCAATGTGACTCCAGTCCCTGAGACTCTTTTCCATGAAGTCATCATTTATTTTCAAATTTTCAAATTCAATGACTGGTCTCCTTGACATTTCTGAATATATCCTGTGATTTCATTCTTCTGGGCTTCCTTGTAGTGTTACTTCCTCTGCACGCAATACCTATCCTCCTTTCTTGATCTAGCTAACATGTATTAAAGACTCTTCTCACATCACTTCTTTCAGAAAGCCTTCCTTGAGCTTTCTGCTCCAATCTGATGTAGCTTCCCCTGTGCTTTCATAGCTCTTTGTCAGTTCATTTACCCAGTGAGACAGGGAACTGACAGGCCCTGCTCAATAAAGGGTCATAAGACCCAAACCAAGGTCTCTGATAAAACAAGAGATGGTGGAAAAACTGGCCAAAACCAGCTAAAACCCAGATGGCCACGAAAAAGTGAGCTCAGGTTACCCTCACTGCTCACTATATCCTGCTTAGAACATGTTAGCACACTAAAAGGACGCTACCGTTTTACCAAGAATCCCACCAGCTCCATGGCAGTTCCCAAATGCCACCGCAACTCCTAGAATTTGCTCTATATGGTTTAGAAAGGGGAGGGAACCTTCAGTTCTGGGAACTCCCCAAACTTTTCCTAGAAGTCTTACTAATAATGCTCCCTCCGCTTAAGATAAAATTAAATGGATGGTATAAAATAAGACCCCAGAAACTTACAAGGTGCTACTCTCTGTTGCTCTGAGAGATAGCTGCTGCCCTGTCTGTGGCTGCCCATGTGGCAGCCTCCTTCTTTTTTCTCTTCCTACTTCAATAAACTTGCTTTTGCATTACTCTGTTGGCTCACTCTTGAATTCTTTCCTATGGGAAGCCAAGAACCCACTTGGCCTTCAAATGGACCCCAGTTTTTGGGTCCACTTTCCTGGATCCCCAACACCCAAGATGCTGCATTAGGATCAATTACACATTGTCTCCTATGCAAGACTATGGGTTCCTTAAAAATAGGATACAACTTTGTATTCTGACTTCCATGAACAGGGCTTAACGCTATTGACCAAGGGGTTCAATAAATGAATTATTTGGTGATTTAAGAAACTAATCATTTCCCTTCATCAGGTGCTCAGAGACTCTAGGCCACCTTTGCTTCAAAAAGCTCCTTACTTCAAAATTATTCTTATCTCATTTCTTCCTCTATTAATACCATTAGTTGACTGTCAGTGATGAAACTAAGCTAGTCAACTGAAAATTAATTACAGTTCCTTATCCTTCTAAAGAGTATTTGTATTTTCAAACAAAGCACTTGTTAAGACATTAGGTTGAATTTTTAGTGGTGGAATATAAAGAAATATAGCAGGAGGTGGGGGTGTAGTATAGTAAGGTGGAGGAAATGAATTTGGGGGGAGAGTTTCTTAGCACTCTTTAGGTAACATTAAGTGGGTATGCAGCCTTCACTGGTAAGTAAGCTGAGGGCCTATCCCTATCATATCAGGGGATTTGACTGGAAAAGCATCTAGAAACTTTTTATAATTAAGCTATTAATAGTTTCTGAAATACTGGAGATGACAACAAAAAGGAAAAAAATCCCGATACATGCTACAACATGCTAAATGAGAGAAGTCAGACACAAAAAGCCATATATTACATAATTCTATTTATATGAAATGTTCACGATAGGCAAATCCATAAGAGTCAGCAAGTGGATCAGGGTCTAGGGAATAGGGAGTGATTTCTAATGGGTACAGGTTTCTTTTGGGGTTGATAAAAATGTTCTGGAATTAGTGGTGATGGGTGCAAAACCTTGTGAATATACTAAAAGCCACTGAATTGTACTTTTTACAAGGGTCATTTTTATAGTATGCTGAATTATATCACAATAAAAACATATTTTTAAAATTTATTTTTAAAAGTGATACACTAAACAAAAGCTGAGAATGGAAAAAACAGCATGAGTTATCACTGCTATTAGAGTCCACAAATAAAATCACCCTTTCTAAATATGAATGATTAGATAGCCAGCCATTTAATAGCTTAATGTAAAGCAGCTTTATAGTTCTTTTTCTTGAGTTTCCCAGAAGTTTTTTGCTGTATTATACCATTCATTCATAGGCTCTAAAAAGTACAATTGTCAGTTAGTTGGTGTTTTGTTTCTGTTTTAAGCTTTCAATTTTCTCTAAATAATTTCTTTTAGTTTTATAATGCTCCCAATTTAGCTCATTTGATAAAAATAAAAACCTACACTATTTTCAGTTAAAGTCAAGTGTTCCTTTTGGCCATTAATTCCACTTTTAAGATGGACATTTATAACTATTCACACTGATGCCACAGATATGCTATAATTAATAACATTTTATGTTTCTTTTTATTTATCGTAGTGACATAACTTTCTATTATTGTTCACTATAAATGTCAGTTGTACAGAAGCGTAAATTGAAACAGTCTTTAGATAACACAAAAATATAGTGATTTTATGCTTGTAATGTCTTTCTCAAAGATAATGCAAAGTTGAGAGGTCATTGAACAAATGTTTATTGAAGGTCTACGGTGCAAAGCTATAGCTCTCGACCTTTTTGTGTTTCAGAGTGTACCTTGAAAACCAACTATTTTGAGCAGCAAATTTGGAGAGATTAAATGTACTACACAAGTCTGCAATAATTATACTACAATCCCAAAATATACTGGTTCCTAGTGTCTGTAAAAGTATCCAGTCATCACACCATCCAGTTGGTTGCACTTTTGCACTGAGGCCTTGTTGAAGGAGAAATAGTTACTTCCTTCACCATGCTATTTTATACACTCGAAGGTAAGGGTTATTTTATGTATATAACACACACAATCCAGACATCCTCAAAATTTTCTAAAATCTTGATGTCATGTATTTGGTGATTTCTGAATAACGCGGCCCCTCCTATTAACATGCTCTGGAATGCCAGAGCCATCCCTTCTCTCCCGTCAGTACTTTCCTACACCTTCAAGAGGTACACATTTTCTTAGCTGTCTTCATGGCAGCTGCCTTTTCACTGTTGTTTGACCTTGAACCACCATTTACCACTTCTATGTTAGTTGTTACCCAGTTAAAAAAGAGAAACTAGCCTAGGTTTCTGTATTAATCTGCGTGGGCTGACATAGTAAAATACCGCAGACTGGGTGACTGAAGCAATAGAGATTTACTTTCTCACGGTTGTCGGGGCTGGGGAGTCCAAGACCAAGGTGCCAGCTAATTCAGTTCCTGGGGAGGGCGCTCTTCCTGGTGTACAGATAGCTACCTTTCCCTTTGTTTTCACATGGCAAAAGAGCTCTGGTGTCTTTTCTTCTATAAGGACATCAGCCCTATTGGATTACAGCCCCACCCTTATGACATTGTTTGACCTTTATCACCTCCTCAAACAGTCACATTGGGTGTAGGGCGTCAACATACAAACTCCAGGAGGAGGGGACACAATTCAGTCCACAGAATTGCTCCCATGGCTCTCCAAAATTCACATCCTCCTTGCATGCAAAATACGTTCATTCTACCCCAATAGCCCCCAAGGCCTTCACTCATTCCAACATCAGCTCTGAAATCTAAAGGCCAAAGTTTCATCTAAATAGCATCGAAATTAGATAGGAATGAGACTCCGAGGTACCATTTATTCTGAAGCAAAATCCCCTTGCAGCTGTGAACCTGTGAAACCAGACAAGTTAGGTGTTTCCAAAACACTTATAATGGCAGGACAGGGATAGGGTAGACATTTCCATTCCAAAAGGGGAGAAATTAGACAAAAGAAAGAGGTGACAGGTCCTAAGCAAGTCCAAAACCTAGCAAGGCAAATTCCATTAGGTCCTTAGTCTCAAGAATAATCCTCTTCGGTTTAATGCTCAGCCCCACAGATCCACTGGGATAACGGTATCACAGTATCACCGTCTTGGCTCTGAGGGGTGTCCCTGCCCACCCTCCACCTGCCGCGAAGGTGGCCCCACCCGTGAGGCACTTGCCTGCTGCAACCAAAGAGGAAACTGAGGAGAAGCCAGTCTTGCCCCCTGGGCCGGTGGTGGGAATGGCAGCCCTGATGATCTCTGAATGACTTTCAGGGTGGTTCTTTCCTTTTCTTGAAACATAAAGCATGTTCAAAGTTGAATAGCTTTATCATCCTATGCTACAGAATCTAAAACGTCTGACAGCTTCCTCGATTTTGTCCCATCTCTGTCTCCTTCAGTGCACACTCATGGTGTTTCTGCTCATATAATCCCATAATCTCTTCATGAAGTGATTGTTCAGCCATGCCCTTGGTGTTACCCTCTGAACATGCTTTCTCATTTTTTGCAATATGGACAAGCTGAGAATTTTCCCCATCTTTAAGGTCTTGTTTCTCTTAACAATTGCTTCTTCAAATCATCTTTCTCCCCTCACATTTTACTCTAAGTTGTCAGAAGGACCCAGGCCAACATTTTTCTTAGGAGTCTCCTCAGCTAAATATTCAACTTCTTGGTTTGCACCTTCTACCTTCCACAAAACACTACAACACAATTCAGCCAAGTTCTTTGCCCTTTATAACTGGGATCACCTTTACTCCAGTTTCTGATAACCTGTTCCTCATTTCCATCTGAGACCTACTCAGAATGACACTTAATGTCCTTATTTCTACCAACATTGTGCTCACAGCAATCCAGTCTTCTATCACGTACCTCAAAACTCTTCTAGTCTCTACCCATTATTTGGTTCCAAAGCCGCTTCCACATTTTTAGGTATTTGTGACAGCGGCACCCACTTATTGGTACCAAAATCTCTATTAGTCAAGGTTTTCTACCAAAAAGAATCAACCTGGTTGTTGGTTTAGAAATATAATGTATAATAATGTGTGTGTGTTTATGTAGTTACATAAAGAGATTTATTATAAGGAATTGGTTTACATGATTCTAGAGGCTGAAAAGTCACAAGATGTGCAGTCCGCAAGCTGGAGACCCAGGAAAGCCAATGGTGTAGTTCCAATGAGTCCAAAGACCTGAGAGCCGGGAGATCTGATAGTGTAAGTTCCTGTCTAAAAGCCAGCAGGCTCGAGATCCAAGAAGAGCTGATGTTTTAGTTCAAGTCTGAAGGCAGGAAAAGATTGATGTTCTAGCTCAAGCAGTCAGACAGGAGGAAATCCCTCTTGCTCCCAGGAGGGTCAGCCTTTTTGTTCTAGTTAGGTCTTCAACTGATTAGATGAAGCCCACCCACAATAGGGAAGACAAACTGCTTTACTCAAAGTCCATCAATTTAACACTCTCATAGAAACACCCAGAATAGTGTTTAACTGAATATCTCAGCAGCCCATGACCCAGTCAGGTTGACACATAAAACTTACTGTCACACTTTCTTCAAACAGAGAGGATTTAATATAAGGAATGAGTCACAAAAATGTTGGCAGGGCTAAAAGAAGAAAAGTGGAAAGATACAAAGGGATAGAAGAACAAAAGGGGAAATAGTTACCTAGAGTCCATGGCCCTGTGGTGCTGAGGCTGCCAAGGTGGTGCTGCTGCCTCTGCAGGAAGTTTTGCACCTGCATCCTCACTGACACCACAGGAGCACAGAGGCTAGAAGATGCCCAACTTCGCTGCTGCAGTTAATGCTGCAGCTAGAGCCTAGAAGTGCCATGCTGCTAGCTCTGTCGCTGAAACCAATGTCTGATCAGGAATCCAGGAGCCTACATTTGCCTGCTTGCTACGGCTACTGTCCAGAGGTGCCACCACAAGCAGAAAAAATGATTTCTTCTCCTTTCCACCCTTCTGCTAATACCCTACCCAATGCATCCCTCAGGCCACCGGCAATGCTTTAACGGTAAGCTCTCAGCCACGGGAATCTGGCAAATAACATTTGCAGCCTTTCAATCTCCTGTGATTCAGAGGAGATCACAGGAGGACAGCAATGGGGCTGAAAGCCAACAGCCCCGTAACAGAACAGTAATAGTAACCCTATGATCGCTCTCCTTTTCCCATGCAGTTCATCCTACATGGAATATCAGCTCTGATTTTTTATTCTCCAAGCCTTACTAAAAGAAAGCTGCTGTGTGTGGCAAACATTTTTAAAGGCTTTATATCATTGAGGATATAACAACATAGGGAAAAAAGCCCTCAATATTAGGCACTAATTATGATTTTTCCCATAAACCAAGGGGAAAAACATAAATGTAAACACCTTCCTAGGAGTTCTCTCTGGTCCGGCTCCAGGTCCACTTACCTGGCTCAGTGCTTTGCAGCCCCCTGTCGCATCTCCTCCACGTCACTCCCCACATTCCCCACCCCAACCCCACAACTCACTTGCTCTGCCTCCTAGAACACTGCCAATGAATCTTTATTTGACAGGCCAATCTAGGTTTCCTTGTTTTCTCAGCCTTACCCATCAAGGTACTTTTTAAAATAAAATGTCTGTCCACCCAGAAATGAATTTTGCCACAGCTCTCGATAGCAAAAGCAGTTGCAGTCAATTTTTTCTTAAACGATCATTTTTTTCCTTCAGTTATTGTTAAGGTCTCTCTTTGATACAATTTTGATAACGTCAAGCCTCTTATTTGCAACAAATTATACCTTGTCCTGTATTGTATAGTACCATTTGCTCAACTCTGGGTGTCATCTGCAGACTTTGCTGTAACAACGTGCACCTTAGTCATATAGTAAAGTAAATTTTACACATCATTGAAAAGTTGGTAGCATACCTGTGAAGATTTTCAGCACAGCAACTGAGAACCTCTGAAGTAGGAGATAATTGATTATAAGTATGGCAGCAAATACAATGAATAAGACCAGTCTAACACCCAGGTATGGTGGCTCAGGCCTGTAATCCCAACACTTTGGGATTACAGGATAGCTGTAATCCTGAGGCAGGAGGATCTCTTGAGGCCAGGAGTTCAAGTCCAGCCTGGGAAGCATAGTGAGAACTCATCTCTATCAAAAAATTTAAAAACGGCCAGGCATGATGGCCCCTGCCTAAAGTTAGTTGCAGCTTCTTCGGAGGCCCGAGGCAGAAGGATCGCTTGAGCCCAGGAGTTCAAGGTTGCAGTGAGCTATGATTATGCCACGGCACTCCAGCCTGGGTGACAGAACAAGACCCTGTCTTGAAAAAATTAAAATTAAAATTAGAAAAAAGACCAGTCTTACTTTCAAGGAGTTTCCAATTTATGATGGGGAGAGGGGATAAGGCCCACATACAAAAACTATAAAATAAAGCAAAATGCTTCAAATCTTTAAGAAAAAAAAGAAGAAGCATGAGAGCTTGAAAAGGGCTTTTGTAGGAAGTGGTCCCAGAGCTGAACCTTGGAGGATAGATTGAGATAGACAATGAGAGGGAGGCAAAGAAAGACGTAGATGGAAGGATGCCACAGGAGGGGACAGGGATGCAGAAGAAGAGTACAGCCTCATTACACTGAGTCATCAGTGTAAGAATGGCTTGAAATTCTAAATGACCTGATCGACTTTTTCATTCATGCTTTCATATAATTTCTACATAGGGCTTTAGCAATGAGCCACACACATGTAGATGCATTGCTTTATTCTCACCTACCTCCTCCAGACACAGAAAGTAGAGGATAAAAATGCAAGTTCATAAGGGATAGAGACTACTTGCAAAATGCCAGTGAAGCCCCTCTGGAGGCAAATAGGTAGCTGAATCATACAGGGTTAACTTGTGAATCTGGGGAAGATTGAAGAGGAAACACTTAGGGATATTTAAGACTCTTCACTTCTCTTTTGTGTTATAAGTGGTTCATTTTAGCTCACTCTGTTTGAGCCTATGAATCTTCTCTTCCTCTCTTTATTGACTTCTGATCCTCCTAAAATTAGTTAATTTGACTCTTCTTTCCTCCACATTCAGGCTTTGTTATTCTGCTTGATAATTTGATTGATTTCAGATGCTGATATCTATATTTCCAAATCTAGTCTGGAAGCCTAAAGTAGATTCATGATTGCTTCCCTCCTATCAGTAGCTCTCAGTGCCTAGGTTGGTACCACTGCCACAGAAGGCACTGGGAAACGGGAAGGATAGTAGTTTGGGTTGTCACAATGACTGTGGGAAGCCACCAGCATTTAGTGTGGGTGGAGGGAGCCAAATGCTAAAAGTCCTACAATTCTTGGGATACTCTGGAAAAAGAAATTTCTCATCCAAAATGCTAATAGTCCTCTTCATTGAGAAATATTGCTTTGTTCAATGTCTTTATTTGTAGGCTTATTAAACAGACCCAACCACTTCTGCAGAAAATTATTTCTCCTAACAGTCTAGAATGGTGCTTTGTACAGTTTTATAAAAATTAGGGATCAAAAGGAGCTTGTTGATATAATAATGGATTTATTGCTATGGTCCAGGAATGCAGCAATCCGGACCTAGATCCCCAGATTAATCTCCAGCCTGCTTAGCATGCTGTTTCCCTTACAAGGGCTTCAACAGGCATTTTGCAAGTTGTCCTTATCCATCATCAGCCTGCTTCCTCCCACTTCCCCTACCCCTGAGACTGCAGAAAGTTCTACACAGAAATAATTATTTAAAAATAGGAACAAAAATATCACTTCATTAATGGCTGAACAAATACTTGATACATCAAGGAGAGCCTTTTCAAAAAAATTGGATTGGAGATGAAAGTTTATATTTGGTGACCTATGCTGAGCTTTCTACTCCTACTCAACCTAGACTTTAAATCCCTATCCACACATCCACTCTCATAAACACAGACATGACTTTCCAAGTGGCTAGATTGAGGAAGAAATTTAAAGAAGACAGGAAGTATGGCTAAGTAGCTAGAGCAAGCCTTAGTTTAATTTATCAAGTTGGTCTCATTTATTAGTCAAGAGACAAGTGTAGAAGGAATAAGAAATGGAAAAAGAGAGAAATCTGACTGTGATCATCCAAAGATGCAGGCCCTATCCAGTCTATATCCTAGAGACAGATGGAGGAGACAGAATGCACAAGGTGAGAAACAAGGCTGAGCTTCCCGACTCTAAGTCTAGAGCTTCTGAATGCTGCAGTAATCCTGTGACCTAAAGAATGATCTTTTCTCTGACCCTTCATTTCCTTTCCTCCTTCAGAAAGATGGAGAGCCAGGATGAGAGTTGGCAGAAAAAGGCCTTGGAAGATGAGTGGAAAACTCTTGTGCCCTACATCTTAAGTCCTCACGTAGTTTTTTGATCAAAGGTAGCCATAAGTAGTGTTTTAGGATGTCTTGAACTGAAACTTGGTTTTTAGAGATATGCAATGCATTCCAGAAAAAAAAAATAGATGAAGCTATGTGAAAAAGTATGAGAGGCAGGTATAACAAAGAGGAGAAAGGTTGACTAGCTATCTAAGGGTAGAATTAGCAATATTTGGTAATGAAGTGGGTGTGGAAGCTGGAGAGAGAAGGGAGTCAAGTCAATAACCAGTTTTCAGAGTGGGACTATTCACTCAAATACAGAATATAGGATGAGGAACAAGTTTAGGACAAGAAAATGTCTTTTTAGCAGCAGGTTAAATCTTGATGAGGTGGGATACCCAGATGAAGATGTCTAGGAGGCAGCTGGTATATGGATCAGGTGTTCACTAAAGAAGTCTAGATCATTTATTTCCTTGTCTGACTTGAAACTTCTACTTATTCTTCATGTTTCAACTCAAATGTTTACTTTTGCTGGCCCAAATGGGCAAAATTACACATAGTTATTGTTTCCAACACATTTTATACCACTTCTGATAAAGCACGTACCATGTTTTGTTATTCTTAATTGCTTTTATATCTTTCATAATACATGAAGTCCTAGATCATGACTGATTCATCTTCACAACCCCAGCAGGTAGCATAGCCTCAAAGGTTGGTCCCCAACCTTTTTGGCATCAGGGACTTATTTCATGTAAGACAATTTTCCATGGACCAGGGGAGGAGGGATGGTTTCGGGATGATTCAAGCGCATTACATTTATCATGCAGTCAAACCTCTCTGCTAATGATACTCTGTATTTGTGCCCGCTCCCCAGTGCTAGCAACACCACCTCAGCTCCACCTCAGATCATCAAGTGTTAGATTCTCATAAGGAATGTGCAACCTAGATCCCTTACATATGCAGTTTACAGTAGGGTTCATGTTCCTATGAGAATCTAATGCTGCCACTGATCTGACAGGAGGCGGAGCTTATGCAGTGATGCAAGTGATGGGGGCATGGCTGTAAGTACAGATGAAGCTTTGCTCACTTGCCTGCTCCTCTCCTCCTACTGTGTGGCCTGGTTCCTAACAGGCCATGGACCAATACCAGTCCACAGCCCCGGGGTTGGGGACTGCAGGCCTAAATAATGCTTATTGAAATGAAATGTATAAATATTTTTGTTAAACGGTTGCTAGAATATTCTTGGAAATTTGGTAATACATATGATATTTAAGGCAATTGGCAGGTGGTAATTTAGTAACTAGTCAATATTCCCAAATCAGTGGTTTTCTGTTTCCTGAACAAGCCAAACTGACTCCCATTTTAAATTGTGGCATTAACTGTTCTCTCTGCCTGGAATGCTGTTAGTTCAAATGTTTCTACTATTATTACTTACTGTCATACGGTCTCCTTAGAGAGGCATTCCAATCCAAAGGAATGCCATCCTGCCCAGAACCCTAAATCTTATCACCCTGTTCTGCTTTCCTCATTGCACGTATTGCTCCGTGATTGATTTATTTGCTTATTGTCTGTTTGCCCCATACATTGTTAGGTCTACAAGAAAAGAGAGCTCCTCTGTCTTATGTACTGCTAGATCCCTAGTGTCTAGACAAGTAGGTCCTTGGTAAGTATTTGCTGACTGAATAAATGAAGCAGGTAATCCCCAAGACACAGAAAAGATGTCGCCATGAACATTTACAAAAACTTTTGGATTTGCTCTAATTTGGATTTGCACATTGAGAAATACAGACTAATGTGGTGAGTTTTCACGTCCTCATGTTTCTTTTCTCTCTACCAGCAGTTTTCTCACTTTAGCGAATCCTGAGGCATACACTCAAAATCCTGCTGTCCTTTATTTTCACAGCTGAGTTGCTGTGATTACAACTTCAGCAATGATAGACTAGATTCTTTCTAGGATCTCTTCATTGGCGATTTTATTTTATTTAGTGATGCTTGGGAATCCAAACAAAAAATAAGCATGCCATTTATTGCAGGTTCAAAAATCTCTTCTACATTAGCAGGAAAACAGAAAGAACATCTGAAGGAACCATATGCAGTACAATTGCTGCTGCCTCAAGAAATGTGACCAAGACTCTGTAACACCCTGACTGCACAGTTTGTAAATTGCCTAGTTAAGTCTGGACTCAAACTGTGTTACCTACTTTTAAATTGTGTTAAATTTCTTAGTACTTTAGTCTTGATAGTGTGAGCCTGTTTACTGTGACAAAAAGGATTACCTTTAACTTGGTCTTTTACTTTAAGTAAGTAATATTTCTCCTTTAATGAGTCTAACAAAAGAGGGCTATAGTTTATTACCTATGGGCAAAATTAAAGAAAAAGAGGACTGTGAAGCACATGGGATTCTAAGAACAATCCACGTGAGTACACGTGCATTTCAACATATAGTAGGTGTTGGGAAGTTGTATAAATAAATAATTAGAATGATGGGACCTGGAAAAACCAATCTTGGGTCATGAATACATATTCAAACGTGGAATAGAATGTATAAGCTTAAATTGGAAAATTTGAAAATATTTTCTCCTAATCTACATGAGTATAAATGCTTACCTTTCTTTAATAATAATAATTTCAAAATTAGTACTCATCAAACAGTTTGGCAATCATGGCAGTAGCTATTAAAGATTGATTTTAAGAAATAATACTAAAAGGATATTCCTCTTCAAATTACATTCATTTATTCATTTATACATTTTAAAAAGTCCTTTAACACTTTTTCTTGCAATAGAGTGCTAATGTTCTCTCTTTTTTTTTCTTTGTAGGATATTTCATTCCCACCTTCCTCTGGAAGTTAAGATCTATGCCAGCAACAGTTCTCTAAATTTGTCTCCATCTTTCACATTCCATTCTTCAAAGATCTCTTGAGATTTTTGGCATCTACACTCCACTTCATTTTGCTTTAGAATATTTAACTAGTGGTCCAGTCCCAAGAAACCCATCAAACTTCACGTGTCTTTACTGACAAATAGACATTGAATTTCTAATTGATTTTACTGATCTCTTGAGAGGTGTGCTCCCTGAAGGCAGCACTTTATTTTAACCGAAAAAGGCACAGTTAAGTGATATGGAAAAGGCATTTCTGAATTTTAAGACTAGCCCTAAAATTGACACGGGGTTAGTTCTCTGTAGAAAAGATTCTATTTTATTTACAAAGTGAAAGTGCTTTATTCTTTACAATAATAGCAGAGACAGTTTGCTATTATTTACGTTCAGTCTCTTGCCGTAAGTCAAATAATTAACTTTGGGAGGAGGATATATTTGAAATGAACTTATACTGTTCCCTATGGACAGAGACTAGGACTTCTTTGGAGGCCCTATAATTGCATCTCTAGAAGCCCTTTAGCTACATCTCCCTAAGAACTATGAGGGAAGACAACAGGCAACCAACTGAAAAATAATTTTGTTCTGTTTTTTGAAATCCTCAACTGATTTATCCTCTCCATTGTCTCATCTCCATACTCCTCTGTGTTTTACTTCTGAATCAAACTTTCTTCCCTCCCAAACTTTTCCACTGTCACTTCTGGAAACCTCATCGGCGGACACTCACTTCATTTCTTTGCTTTAATTAAAATCCAACATTCTCTATGGGGACATTGCTTTCCTTAAAACATGCTCAACTAGAGGCTGGTCATTTTCCCAAAGTTAGGTTATCACATGATTTAGAAGAGGGTTGGCATATTTTTAGCTCCACATTGCATATAACCACCACCACATTCATTCCACAACTTCCTCTCTACCCAAGTACCATCATTGTCTTGTTTGGCTGCCTTCCACACATATGTGGTTGACTCATCTAACACCTTAACCTCATAGGTTCTTGATTTCCTCAGCTCTGAGACCTATACTTTTTCTTGAATTCAACCTCCCCACTGCCTACAGGTCAAGACATTTTTTATGGCCTCAACTGGTTTGATATTAAAAATCATAAGCTTCAATATCCATATTCTCTGATCCTTATATCTTTTAACATATGGGTTGAGTATCCCTCATCTGAAATGCTTGGGACCAGAAGTTTTTCAGATTTTAGATTTTTCCAGATTTTTGAATATTTGCATCATACTTATTGGTTGAGCATCTCTACTTTGAAAATCTGAAATTCTAAATGCTCTAATGAGCATTTCCTTTGAGCATCATGTCGGTGCTCAAAAAGTTTCAGATTTTGGAGCATTTCAGATTTCAGATTTTTGGATTAGGAATACTAAACCTGTCCCTTATTTCTTACTTCTACTTTACTTATTCTCTGACCTCAGAGTGATCTAGACCTCTTATCTGTTTTCCAAATTTGTTCATTGTTCCTGTTTTAAATCTCTTAATCTTTAGATTAAATCACATAATATATGATCTAGTGCAACACATGATAAAACAATACTCACGCCAATATCTTAAGCTTCTTCTGTCATTCTGACATGACATGCTCAGAAGAATCCTAATCCTGGATGAATACTGCTTCTCTATTCCTATATCCAAGCTGCTGAATACAGCGAGAGAAAACCCAGAAGCCAAGAAGCTGATTCTATTACAAATGTACAATCTCTAATCTAAGTAGTATCCTCAGGGATGACAACACCCATCCACGTGATGCTAGAGTCTGCTTCCTCTCCCATCTTCTATTACTGGTTTATACTTTTAACACCACTCAGGGCTCCTACTCCTCCACATGTTCCTTTATTTTCAGCAGACCGCTCATCTTCTATCTTAGGTTAAAAGTAGGGGAAAAAAGACACAAAGATGAAATAAAACCTTTTAAAACTTCTTTCTACCCACCCCCACAACACATTTATCTTCTCTGGCTTTTTCTTACTTCTCACCTATCTCAGTGAAACTGTATCCCACGCCCTGTCTGGGGCTAGTCCTTTTCCTGTACCTTGGATTCCATTTCTGCCTGCCACAGTTTTTGGTTCCTTCCTCCTTTTCTAATACTTCAACTTTACTCTTTTCTCTAGAT
This sequence comes from Cheirogaleus medius, assembly GCA_008086735.1. Taxonomy (NCBI): domain Eukaryota; kingdom Metazoa; phylum Chordata; class Mammalia; order Primates; family Cheirogaleidae; genus Cheirogaleus; species Cheirogaleus medius. The sequence continues at coordinate 72,492,990 of VBSM01003176.1, read as the reverse complement.
CTTTCACTGAAGTATAAATAGGCTCAAGTCTCTCTCCCATCTTAAAAAAAAATTATTCAACCATATGTCCATCTATAGCTTTACCCACCTATGCTTCTTCCTCTCATAGTTAAGTAGCTTAAGGATGCTTTCACTTTCCATTGATAATTACCCATTTGCTCCTGAATCCATTTCTGGCTTTCACAGCTTTCACTCTCTGGAAGAGATTCCTGCTCCTAAGTTCCTAAGTTCAATGGAAACATGATCATTTCTTTTTAATGTGACTTTTCTGAAGTATTACAACGTTGACCAGTCCTTTTTTTCCCCAACTTCCTTTTGAAACTGCTTTCGTTTTTTTCCTTGACTTTGGCAACAGCAGTCTCTGTTATATTTCTCCTTCCTCTAAGTCTCCTTCCAGGTTCCTCTTATTCTCTCAATCAAGTGGATGTTGCTTTTCCCCAGGACTCCATCCTTCGCCCTTTGCTGTAAGTACACTCTCCCTGAGGAATCTCCACCACTCTCTTGGCTGCAACCACTACCAACCTAGTTACATCTGTTGAGCTCCAGATCTGATATAGATCATTGCCTACTTATATTAATAGCTCCATTTGGATATTCCATATTTCCTTCCAATTTAGCAAATGTTAACATTAGCTAACACCTAAATATGAACCTTGTAACACTCCCAGATTCTATTTCTCAACTTATTATCACTATGAAAAACACCATTAGTCTAAGCAAGAACCCTGGGCATCATCTTTAACTCTACCCTCCTCCAGCTTCTTCACCACCCCACCCTGCCTCATATTTAATAAATAATCAAGTCTTGCTAATTCTATCTCTATGTACATTTGCATTTAAATCTCCATATCAAATGCTTCTGCTTTTGGTCTACTCTTTATAATTTCTCATTAGACCTATTCATAGTCTCCTAACTGATCTGCCTACCTCCACCCTTGTATCTCCCAATCCACGTCCTCTCTGCTGTCAGACTGATATTTCTAAAATGCATATCTGAGCATGCTATTCCCTGAAAAAATAATTCAATTGTTCTCCCTTGAAGTTAGGACACAATTCATACTCTTCAGCATGATAGATACACAGGCTCTTTGTTGCCTGAGCTCTTCATCCTTCTCCGCCTCCTTTTCTCAAGTATCTCCCCTTGCACCCTATTCTCAAGCTGTTCTAGCCACTTGTAGGTCATCAAGCACGCCATGTTCTCTCACAGGAAGGCCTTCACTCAAGTCCTTTCATCACCTGGATAATATGCACTCATTCGTCAAGACTCAGCTCAACCATCTTTCTCTTTAATAAGACTTCCTACTCTTCTCTACTTTGATCTGACTAGGTCTCTTTATTTATATTCCCATAAGTCTATGCTTGTTTCCATCATACTATATCATACTACCTTTTATCATTCACGGTTTTGTGATTATTTACAGTTCTGTCCCCTGAGTTAAACTGGGAGCTCCATGACGCTATGGGCCAGGTTAAATTCACCTTTGAATCCTAGCATAGTGTTCTGTACATTTTAGGTGCTCAATAAATATAAACAAATGAATTATGAACAATTCTCATGACCACTGCTTAGAACCCAGTATCACTATGTAAGGAGTTTGGATAGAATCATGATAAGAAATTAAGAAAAACCAGAAATAATTTGAAACATTACAGTCTTTCCCAATTTTACTTCATAGAGGATAACCCTCATTTCTACAAATCTTGGGATCACTCTCAGAAAAAGTATTCAAAAATAGAGGACATATAAAGACTATTCTTATATTTTAGGTTCTTCATTTCTTAATTTGCATGAGATTAAAACTGGAATGTTGCCTTTATTTTATCAAGTTCAGTAAATATATATCTGTATAAATATACACATTTCTAAAAGCACAGAGATATTCCTTTGAAAGAAGTCAGTTTTTATAGGCAAGCTTTTAAACTAGGTAATGATTACACATTTTAATTTCCTGGTTTTATGTTCAGAAAA
>VBSM01003176.1:72471081-72490921 GCA_008086735.1 Cheirogaleus medius | reverse complement strand
GCAATCCGCCCGCCTTGGCTTCCCAGAGTGCTAGGATTACAGGCGTGAGCCACCGCATCCGGCCAACTTCTGTCACTTTTAATAGAATGTTTAATCAAACCAGTAGTATTATTTAAGATACGGCTTTGGCTGACATGTTAAATGTCTAAATGATCAGAAAGTTCTCAAGATGAAAGTTGCTCACTTAATAAACTGGTGTTAAGCTGGTGTTTTGGTTCTGTTAAGCAAAGTCACCAGAGGACCAGGCTTCTTATTTCCTCTATGACTAGGGTAGTTCCCTCACCTGCATGAGCTTAGATGGCTTGCTAGCATACCCACCATCCAGTGGGAAGGGGAAAGGGATGCCCTTTCGGGATGTCTTAGAAGTTAAAGATCTCATTTGTGCTTTAACTGACTAGTACTCTTGCACAATAATTGCAAGGAGGCTAAGAAGTACAATCTTTATTCTGCATGGCAGGAACCCACCTACAATTGAGGGTTTTATTATTATAAAGAGGGAGAGAACAGCTATTGAGAGGCACTTAGCTGTTTATCACATCACCTCCTTACCCACCCTTCTTCCTAAGAGGATACAGTTATGCCTCTCACAGTGAAATGTAGTCTCTCTATAAAGTCCAGAGGTGGCTCCTTATAAATTAAAGGACAAATGGTCATCTTTCCCCATATTCAACCATATATAATAATCACACAGTAGAAGTAGGACACCTGTAATAAATACTTCTTTTTGGAAAGGAAAGACTAGGAAACACAGAGAAACCTCTGGAAATTATCAAGTCCTCAAACTTCCTTTCTGGAAATGGAGTATGTTAGGTTTGCTTAGGGTGGGAACCCAGAAAGCACGTATAGGATGGAATGCGGTTAATAGAAAACTTAGATAGTGATCATAAAGCTTGTAAAAACAATAGCCGCAGGAGTCTGGAGAATCTGGAGGTTGTAAATCTCACTCTGACCACAGGCAGTTACAGAACTGGTTAATGTTCAGGAAAAAAAAAAAAAATTCACCCTCCCCAAACTTTCATCCAAACCTCCTATAAAACCCACTGCTCTCCCCTTTTCCCTTGTGGATGCTCTTTTAGGCCTCCACGCATCTGTACCCAGATGCTCAAAATAAACAGCATTTTGCTACACATGAGGCTTCTCATGTCTCCCTGTCGGCTCCAGACCTAACAGAGTAGAGTTGCCTGTTTAGCCTCTGGATCTATTCTCTAGGGGAACTTGCTCGTCCACTGTCCTCCACATTCTTGGTTTTACTTTCGAAGGTTCTCCCTGTCCATTATTCAACATGAGTATGTTGGAATGGGCAGAGGGAGGTAGGAGAAGGGGTGCACAGCTTTTGCAGCTGCCTCTTGATAGTGCAAGTTTGGGCTTTAGGGATCTAATTATCAATATAGCTTTTGAAGGCAGGTTTGTAATTTCTTTGGCAATATAATTCTCTAAAAATTGTGGTAGATTCCCTATATATTTGCTTTTGATCAGTTTTATAAGCTCATTGATCCAACCAAAGATCCTTTTTAGATAATATTTTTAAGCTTTAGAACTCCCTTTTATTTATTGGTCCTTGGGCCATTCTACCTCCCACAAAGTCTCCCGATTTCATGGCAGCAACTTGGGGCCAGGTAAAACAATTGTCTTGGGTGTGAAGGCAACACCCATATTCTTATTTTGACCACTGAGCTATATCTCATTGTTTGGCTGCCATGGCTTGGGACTATAATTTTATCACCTACTAAGGCTGCCTATTCGAAGACACCTCTTAAAGCTGCTTCAGTGTGTGGAAGTGCTTGACAGGGTTACTGTGAGGCTCCTCCCAGACTTTAGCCAACTGTATTCTCAAGCCATGGGCAGAGAGCCTTCTTAGTAGAGTTGTAATCCTTTCCTTCCCTGCCTTAGGTTGGCTAGCTCCAGACTGAGTTCCCCTCTCAGAGGCTTTGCTAAAAGTAGCAGGAAGCAGGCAACTGATACCCAAGGTATGAAATGTTTCTATCCATTCTCTTTGGAGTTACAGGCTTAGGTTGCATGTGCTCTGCCTTTCACAACAGTCAATTGTTTCACCAAACATTTTCCCATGGCCTAGCAAGACTCACCAGCTGTATCATTCCCACCTGCTGGGGAATTCTAAGTGGATACCATATTTTAATATTTCAGATTCTGTTCTGTCCAGCTCCCTTTTCAGGTAAAAAGTTTTGTGTTAGTAAAGATATAGGTTTGATGGCTATGATAAAGGTTCAGAATAAGAGTGGCTTAGATAAGAAAAGAAAATCCCTGTCATGGAATATATTAATATTAATAACAAGCTGGTAAGGCAGCATGGCTTTACAGCATTGTCAGGACTGGGTTCCTTCTATTTTTCTTTTACCCCATCACTAGGGAGTGGACTTTGTGGCCCCAAAGGGCTCATAACCACATCTGCCATACTAGCTAGGGAAAAAAAGAAAAGAACTCACTTCACCAACACTGACACACCAGTCACCAAAGCTGGTCACATGGAGAAGCTACAAGGGCAGCTGGGAAACACACAATGCATTCTGGGTGGCGGGGAGTCGACCACACTCATCTACTCTGATATTGAGAATTATATGGATTGCTTATTAATTTTCATTTTAAACTTATAATTACACGAGTTGAAACACTAAAGAAAAAATACACAAACAAAACTAGAGAATGTTTTCTGCTCCATTCATGTGACCCTTATCTTTGGTAAAGTTTCAGCCTGACAGAGATGAGAGGCATTGGTTAGCAGGATAGGAAGATTTGCATTTGACTTTCCTAATAACTGAATCCAACAGTTGGATAAAAAACTTAAATGTTGGTCAAGCATGATGGCTCATGCCTGTAATCCCAGCACTTTGGGAGACTGAGGCAGGAGGATTGCTGGAGGCAAGGAGTTTAAAACCAGCCTGAGCAATACAGAGAGACCTCCATCTCTACAAGAAATAGAAAAAAATTAGCCTGGCTTGGTGGCACAGGCCTGTAGTCCCAGCTACTTAGGAAGCCAAGGCAGGAAGATCCCTTGAGCCCAGGAGTTTGAGGTCACAGTGAGTTATGGTGACACCACTGCACTCCGGGCTGGGCAACAGAGGGAGAGCCTGTCTCAAAACAACAACAAAAAAGTCTAAGGTGTTATATATTTTTTTTCCTCTATCTCTAGGTAGCCCTGCATCTAAGATACCATGAATAATTTCCATTTAAAGACCTCCATGAAAAGCTATTTTACAAATTGCGCTTTTCCTCTATTAATATCTCTAAGTTTTCTAGCCAAAATGAATCTGTCAAACTTCACATTTCCCTTACATAAAGATCCACAGAGCCATACTCATGATAAACAAATTATATATGGAACATATATAATACTACAATATAAACTCTTTGAGAACTGAGGTTGTATATCTTTATGTTAGTAGATACTTTGTAATTCTTCTTTCAACTTAATCACCTCTTATACACTTAAAGAGTTATTTGGGTGCCTACTTTCTCGTCATCTTTTTGTCAGTGCATGTATCTGAGAAAGGATAATGGGACTCTACTATCAGTAGAAGGAAGCTTGGATTATTAAGTTCAACATTTTACAGCCTATCTCGACTCTGCACTCAAAGTTTATAGAACTAAAGATGGGATTTCCTGACTATTTTTAACCTCTTAAAACTGAAGAGCCAGGAATACAAAAAAAAGAAAAAAAAATAAGGCTTACATTTAGCTTAGTACAAAGTTTATAATGGGAATGTAATGGATAGTTCCAGAAAGCAGAATAGAAGTATCTTATTGAACAGTGTCTTGCTCCTACTATATACTTACTTGTAGGGCTGTTCTGAGGACCTACTATTCATTTTTCGAGCCATTTACATTTTAATATATTTACATGGATAATTTACATAAGTTCATTTTTAGAAGTCACGACCCATTTCAACAACCTGTCACATGATTTTCTGTGGTTTAATTCCTGTGAAAAGCAATTAAGTCTGTTTAGACTCTAGCTATGATGATCTCTAATTTTGTAGGTCTGTAACTTGTTCATACATTTAGAATGACCTTTATGTCTTTCCAACTATGCCATCTTTTACTGCAAGACAGTTTGGGTTCAAAAGTCCATCAATACCTAGTACTTGAAATGTATATTAAACAGGTATCGGAAAGGGAGGATATAAGTCGACACAGAAAGCAGTAGAGTGTTTGAGAACACTGTGTATGTTTTCAAACACTCCACCTAAGTCGTCTTCTTCCATTTCTAGTTTCTTATCTCATAATTCAAAATCCTGGGGCCCTGTCACCAGAACATTTCTTCTCCTAATCATAAATACCTAAACCAAATACATCAGGCAACGCTACATCTTGAAAAAAAAAATCAAAGAATGGAATAACATAAGAGCAGCTTAAATATATTTGAAGATGATAGATAATTCTAAGACTATAACACTATGAACCAATTTTAAATCATATAATATTTTAATGTTATGCTGATCTGTGATCACCTGCTTTATTTATAGAAAATTTGAGACATATTCAAAGAGATCATTGAGTTATAATTTTTTAATCAGAAGAAAAAATTTTAGATCCCATGTGAGGAAAGGACAGAGTGTAGCTGGAGTTCTTCTTCTTTGCCAGTTGATATTTCTTAATTACACTAACTTTCTGGCCATAAAATGAGCAAAAGGATTCATTCAATTGTGACATTAGTTATTAAACATCAGTTGTCCATGTATTCATTCCCCACATTTCAATAGTGCCTACTCAACCTTGCAGAGCCAAAGATGAAAGGAGGAGCTGTTCACAGGCCAGTAAGGAGATGAGCAATTACCACTCAAGGACTGAGGGATACAGTCAGGAGGGCAATGAGGGCACCGATTAATTCTTGCTTTGTTCTAGTCATTGTGGTAGATGCTTCACATCCTAGTAACAACTCCCTGAAAAGCGTACTATTAATTCAAAAAGAAACTAAAATTCAGAGAGAGTAAGTGACTTTCCCAAAGTCACAAAGCCAAGAGCCATCGATCCAAATCAGGCCTGTCTCACATTACAATTTCTCTCTATCTGCTACACCCAGTGACCTCCCCAGAACTTTGCAAGGTGCCTTCAGTGCCAAGACGTAAGTCTTGCCCAGGGAGTCGAAGAGAAACTTTCACAAAGGAGGGGCAGCTGGAGTCAAGTCTGGTGGAGTGAACATGAGTTCAACGGGCATACAAGGTTGTGAATGGCTTTTCAGACCATTGGAAGAGCATGTGAAGGACTTAGAGGTTTTGAGAAATGTCAGGTTTAGGGAACTGAAAGTCCTTAAGCACAGAAAAGCCATTGTAGACTCTATAGGCAGGCTGCCTAGATATAAATCCCAGCTGCTACACTTCTTAGCTTTGTAACTTTGATAAATTTTTAACCTTTTTCTTATCTATAAAATGTGAGTAACAATAGTACCTATCTAATGAAGTTTTTGAAGATTAAATAACATAATATATGTAAAGTACTTTACATAGTGGTGACAACCCATGAAGGGCTGCATAAATACTACACAATGTTATTCTAAAACAGCTGGAAGGCAATGTTCAAAGGAGGTAGTGGCAGGAGACAAGTTTGGATTGAAAGGCTGAGGCCAGATCATAAAGTGCCTCCTACTTATATTTTATATAATTGGAAGGCCACGGAGAGATTTAAAGTGCTATTTATGTGTGCATATGTGTTTTATATAATTGATTTTAGTTATCATTTCAAAATATCTTTCTGGTATCAATGTAAAGAACAGATGAAAAGAAGTGAGACCTGAGGCAAGGAGACTGACTCTCTGATTACTGCAATAATGCAGAGAAGGTACCACAAGGATCTGAACTGGAACTGAGTTAGTCGTGATGAAGAGGAAGAACAGGGCTGAAAATTACACAGGAAGCAGTATCAGTAGGACTTGGTTAACAGCAGAGGCAGGCTAGAGTGGTTGGTAGTGCCAATCACAAAGATAGGAAATATGGGAGGAGAAGCAGGCTTTGAAAAAGTTGTTTATATCGTAAAGTCATTTCCTGTTCGAGCAATAAAATAAATCAATATATTCAGTAGCAAAATACAGGTACAATTTTGTTTGAGTTACCCAGAGAATCATGCTTGAAGTTTAAAGCTAAAAATAAACTTTTTTGAGTGATGTATTAATAGTTATAGAGGAAAGCACTTAAAATAAAATGTTATTGGCTAAAACTTACAGATCGTTTGGTATCATCTACAGGAAACTTTTAGTATATGATACACAAACCTACAGTCCTTTTAGGTAAAGTATAAATTCATGAAAAGAAAGCTCACACACAGAGGTTATATTATATTTATGATTTTATTTGTCAAGAGTATAAAATTGGGTAGCCACATCAAGCAGAAGCTGATGCTTCACATCCCAGCATAGAATCTCTTGGCTTCCAAAGCTCTGAAATGGGCACATAAATACAGAGGACACTGCCAGAACAAGATAGAGTCTCACCACATCTATAATGTTATATTCTTGATATAAATATGCACATGAATTGCATATGGTCACATGGTACCAATTACCATTATTTACTCTGGATTTACCTATCTAAGGAGAAGTTACACTAACACTTTATGCACTTCTACTTACAAAAATCTATATAAGCATAGCTATCTCCTGGCTTTGGACTTCAATTCAGGATCAACAAAGCAATCCTCTTGGGGGAAGCCCATTTCACCATTCTAAGTCATTATAAACATTAAATAAAAGCTAACTACTTGTAATCAAGTGTGCTATAATGCAGACAGGAAATTAGATTACAGGTGTTTATTTTTAAAAGAAATCCTTTAATTCTGACACTTAAGTCAGATGTTAGTTAACATGAACAGAGTCAACTTTTTGGTTGGCATATGTTTTCAGATATCTGGAACATTTATGGACTCCTAAATGCCTTGTGTACTAAATTTATTTTAACTGTTAATTGTTTACTCTAGAAATAATTTTTCAATAATAAAATAAGGACAGTAAGAATAAGCAGATATTAAATATTAATCTTATATTAATTAAGATGTTAACATATACAAAATTTAATACTTTTCTTAAGGTATGAGCATTTATCTAATTCATAATTTCAAGGAAAGACTATGTCTAAGAGAAACTGTTTCATTTTTTAATCACAAGGACTACCCAGAGCAGTTTCAGCACCACGGATAGTACTCTTTCTAGATAGTAGTGAATGTCCTAATACAGTTGGGTAAATGTTATGTGTCTAACTTCAAATGAATTGCTAGATTTATATGAGTGAGTATAACATGATAGTTAACAGCACAGACACAGGGAAACATTCAATACATGTTTTTTGTTTCTTATTCTTGCTGTTATTCTTGTTATATGTGAAGCTGATGTAATAAAAAGCTGGTTATAGTTCTCCTTGGTCATAGACACCCATTAAATGTGGAAAATTAATGACCCTAATTAAATATTTCTTCTTTTACATGTATTAATTTTAAATATAGCACAACAATGGATGGCCATTTCTCAATATTAGAAAAATACAAGAAAGAAAAACATAAAAATCATGAATTGAAATTCTTCAAATTTAAGTAATGCTTATTACAAACATAAAAAGAAAACGAAAAAATATCCTTCCAAATATAGGCATAGGATTCCTGTGTATTATGATTTTTCACCAGAATTTCACTGGTATACTTTTCTATATACTTTGAGGAATAAAACTATTAGTGAACTGTTGACCAACTGTAATATATTATACATTATTCTGTGCTTTTTTAAATGAGGGTAAAAAAAGTACACTAAAACCTCTAGGAAGTTAAACTATAATTATTAACTTACAGAAATTACCAAAAAGTGTTAATGTCTATGCAAAAATGACTGCAAATGTATGCATTAGAATTTCCTTATACCTTAAATTTTAAAGTGTAATTATTTTGAAAAAGCCGGCCAATTTGAACAACTTCTTTAATGTATAAATAAATATACTTTAATACCTATTCTTTGTTAGAAACTAGGTAATCTGGGTTCTGCACAATTTTGTGTCTGGCTATTTATTTGTTTAAATGCCAACAACAAATAAAAAAAAATTTGAAGCCACAAATACCCAACATATTTTTAATGGGTGGATCCGTCTCTGTGCTGACATACTATGGTTATTACACCAATTTCTAGTTAACAGATATCTGAGTGTGGTGCTGAACCTGGGAACCTAGTACTTACAAATCCAATCATCAGGAATGTGTAGTTGAATGGCCAAAATTCAGGAAACATACAGGTTGGATAAATTAATGATCCATTAAACTAAAAGCCTTTAACAGTTCTCATGAACCAAGGGGAACAAAATTGGTGGGAAAAGGGGTACACAACACTTGCAGGAAAAAACAACTTGGTGCTGAAGCCTGACACCTTACTGACATGCCACTCCTCCACCCTGGAGGGAACCAGTGCTGAGAGAGCCTGGCCTGAGGTTCACTGGTGATCACTACTATTGCCTAGCTAGTGGCATTCGTTGATCAGTTTTGAATGTAGAGATAGAAAGCAGTTACCTAATGAAGATAATTTTTCCCCATCCACGGGAGGATTTTGCCTAGCATTCACATGCATGTTGCCACAGTACATTTTATCTACTAACTAATTTTAGCCATTAAGTTAGTAAACTTAGGTCATGGGAAGCAAGAGTGGTGTCAAGAGTCAGCAGAAACTCTACATAATGAGGATCTAATAACGAGCGCATAAATCATTTAGTTAGGTTTTTTTTTTTTTTTTTTTTTTACTTTCAAAATATTTTGCAGCATCATCAAAACATGGTGTAAACCCCAAGGGAAATTTGTCTAGCGATTCGACAAAGCTTTGTCCAATTAGAAAATGGATTACTGGAAAAACTGGCTAAGATATTTATTGCCAGAATCTTCTTGAAAGAAACTGGCCTTTTGGCTCCACCTATATTCTCTTACCTCAGCCACACATTCCTGAGCATGTGTCCCTCAGGGACTAATGCCTTCCAGCCAAAGGAACCGAATAAACATGCCGGAACTGAGGCACAAAATTGCCTTTCCACTTTTTGAGGATCTCAACTTTGGCCTCTTGTTTACTTTGTGTTTCTTTTTGTTCATTATGTTTCCAGATTCTTGACTGTTCCCCCAACTCTAGATTGCCTTCCTGCTCTGTACCTGAGGATTCGTGGTTGTCTTAACTCTCATTTTCAGGTTTGCCCCAACTACGGCCTGTCTCACCAGCTTTGACTCCTCCCCATTGGACTCCTGCCCACCAGCTCTGGGCTTTGAACCTCCCATCTCCCTTTTAACATCCTCACAACTGGTTTCCTGCTCTGAGTCCACAGCCATGGCTCCCCACAGCCTGCGTTTCCAGATTGCAGGAATCATTGCCTCATTCTGGACAGTAGACATAATTAAGGCTATTGCTTTCTCTGCAATACTCTGTACTTTGCAAAGTACAGATCACATTTTATCACAATTTATCTCATTTGTCTCATTACAACAACCCCCTTCTATAACAAGAACTGTTCATTCCCATTTTATTGGTAAGAAAACCCAAGCTCAAAGAGGCCAAATAATTTACTTAATGGCACACAGTGACAATTCAATACTTTGAATGCTGGTTTTGAGGGCCCTACCCCTACTTAAAAATTAATGTTTTAAGGAATTTAACAGTTTTTAGATGATTTCATTCTGGTTTAAAAACTCTTTGCTCTTCGTTCTTTAATAGTTGAGATTGCCTTGTATTGCAAATGATTTGTATCAAATTGTTGAATTTATTGAATTGTTAAATTTTCTAGCTTTTAATTTCCTTCCTCCTTTCTTTTCTTCATTCAGACATTTATTAAGTACTTACCATGTGTCAGTCAATGAGCAAAGTGTGTTTCTGAAGAGTTTATGTATAAGAAAAACATAATCCCTGCCTTCAAGTAGCTGCCAATCTAGTGAGGAAAAAACACATAACAAATGACTACAACACTATATATTTTTTTCATAAAAATAAATACCATATAAACTATCACCTTCTGAAATCATATTATTTACACAATTTTTACTAGTTTGTCAGTGTCTTCTATTAGAATGTAAGCTACATGAGGACAGGGCCTTTATCTCATTCGCTGCTATATTTCCTGTACCTTGAAACTACACATGGCTCGTAGAATACATTCAATGGAGTAGTAAGGAATAAATGTTAGTTCTCTTTTAGGCTTTAAAACAATCATATGTTTCTAGTGAATGAAGATTACTTATTAGCTACTACACATAAATTCAATGTATTTCACTTAAACTGTTTGTTATTTTTAGTTGAACTCCTTTTAGGTTTTTCTAGCCTTATCAAAAAGGCCATACATGTTATATTAGTTAAGGGACATAAAGTCTTTTAAATATAGAATTCACTTCATTTATCAACAAATATGTACTGTTATATATATACACACATATATACATACACACACACACATATATATACAATGTCCCTTTAATGTCCCATTTCATGTTTCCTTTGTTTCATATTCATTAGTATGTTTTCTGATCAATCCAAAATGAATGTTGGCCAGGCGCAGTGGCTCATGTCTGTAATCCTAGCACTCTGGGAGGCTGAGGCAGGGGGATTGCTTGAGGCCAAGAGTTCAAGATCAGCCTGAACAAGAGCAAGACCCCATGTCTACTAAAAATAGAAAAATTAGCCAGGCATGGTGGCCCTCGTCTGTAGTCCCAGCTACTTGGGAGGCTGAGACAGGAGAATCACTTGAGCCCAGGAGTTTGAAGTTGCAGTGAGCTGTGATGATACCACTGCAACAGAATGAGATTATGTCTCAAAAATATGAATAATAATAATAAAATAAAAAATAAAATAAAACAAAATAAAATAAATATCAGAGTTGTTACTATACAAAATATTAATATACTATTCTATCTGTACATTTTGGTTTAGGTTAGTGCTTGCTTATTGTGACAAAGCTGGAAGGGTTTGATGTTTCAATTATATTGACTAATTTTTGTTTTTAGCTGCTGCATTCTAAGTTCCATTGCATCTCTGCTCTTCACTTTGTTCTCTGTTATATGGGATTGTATTTATTTTGGCATTTTTCTTACTTAAAAATCAAAGATTAAGTAGGATTACATTTTATAGTTTGAGTGCTGAGACCATGTCTCTATAGTTAGCTTTCAAAATAGTTAACAGTATTATCCACAGGTGGAAAGTTAACAGGTTTTATAGCGATTCAATATTAGATGTTTTCAGTTTAGGCATTAGTAGAGGTATTGGGGCAACAAAAGACATTATGAATTTTATAAATATTCCTGGGCAGGATAATTCCAAAGAAGTTATATAGGAAAAGAAAGCAAAGGTACAAAAATATCTGTTGTTGACTCACATTTTAAAAACTGGAAGCCACATGGATCACCTTAGCTATCGCTAGGAAGTGCCTGCCATATGAAAGAAGCCAGCATGGGTTTATGACAGTCAATGTCCAAATTCAACATGCACACCTAAAAAATAATTTAGCAAAGTTAATACCATGAAATCCCACTGTCCCTTTAAAAAAAAGAAATCAGGGAAAACCCTCTGTCTTGGCATAAACAAAGTACTAAACTTGTTTACAAAGAAAGCAATAACAAAATTTTAATGAAAATGAAAAGGAGAGAAGCAGTCAGATATTGAAACAATGGGGAAAAAGTCTGGTTTAAACCATCAGATACATTTTGATAGACTGTTTACTTCTGCTGGTTAATTAATTATAAAGGATTATTTTGATATTATTTGATTATTTTATTATTTGCATATTCTTTTGAATTTTTTATTTTTATGAAATTTCAATGAAAAATATTCATAATATGCTTTCTTTCTCCATGACTAGCAAAAAGCAAAGAAAAGCTATATTGATAATTTGGTTTAATGTACTCAACACAGATAAAACATTTAAGCTTGAGATATAAATGAAAGTCATTAAGACTATTGTGAAATAAATAAATGTTAAATATAAATAGGGCTACTCAGTAAACACAGAAAAAAACTAAAGACACTGATGTCTTATTTGCTCTTTGATGAAGGGAAATCAAGTCAATGAAGGAAAAGAAAATAAGTAGAGATTAGTGTATTTAATTTTGTAATTTGAAACTCACAAAACTCTACTAAGACCCTTTTTTTGTGTTAATCTACAGGGTGTCTAAAAGTTGCCATACACAGGGAAAATGGGAAATTGTAGCTAAATATGCCTTTATTTACAAATAATTAAAGGTACATTTAGCCCTATGTATGGTGACTTTCAGGACACCCTGTATAATCATAACTTCTACATCTATTGAACGCTCATTACAGGTACCATTCTAAATGCTTTATATGTTTTACCTCTTTAAATCCTCCAAGCAATACATATGCTGTAGTTACAGTAGTCCTCCCTTATCCATGATTTTGCTTTCCACGGTTTCAGTTACCCATGGTCCAAAAATATTAAATGGAAGATTCCAGAAATAAACAATTCATAAGTTTTAAATTGCACACCATTCTCAGTAGAATGATGAAATCTCATGCTATTCCACTCCATCTTTCCTGGGACATAAATCATCCCTTTGTCCAATGTATCCATTCTTTGCTACCTGTCCCTCAGTCACTTAGTCTTGGTGATCAGATTGACAGCCACCGTATTGCGGTGCTTGTGTTCAAGGAACTGTTATTTTACTTACTGGCCTGAAAGCACAAGAGTAGTGATGCTAGTAATTTGGATATGCCAAAGTGAAGTCTGAAAGTGTTTCCTTGAAGTAAAAAAGTGAAAGTTCTCAACTTAAGGAAAGAAAAAAATCATATGCTGAAGTATCCATGACATTGTGAAGGAAAAAGAAATTCTTGCTAGTTTCACTTTTTCACACCTCAAAAGTTATGGCCACAGTACATGATAATTGCTTAGTTAAGATGGAAAGGCATTACATTTGTGGGTGGAAGATATCAACAGAAATGTATTCCAATTGATGGCAACATGTTGCGCCAGGAAACATTGAGCCTATACAAAGACTTTAGCAAGGGATCCCCTGAAAGGAGTAACACCAAGCCATTTACTAGAAGTAAGGGATGAGTACACAGATTCAGGAATAGGTTTGGACTGAAAAATATAAAAATAACTGGAGAGGCTGCATCTGCTGATGAAGTAGCTGCCACATTTCTGACAGAGTTGAAGTTGATTAAGGAGAAAGGATACCATCCAAAGAAAGCCTTCAATTGTGATGAAACTGGGCTCTTCTGGAAGAAGATACCCAATAAAACCTGCATTCATAAAAGTATAAAGGAGGCACCAGGACATAAAACATGGAAGGACAGATTAACTCTGTTACTATGTGGCAAAGCTGTAGGGCATATGATAAATCCAGCCATAGTGCACAAAGAACCTACACACTCTTACAAACACGAACAGAAATTGTCTGCCTGTGTTTGATATGGGGTTCAGTACTACATATGGTTTCAAGCATCTCCTGGGGGGCTTGAAACATATTCCCCTTGGATAAGGGAGGACTGCTGTATATTTTACAGGTGCAGAAATAGGCTCATGGGTAATTTGTCTGCAGTTGAACCCAATCTATCTAATTTCAAAACCCATTCTTTTAGCCACCCTACCATACTTCAAAGAATTATTCGGGATTAGGATGGGGATGGTAAAAAAAGCAGTGAAATGTTTGGGAGAAATGTTTTGTTTTATAACATAATCATGTGAGCTCTCATGTGTGTTTATGAAAGAAAACACTATGGTATGAATTATGAGGGCAAACCGTGTGGCCACTGTCTTATTGTGCTTCACGGAATGCAAACAACCTGAAATATGCTATGTTTTGTATTCTTGTCACTGCAAAAGGAATCTGGCTGACCTTGTTTTAATATAAACAAAGAAACTGGTGATAAAGCTGTGGCAAACATATCACATTTCATTTACTTTTCACAAGATTAGATCAGCCAAACAGAAATGAAGTTTTATATACACGTTCATGTATATTTAACAGATACCTTAACACTAAATGTGATTAAGCATCTTGATCACTTAAGTTCTACTTTAGCCTCATGATTGTGTTATTTAAGATTCACTTTTACATTAACAACAAAGGTGCTATATATAACGTATACCTCAAAATATATAAAATTAAACTCTCCTGTGGAAGGTACAGGTCAGATACTCTGTTCTTTTTTTTCACCTCTCTTTTCTGAGCCTGACCCTTCTGACTGTTAAGTGAAAAGAGATACACTATAGTTCTGGGAAATCAAAGTATAAGCTTCAAATTGTCTCCGTGTACTACCTGCTAGTTGGTCAATGAAGTAGCTGTGTCAAGCTTTCTTCCACTAGTTAATACCTGGCTGTTAGTACCACAGAAAGGCTCTAACCCAAAACTTCATGCACAGTACTAGGCTCAGATTGGGTCTATGCACTTTCTCGATTGTGCAAAAGTTTGGTAAAGATGTTATCTCTAGTTTTGAAGAGATTCTAATAATGAGATAACTATTCCAAAGGATTCTTGGATAATACCTCATAGCATTTCTTCTCTTCCCCTTACCCAGGGTCTATGCTTTTTATCATAATTATATAGAAATGTAATGGAAACATTTTCAACAGGAATTAGGAGATTACAAAATCTTTGTCAGAAAAGCATAATAAGGAGTGATATATTAATGTGACTATAAAGTTAAATTTTGGTTAATTTTAATGAATACAATTAAAAACAATTTATTCCAAATGACTTTTTTCCAGAATTAAAATGATTCCAAGGAAACAGAAAGGCTAATGGAATTTTCTGAACCTTTCTAGGCATAGAGATATACGACCAGATAGACTCTAGAGATGATATTCAAAAAGGTCGGGAGCCATTGGCATGGGATTCCTGTCAGGAATAGAATGAGGTAAAAGCAGAACATAAGCCAAAGTATAGAGGGCTTTTGGTATCAAAATAAGGACTCTGGGCTTAATTTGTTAGGCAAAGAGAATTACCGGTGATGTTTTCAGCAGATGACATGTATATATGCATAAACTATTGTGATTAATAAATCAAAAATCCTGGACCACTAATCTGTCCGTAAAGGCGAAGCTTTAGGAAGAATGAGAAGTGTGAGTGTGGAGACAAGAAGACCAGATATGATGTGAATAGGATCTGAATCAAGATAATGGCAGTGAGAATGAAAAACATGGGATGAATGCTAAACACATTGCAAGGAAAAATGGGTGAAGGTATGACCAATGGTGAATAGGTACGTGTATGTGGTGCATGTGTTTGTATTTTTATGTGGTGTTTATGTGTACATGTGTGCATTAGGGTGTTTGTATGATGTCAGTTCTTTTGAAATTCCAGAGTACTTATCATTTTTATACCGTTCATTTGACATTTTTCATGACTTACTGATTAACTTTCCATGTGTAAACACAATCTTCCTTTAAATGGAAAAATTTGAAATCATCTATTTCAATTAGTTTTTGGCATACAAGTGTTTGCTGATTGGCAAGCATTGATATTTTAACCATTCCAAAATTGGGTCAAATTAGGTAACAAACATGGAATCCCTACTTTGTGTCTGTGTTCTCTGGTTAGGAGAAAATTTCGTGGAGCAACAAAGGCAGAATTAATAGTAGTTGGAGGAAACCGAAGTTTAAGTTTGGTGAAGACAATTGTCAATAGACACCTAGATATTCTAAATGACTTCAAGTCTCCACAGCAGGACAAAATATATCCACTGATCCTGAAAGAATCTGAACACTAGATCTGAACACAACTCTCTGTGGTCTTTGAGGAGTCAGAGAAGCAGAAGCGCCAGAGGACTGAAGCACTCAAGGCAGAGGGAGGTCAGTTCTTGAAAATCCATAGCAAGTAGCTTAATATCACCAAAACTGATAATAATAATTCACATTAATACAGTTTCATTTGATTTTACTCAGATACAGAGACGGAGTGTTTCCAGACTTCAGCTAGCTAGTTGTCAGAGTCCCTTATGATATCCTTTTGCAAAAGTTAGAGAAATATGAGCTAGTTGTTACCACAGTTTGGTAGCTAATTAATAGTTGAAGGATTATACCAAACAGGTGCTTATATGCAACTTTAATCAGCAGTTTTCAAACCTTTTGACCATCGCTTGCATATCATATCATTACCTAGTAAGCATACAGATATACACATGTATATGTGTATAATTAAACAAGTTTCATAAAACAGTATTTATCCTTTACAAAATGGATGTATTTGGATATTTTCCCATTCTGTGTGTTTCTATTCTACTTCATAAAAAAAAAAACAGCTGGTTGCAACCCACTAAAACAATTTCATGACTCCCTAATGGGTCTGAAAAATGTGACTTGATTTCAAGCAGAGTGTTACTAGTGACTACTGAGCTGTTTTATCCTGTTCAGTCAAATATTTGGATGAAGATGTATAAGGAATGTTCTTAATTTTGCAGATAATAAGAATAAATAATTTGCGTGACATAATCAGGCTTAAGAAATTCCTAGCAGATGAAATTTAAATAAAAAATTAAATAGAAAACTTGAATAAAAAATAAAATTTAAATAGATATGTACAATTTTATACTTCATATTTCAAAATCTACATAGAAAGGTACATATTGGAGATATGCTGCTGCTAACAAAACAAACAAAATAACAACAAAACAAAAAACCTTGGCTTTTCAGGTTAATAATTTCAACATGAGAGGAGAATGGAACCACAGTTATTTGAGAACTTATTGCACGCCAAACATGAATCATTACTACATTACATGATCAGTAGTGTCATGTTGAAAAGCCAAAAACCAAACCAAACCAAACAGATCAATTTTGATTTGAGGTTACATTAACAGGAGTTGTATTTCTAACGGTTGAAGTTGAGGTAAGAGTTTCCTTCTGTTTTAAACTCGTCTGAACCCACATGGAATTTGAAATATTCTGTTCAGATAAAGTTTAAAAAGATCTACTCTTTAAAGATCAGGTGAAGGAAGTGGAAATATTTAGCTTGTAGAATTGCTGTTTTCATTCATTTTTCAACACATTTATTAAATGTAAATTACAACCCAGGCATGTTAGGTACTGAAAACACAAAAGTAACTGTGGGTCTTTTCCCATAGTCAATGAAGGGAAACATTATTGACTAACACTTGTTACTACATTAAATACCTTAAGTGTATTAGCTTCCTTAATCCTAGGAAGTCATATTATCATTTCTACTTTGGGTTGGGTATACTGAGGCTTTGGAGCTAAATCATTTTCTAAAGATCACACATATAAGTGGGTAGTGGAACTGAAATTCAAATCCAGGTTCCACTTAATCTGAAGCATGTGTTCTCAACGACTGTGCAATATTGCCTCCTGAAACTCAGATTCATGGGCTTCTTATCTTTGTAGGGTTATCCTTAGGAAGTATGGGTATGTAAAAAATGTGTACAAAATTAATATTTATCACATATAATATTTTATTAATCTGGAGATTTAAAAATGAATAGTTTAGGTATCTTCTATTATTATGCAGCTATCTTTTATTTCAAAATATTGGTAATGCAAATGCTAAGTTATTTGTGTATTTGTAGGGAAATAGGCTTTGTATGTGAAAAGGAAACAGACCTGCTGTCTTTTCTAAACTTTATGCTTTTGGGGATGGTATTGAAAACATATAACTGTGGAATTATGCAGACTTGTATGTGGTTATAATGAGTATTACGTGTGTTTATAGGTCATGCAACACACATTATGCCTGTACACTAAGGATACAAAGACACATTTACTATATGCTAGCTGCTGAGTTGAAATTATTTCATTGCATTCTCACTTCCCTATAGGCTTATCATCCCTGTTTAAGGAATGAGTAGACTGAAGCTCAAATAGCTTGAATAGACTTCACAGGTAGTAAGTTGTGAGTATGATTCAAAGTCACATGTACTTTCCACAGTACCATACCACTTGTGAGGAGCTGACAGTCTACTGGAGAAACCTTTTCAATTGTTAAGCTCTTTTAAATATCTCTGAAATAGAATTAAGTATGCAAAAGAAGTGAGGTTTTCCTGCTTTGAAATAGTGATATCCTCTTTACCCACTCCCTATCACCACAAAAGAAAAATGAACAAACCGAAAAAACGCAACCAAAATGAACATACATACTGCTTAAGAACAAAACAGGGAGTATTTAAACGGAAATGTTAGAATGTTGTTAAGCTATTCATTCAGAAAGGCAATAGAAAGTTCAGGTTGTCACTGTCTCTCAAAGCACTCATGCAAGAATTCTAAAAATAGCAAGAGGTAGAACCTGCTGCCATATACATATATGCACAGTGGGGAAAAAAACCCAGTGTGACAACCTTTCAGTCTGGATTTATGCATTTAGAAAAGATACACCATTTTAAATTTGCAAATGAAACAGTGCTCCTAAAAGCAGATGATACTCACTTGGGACAGACAAAAATGCTGTAGGTGGATACAAATGTTACAGGACTTTTCAATTATAGTATATTTCCAGTCACACTATAAGACTTTAATGTTTTATAAATTTCCCATAGTTTCAATGTCCTAGCATTTTATAATTCAATTGCTCTTTAATTTAAATGGATATACCACTTACCACTTCTTGCAGCAATTTTTGATTAACTACTTTAATAATTCAATCAACTCAGTGCAAGTTTAAACAAGCAAACAAACATAAAACGAAGAGCTAATCTTGAGCACTGGTTTAGAGAAACTTTGTTACAGCCTATATGGTACTTTAGAATTTCACCATATTCCTATATGCTGGGAGTTAACTTGACCAGCAGGTCCTATTAAATATGAGTAATAACAAACTTGATTACGATGGACTTGTATATTGATTTTTTTCATTTGAACTGACAATTAAAATGATTTGAATGTACCTCAAGATACCTGATATTTCTGGTGGCTTGTAATATATCTTTATTGAAAAGGGCAGACCTCATGAAATATTAAAGAAAAATATATCCTTCCTTTCGAAGACGAAAACAGCAGTCATGCCTATTTAGTTTTAATTCAATATTATCAGCAAGATTACTGTGTACATTTTACTTTAAAAAAATTAAAAGTAATTATTTTTTGCTTCAGTATCTGTGCAGACACAGAAATCTACTTTTCTCACAGATCAAAGCTGACAGTGAGA
The DNA here is from genome assembly GCA_008086735.1 of Cheirogaleus medius. Lineage (NCBI taxonomy): Eukaryota > Metazoa > Chordata > Mammalia > Primates > Cheirogaleidae > Cheirogaleus > Cheirogaleus medius. Next base: position 72,471,868 of record VBSM01003176.1, on the reverse strand, counting down.
ATCACGCATGTTTTTAGATCATTTAAAAAATCCTGTGAACTGTACGTGCCTATAAAAAAGGGAAGCATCATTAATCGGCATCATACCTGAGGAGATTTTGAAAGTGTGAGATTTGTCGCTCTCACCAAACTACCTCACAGTGTCTCACAGTGCAGCTTTTTTAGGCTGGGAGGTGAGTTCAAGAGCTGTTTGTTGTTGCGAGCTTGATCCAGAGAGGATCATTGTTTGACAAGTTCTATTTTAAGTCGTGCCTGAGTGTGCAGGTGTCAGCCTCTTTCATGGCTGTGGCAAAAGAACCATTACGTTCCCTCTGTATCCTTCCCTCGACAATGAGGCATCGTTCTCCCCCGGTGCGTTTGTTTCTGCTTTGCCAGCCACTTTTTCTGTGGGAAATTCCAGGGATGGCAGGCGGACAGGACTGTGAGGAAGGGCGAAGAGGGGCAGAAAGAGGTCATGTGCCACTCCCCTACCTCACAAGGCACGTGGCACAGGCAGTACCAGCAGCTGGATGCAACAACGAAGAGGGTGAACCGCCTCCAAGCAAGAGGATATTAAGAGGAGGAGGTGGCGGCGAAGGCAAGACACGCACACGGTGTCCTTCCCCACAGGGAGAATGCACCCTCAAGGGAAAAACCACAAGGAAGCCACTACCCGCCCCGCCTCTGCCAGCTTGCCCCAGTGTCTGGCAACAGTCCCCATGCACCTGCTCACCTGTCTATCCGTTCAGGGTGGTTGGGGGAGGGACGAGGGGTGTCGGGGTGGGTGGGTGGGCAGAGAAGGAGGGCAG
>VBSM01003176.1:72383151-72470981 GCA_008086735.1 Cheirogaleus medius | reverse complement strand
TGGCGAGCGAGAAGCCGGGCCCGGGCCCGGGGCTCGAGCCTCAGCCCGTGGGGCTCATTGCCGTCGGGGCCGGCGGCGGAGGCGGCGGGGGCAGCGGCGGTGGCGGCACAGGGGGCAGCGGGATGGGGGAGCTGAGGGGGGCGTCCGGCTCCGGCTCGGTGGTGCTCCCCGCGGGGATGATTAACCCTTCGGTGCCGATCCGCAACATCCGGATGAAATTCGCAGTGTTGATTGGACTCATACAGGTCGGAGAGGTCAGCAACAGGGACATCGTGGAGACGGTGCTCAACCTGGTAAGGGAAAAAGCGTGCTCTCCCATCTGCGCTCCCAGCCCCCACATCCTCCGTCCCCAGCGCCTCCCGCTCCCACCCCTCCACCCCTGGGGTCACACACGCAGCGCGTCCCTGGGAGCATAGATCGTTCAGCCGGTGTTGCCCAGCGGGTGACCTGCCTGCGCGCTGCCAGCGCCACGCCACCTCCCTCCTCTCCTCCTCCTGCCAGCTGAGCGCAGTGCCCAACTTAACACCGCTTCTTATCACTTCTCACGACTACGAGTAAATCAGTCCTCGTCGTGAAGGTTTTGGCTCCACTTTAGAGTTTAGTTAGGGGGTGAGGAGGCCCCTGTTCTCTGGGGTTCTTTCTCCCACACTCTTAATTGTGCGTGGTGTCGCTCTCGGAGGATGACAGCCTTGTCCCTGGAGCCTAAATTCCCCCGTGCTACTGAAATGTGAGAAGCGCATGAGCTTCCAACTTGAGCATCTGGGGTGTGATGTTTTCGAGGGAGGAGGAAAATGATGCAGTTTTACATCTGTCTTTAAATATTCCATGGCTATGATGGAGAGTGTTGTGGCCGTATCCCCGCTTCAGTCTCTTAGGCAGCCTTCCATTCTTTGTGATATTGCCCTGAATATGCTGATCTCTTAGTTGTTTTTTTTGTGCACACAAGGTGTTCAAATGTGAGGGCACCAAATCATACAGGTTGGTTTCTGTGGTTGCCTTCAGGAGCGTGGCATGTAGATAAAGACAAAAAGAAAGGTTTTAAACGCAGCATTAGGTTTTGGTTCCTTTCATGATAAGAAAGAGTTACTGCAGAACTGTGCATGACTTAATGTTTTGCGCTATCTACAGAGAGGCTAAGAAGCGTTCAAGATGTCAGGGGAAGAAATGGAAAGAATATGGAGAGGAAAATCATAAATTGAGGATAATTAAGAGTAGTTCATTTTTAGTGCTTTGTAAATGGAGTTTTCGGTGCAGCAAAGCTTTTTAAATAGTTTCCTCTGCAGTATCTAGAAGTCTTTGACATACTATAAGGTTTGGTTTTGGAAGGCAAGGCATAAATCAAGAGCAATCAGTTGACTATTGTATTTGGTGTGGAATATAAAAATAATCTTGCAAGGGGGTTTTATAGCACCCATGCAGTCTGATTTTTCAGCAAAGCAATTATTTTTATTTGATCTATTGGAAAACTGAAAGAAACCTGCAGCTACATCAGCGATGTCCTGAGACATGGATTGGATTAGATAATGTCTATGGTTTATGAACCTCTTAAATTCACATAAAAGTTGAAGCTGTTTTGTTTTTTTTTTTTGCTGGTGTGTCAAGTCCAAGATAGGAGATTATCTGTCTTTGTTATATTTACTGTTGTTTAAATACAAAACACTTCTTTTTACTTTTGTGTACCCTTGAAATAAATTACCACAAAAAGTCAATGTAAGTTTGGTGGAAATGTCATCACATTGATATAACCAAATTCTTTTAAAAACACATTACTACAGATACAGCTTTCTTGGGAGTTTTAATTTTAACTAGCTGCAAGTAGGAGGTCAGTACTTGCCTTTTTTTTTTCTTTTGAAAAGAAAAGAGACTAAATCTCAAAATGTAGTAAGTTAGCAGGTACTGTATTTCTGTGTATTTAAAGGAACACATTTTAAGTTTTTCCAGTTTTTGTCTAACCAATGCCATTTTTACTTTAGCTGATATTAGCTATTTTAGTAAGTATTTGTATGCTTACTGAATACATTTTAACCTGATAAGAGGCAGTAGAGCTTTCACAACCTGGAAACTGATTTGAATGTATAACCAGTTTGGACTCTGCAGCAGTAGCAATGTATGCTGAATCAGTTCATAACAGATGGGGTTCTTTAGATATACAGTATACTAAGAAAGGAAGTGAAATATTTCTCTTGAGGTAAAAAAGAAATTTAACTCTTTAGTGCAATGAAAATCTGGCATGAAGTCTCAATATACAAACATTATTTTAGAGAACTTTACCATTCAGCTTAGAGTTAGTAGAAATAAGGTAATACTGAAATGGTGTATCACCAAATCCATTTAAGACCTTGTAACTGCAATGATTTTTGGAATTAAAAAAGTTAGATTTATAATTTCTTTGTATGTATTTAAAGAATGCAGTAGGTTTTTAAATGGAAACTTTTGGGGAGAAGAATAAATGACAAAAGGAGCTATTATTAAGTTGTTAATTATGTTGATTGTGGACTATGAATTAGTCATTTAAAGTGTAATATTTCTTAAATTGTAGGTTTAGGGCTATAATTATTGTTCCGATATACTCATGATGAAAATGGCATGTGAAAATTTAAGCTGATTTTCAAAAATATGTGGAAATCATAGACATTTAAAAAATAATTATGGAAACAATTCTGTTTCTTTAATAAGAATGTAACTCAATAACATTTATTTAGGACACTCAGTGACTTGTGAGAGGTTGGAAACCTCTATGATTGTCTCAAGAATTAATGTTTTCAATTTTCAGTTTTAATTTAAAGCATTAAATAGACATGTAAGATGAAATAGTGAAATATCATTCAGGGTGCCCTGAAAAGAGAACTAATGCAACTTCAAAACAAAACAGAGTTTCTACCTTAAATACCTTTGTTTCAGTCATCTTTGTCAAAATATTTTTCTTTCTTTTTTCTTGTTCATTCTTTCTTCCTATTATAGTATGAAAATACTAATAATACTTGGTTTTTCGGTGCTATTTCTCATATGCCTTGGCCAAAGAATTAAAAGTTTTGCAGGGTAAAGTTTAAGCATGCAGTAAAATATAGGACCTCTTCAACACAACCGTGGCTGTAATTTTTCTGCTTTTGTTTCCCAAAGGTAAAGATCTATTTCCATTATTCAGGTGGATTGTGGGAGTTTGGTGAAGAATCACCAATGTAATGTGAGATAAAATGAATGATTTTTATTGTAGATACATATATTTTGTATAATGATATTATAGTTAAAACACTCAAATATGGATGGATAGTGTCAGGAAGATGGGTAAATTAGTTTGTGAATAACGTTACAATGAGAGTATTGTCAAGGATTTGCATTGTAGCTCTACCAGTGAAAGAAACTCATCATCAACAGACTTTGGCTTCAGGAGGAATTATATAATGTGGCAGTATAAGTTTAACTACAGAAAAGAGATCTTATTGGTTGTTTTCAGTGGTAAAGCAGGCATATTACTTAATCTATTGCTTCCTTTGTAAACACACTTAACATATATTTATATAAAGTTTCTCCTTCCTCAAAGTAAATGCTATGTAAATATCCTGTTATCTTTGTTTATAACATGGAAGTTTTTTTAATCACATATTTTAGTATAAGCATATATTTTTAAAAAAGATAAAAAAAAGGATTAATTACTTAGTGAAAGAATTCACATTAGGGGTTTTTTGAATAGCTTATGTAGTATAATTCTATAATTATGATTATAGAATTTAATTATTGACTTACAGATTTTTTTCATGAATTACTGAATTTTGACTTTTTTCATGAAATTTTTTCATGGATTGTCAATTTTTTGGTGAGTTACTGTGAGATATATCAGTGTGTCTTTAATTGTAGAAAATGGTATTTCATCTGATAATTTTATTTTTTTACATTCTGAGTGGCATGTCGTTTGCTGTATTGAAAGCATAACAAGATACTTTGAGGGATTTGTGGGCTGTTAAGTTTCTTCTTAGCATATGGATCATGCATGGTATTTTGTTCAAAGGGAAGTTTTAAGTTATTTTTTGTACTCGAATATGATAGTAACTCCTCTTCCTTGGAGTTTTTTAAATTTACAACTTGATATTCATAATTTCATTTTAAAGATATTTAGAATTTCACAAACAAAAAGGTATGTTCTGCATTATAATTTAATTAAAAAAATACAGTTACATCTTAGATAAACTCATGGAGGTACTTAATGCTAATAAAATCACATTTATTTATATTAAAAGAATTTCTTACACTTTAATTTATATTGACGTGTAAGCCTTTTCATATTAACATCAATTATATTTTATTCTTGTAGTTAGCCATAGAAAATTAAGGATGCATATGTAAATACTGGAATTTTCAATATCTTTAGTTTTGAGATTTTCCACAGAAATATTAATTTAGTCCTATAATGACACTAAAGTAGCAAATATTTTATAGTCAATCTATGATAAAGTTATATAATTTTAAATATTTTGTGCATTCCAGTCAGTTTTTGGCAAACACTATGCTGTTAATAAAAAGTATCTCCAGTTTCTCTGTTCTTTGCTATACTTTTTCCAAACATAGTATACAGTAATTCATTGGGTCTGGCACACCCAGCCCCTCTTTTTGTATCATTGATGTAGCTGTATTATAAAATTCAGTCATCTGCATTTTTTACTATTTACTTAAACATTTTCATGCATCAGTTCCACAGGTTTTCCATTTCTTATGTGCACCTCTCTTTATGCACTGTTAGTGTGTGTCTTTTGCATCACATGTCACCCTCTAGTACTACAGTTATTTATGGGTGTTTACCCTCCTAGGCTGTGAACTCCATGAGGGCAGGAACCGATCTTATGTGTATTTATTTTTTGTATTTCTAGCTCTTGGTTAAGTTAAGTGCATTTTGAGTATGCAGCACACCATTTTTGGGCAGTAATAATCTGGACCAGTTTCTGAAGTTATGTTCAGCAGTAGGGTCCAGGCCCAGAATCCTGAAGTAAATTAGAGCCATGTAAATTTAATGTATTGCTTATTCCTAAAACTAGAAAGGTGTGCTGAATATGTATGATGTTATCTGTCTATGTAGGCATTACTACATATATAAATGTTATTTTGAACTAACATCTGGGAATAGGAAAGAATCTGGTAAAAACTTTTCAGTAGACCTGTATGTATGATTAAATATAAGCACATAACAAAAATCATGTTGTTAATAAAGAAAATATATAATGCATTTAATAGAAATATAAAAAATATTGTTAGCATTTGTCATATTACCAAGAATAGAAGACATCTTTTGTTTTTGTCTATCAAACTTTCCCCTTTTTGTAGTGGTAACTCAGTTTTCCTTTGATGAGTTTCCTACTGATTGTTTCTTCTTAGTTCAACTGGTTTAGGTGGGTTGACCCTTTCTGGGTGACTGAACATCAGCCCAGGCGTGGACAAAATTATGGTGATTGGTTTTTGAGGATGAACATTTAACCCAAGGGGAGCCACAGAGTTGGTTCCAAGACTTGTGCTGGAACTTTGTCTGTCAGAGATGCTGAATGAGTAGATTTTTAGACCATAGTTGTAGGTGCCTATCTTAGAGTTTGAGCAAGTTTGAAGCAAGGAGAGAGAAATAGCAGTTCTTGATTCTCTTGGAGCGCTTGGAGTTCTCTGTGTCTGTGCTGATTATCTTCTGTTAAATTCTCTTTTAAAATTTTTTGTTATTGTTATTTGTTTCATATCAGTGTAAATTGGGTTTTTGTCACTTATAAACAGAAAGGATCCCCACTAACATAGACAATAGTATCTGAAAATGAGACATTGTAAGAGACAAGACCTTAAATGTTGAAATGGAGTGCAAGGCAATGAGGATTTTGCTGTCCCCTAGCAATTCCTTTTAAGGGATTACATACAGAGCTGCTGTTTAAATTGTCACTTGTGTTATCTTTGCACACGGAACTACCGAGGCTGGTATTTTAGGGATGTTGGATTGTTTTGGCCACTTCTTGGGGTCTTTGATAATGTCTTATAAGAGAGCAATTAACTTTGGTCTAAGCTGGCATGCTTGAAAGAAGAAAGGAAAGAAAATGTAGTTTTTCCAAGTAAGAGAGGCCCTTTCTACCTGTAGCTTCCATCAAGATGGCCAAGAGAATCATATCAGAACTTTTTAGTGTATAAAGCCCCAACTTTTTATCCCATGCTAAAGTTGATAAGAGGAAAGGTGTGAGTTTAAATTAGAACCAGGTAAAGTTGTGTTTTATAAGCTTCTCCTAAGCACTTCTTGTAGTATATACTCTCCATCCTCCTGACCAAAGTAACAATCCAGTTGTAAAGAGCTTTAAAGTAGGAAGCAGCCAAGAAACAAATGATAGAATAGCTGTGCCTCCTCACCTAGTTTATTGTTTCACCTTGCTTCAAGGAAGATCATTAAGCTGAAGGTTAAGGGGATAAGAGTACTGGGAAGGCCTGTTGCTATGAGACTGAAATTTAAAAACTGAAACCTAGATTGGTATACTGTATCCTGACAAGAAATCTTGTTTTGGTTGCTAATTCAACCTGTTGACCGAGATAAATTGACCAAAAACTAAGGCTTTAGGGAAGCTGTACTTCCAGGGAAATCTCAAGCCTGGTCAACAAAGGCCTGTGTTCTTTTACTTCTAAGGCAATTCTAAGCTTAAGCAGTATAGCTGCTACAAGGAAAATCTTGTACAGCATAGAGGATAATGGACAAGTGAGGTCTTTTGAGATAGTAGTAATGAATGCATCCATGTTGGCTAACCAAGGACCTTCCATTTGTAAGGAGAGGGAATTCTTGCTACTTTGACCAATGATATATGGTTTATACTTTGAATTAGTGACAATGGTTTCTTTTACCTTCTCTACTCTTCTAAATGGAATTATAATTATTTGTGCTCTTCTTTTACCATTGTATATTAATTATTATGAGTATAGTTAAACTTACTGTGTTAGGAGATACTACCAAGAAGGATATCCTTAACACAAAAATTTCAGACTTGTAGCTGGGTGCAGTAACTTGAGATTGTCTTTGTTTTTGTTTTTGTTTCTTTTTTTACCTCATGGTGAGGCAGCGTGTTTTGTATTGTGGCTAACACAGTAACATTGTTTAACATGGGTATTTAAATAGTTGTATGTATGGGAAAAAAATGAGTGTATGAGGTGGATCAGCAGCCAAGGGCTAGAATGTTACAGATTCCTGTTGGTTTTGGTCACCTAACATCCATTCTTTCTGCCCTTAACAGTTGTAGATTTTTTGATACTCTTTTGGAGAGTATCCCTTCTTTATTCTTGAGTATTAGGGTTTGGGGCTTCCCGGGACTCCTAGCTTTCCTGGACCAAACAGAAACTGATAACTGGCCCAACAATAACAGACGTTGGTTATAAAATCTAGGTGCACTTATGAGACAGCTTGATAACTTCTTTCATTCTGCTAGAGGAAAAAAAGGTGCTTTCACTGGGGTTGCTAAAAAAGTTAGAATGTATTAATAAGCTGAGCTGACTGGCAGTCTGCCACCATGAAGGCAGAGTCTGCCTGAGAGTGAAATTCTCACAGAGACACCTAGAACCAAGAGATAAATTGTTGATGGCATTTTTGGAACCCCTCAAGTCAGTGGTAGCTCCAGACATTTTCAATACATTAAGCTAGTACATTTGCTGTTTTGCTTAAGCCAGTTTGAGTAGGGTTTCTATCCATTTGCACCCCAATGATTTCTAATATTCTAAATTAAAATTGAAAAAAACCTTAGATATTAAGTATTATAGGGCAGATCATAAGAAAAATATTTATTTGTTAAAGGACTTGATACATTTCAAGAAATTAATATAAAAAATTCACCTTCACTAAATAAGCTAACAGATACTATGAGAAAGAAGTGATTAAAAAGAAATGGCCATGTTTGCTAGGGCATGCTAAAATAATCTTAAATGGTGTTGGGCATGTAAAATGTTACAGCTGTTTTAAATGACATTTTACCAAATGTGTATCAGGAACTTTAAAGAGCTTCCTGTCATTAGTCCTTAGTTCTTTAAGGAAAAATTACCTGTAGACAGGTATGAGAGTTAAATGTAGTTTGATGATATAAAATAATTGGCAGCAGCCTAAATGTTCAACAGTAGAAAAAAGTTAAATACATTCTTTTTACATCAATGATACAGAGGGCATACAGCCATTAAAACTTTCTATGCTTCAGTTTCCTTTTGTGCAAGATGGCATCTCTACCTTATGAGTTAGATATGCAGGTTGTACAGATTAAATGAGTAATGTATGTAAAGATCTTGGTATATAACTAACTTTATTTAGTACTTAAACTATTGTTACTTTTATTCTTATCTTGGTCTTGAGCAGGGATCCTCAAACTTTTTAAACAGGGGGCCAGTTTGCTGTCCCTCAGACCGTTGGAGGGCCGGACTATAGTTTAAAAAAAACTATGAACAAATTCCTATGCACAATGCACATATCTTATTTTGAAGTAAAAAAACAAACGGGCCGTAGTTTGAGGACGCCTGGTCTTGAAGATCATCTGTTCACAAAAAAATAATGACCTAACTGAAACTGAGCTGCCTTGTTTTATTTAGCTTGAAGTACCTGAGCCTGGTCACCTGTCGGGGAGGGGATCTGGGGTACCCACAGATCATGATCTCTTGGATGCATAGGAGATCTACATAGTCTTTAAGAGTGCCTTGGGTAGTTTTTCCTAAATTCCTACTTTGAGTGAGGAAGACGGGAACCTGGGGAAGGAACAGGCATGATTCATTTGCCAGTTCCTTTGCCAGGAATCCCTTCCATCTCTTCCTTTCTTCACATGGATGAATTTCCATGTAGCTGTGGTAAGACATGAATGGTGATCCTAGGTAAGTAATACCTCCCTCTGGGAGTATTTACTTGAATATTTAGAAGACTTCTTGGGTAACAAGTCTACGGGGCAAGCTGGAGTATTAAAAATATTTTATGATTAGTTTATTTTAAAAAATAACAGCCTATATTTTAATAGCTCTTAAGTATTTATAGTACACTTAGGAAATTGTGCTGTGTTATCTAATCCTCAGAATAACCCCCTTTTATAGATACCACTCATTCCTTCTTTACAGTTGCAGAAACTAAGGCTGCAGAACATGGGAAGTAATTGGACAAGGTTATCTAGGTACTAATTAGTAGCACAGCTGGGACTCAAACTTTCAGATTTCAAAGCTAGAGTTCTTTCCCATTACTAAACAGATGTAACTAGTACTTAGAAATTATCCCAAAGGCAGCATGTATGAAGAGATGATGTTGGAAGGGGAGGGACCAGTCAGCCTCAGTGAGTTGATTCTGTGGTAGGGAATACTTCCCATAGAAGACTCAGGACAAGCTGTTCAGAGAAAATAAAAATGGAATGCAGGGTAATTTAATGTATTTGCACACAAAAATGACTTAGTAAGAACTATACTGTATACTATTAATTTTTGAGTTTTGGGGAATAATTGGTTATACAGTATTATAAATGGTAACTGGCTTTAAATTTTATACCTTGTCACTAGACAAAATGTGGATGCTATAGATATTACTCTAAACCCCAATAATAGTATACATTAATATATAGAAAAAGTAGATTTGGTGATTTTCTTCTTATGTATTAGGGGTAATTAGATGAACTGCCACAGATACCATATTTGCTTGAATCAAACAAATGAGTTGTATAAGGAATTATACTAGGATCTAGGTAATTTTCAATAATTGTGATTCACCTCTCCATTTACTAAAATAGAGCAAACATCGATTAATAGTAAATTTCATGGGAATGTAAATGTCTAGATATATTTCTCTTCAGCAAATACTTTCATTTTCTGAGAGAAATAACCTGCAGCTGATTTAAAGATGGCATGTACATGTTTCTACTGTTATTTAATTTTTTTCAAATTTGGAAAGGGAATTGGCATTTATAGATTGGGTTTGGGTTCATACCTTATGTTTTTAATATACTCTCCCAACTCCTTTGAAATAAATAGGGATTTACTTTAGTATAATAAGTAAACTATCACTGAGGCTAAGGGGCTTGTCTAGAGTTGCAAAACTGCTTATTTGCAGAAATGAAACTCAAAGCTAGATTTTCCATTTCTAAGGTTTTTGCTATTTAAAATACACCATTACCTTTGATGATGATGATGACAATGATAGAATCCTTACGTGTCAGGCATTGTGTTAAGCATATGACCTGTGTTATCTCATTTAATCATCTTGATCTGGAATGTGAAATCTTCAGTGAAATAAAGAGTCATTGTCTTTCTAAGTCAAATGAAGTCTGCTATCTTTAAAGAGAAGTGTTTTCAACTCTAAATATATAACTGATACTTTATTATAAAATGCCATAGAATCATTTTATGTAATTTGTACTAATTCTTCATAACTTGACTACCCTTTTAAAGTCCCTGAATTTAAATTAAACATTTAAATTATTTTTTAAATCTTAGGAGATATGAGTTACCAGTATAAGAATGTTTCTTTTATTATAATATATTGACTATTATTTGATAATTATTACATTTCTCAAGTCATCATAGTTTTCCATTTTTTGTCTGAAGAACTCCTACTCATGTTTCAGAATTTAACTCTTAACCCCTGTTTAAGTGATGCTTTCCCTGATATTTCCTCCCAAACTATTCCTCCCAACCATGTATAAAATACTTTCCCATAACATTTTATACATATCTTAAATTTAGCACTTACACATTCTATATTAATTATACTTTGTCATCTGTGCATTTCATATCAATGAATTCAACCAATTGCAGATAGAAAATATTTGAATAAAATGTGGATGGTAGCATCTGTACTGAACATGTACAGACTTTTTTATCTTGCCATAACTATACATTATATAACATTATAACAATATTATAACAACTATTTACATACCATTTATATTATTTTAGGTATTACAAGTAATCTAGAGATGAATTAAAGTATATGGGAAGATGTGTATAGATTATATGCAAATACTGCATGATTTTATATTAGAGACTTGATCATCTATGTATTTTGGTGTTTATGAAGGTTGGGAGGGGTACTGGAACCAATATCTCGATGATACTGAAGGATAACTGTTTTTGTTTACTTCTTAGACTACCCTAGAGACTCTGAATTCCTCGAGGATCAGAACATTGTCTTATTCACCTTGCTATTATGAGTACTAATATAATACTTGGCATTTTGTAGTGCTTAGTGAACTTTTTTCTGAATGAATGTTTTTTCACTTTTGATACAGTTTGCTTGTTTTGGTCACATATGGCTTGGGTACAGATCTTTGCAGGCTATACTGATTTTTTCATTTTCTATATTTGCTTCTTGCTTTAGCATTTCAATTTTTATTTTTTTTGAGTGGGGGAATGATAGATATATGTAGGTGTATACAGCCATTTATCACTATCTGTGGTTGACTACCTTCAGAATACTTAAAGCGATGGTTAAATAAATTATTGAATAATTCTAACCTAGTGTTCTATTGCCAGAGTCAAGATACCCCTTGCATATATAAAATAACAACATAATCGGTACCTTCAAATAAATTGAAATTCAGCACAGCAAATAGAAGAATAATGAGATAAATTACAATGGTAAAAAGTAATATTAAACAAAATGCTGTGGAGACATTAATGGATCCGTTAATACAAACTTTGCTTGGAGGAGTTTGGGAAGGCTTCATTGGGTAGGTGTGTTGTGAACTGGATCTTGAAGGACAAGTTAACTGTTCCAGGATAAAAAGAGCAGAAGAGCAGGAGTAGAACAGCTTTCCATAAACGGGACAACTTGCACAATGGACAGAATCATGAGGGAGTCTTTTCATGGTTTTGCATCCATGGATTTACCAGCCACAGATTGGAAATATTCTAAAAATAAATTGTGTTTGTACTGAACATGTACAGTCTTTTTTTGTCATTATTCCCTAAACAACACAGTGTAACAACTATTTATATAACATTTATATTGTTTTAGGTATAATAAGTAATCTAGAGATGATTTAAAGTATATGGGAGAATATGTGTAGGTTATATATAAATACTCCATTTTATATAAGAGATTTGAGCATCTGTGGATTTTGGTATCCCAGGTAGATCCTGGAACCAGTTTCGTGTGGGTACCATGGGATGACTGTATTCACTGACTTTAATTTTATTTATTTACTTTTTTTTTCTATTTTAGTGTTTTCTAGCTTGCTCAGGGGAGGTAGTGAAATTTATTAGGATCTAATTCACTGAATTTTTACAGGAGCTCTTTTTGTGTAGGTATTTCATTGGCATTCACCCAGACTTCTGACATATTGGCTGGAACCAGCAGGAGATTTTATAAATATATATATATAAATCAAGAGATTTATTGTAAGGAATTGGTTCATGCTATAATGGAGGCTGAGAAGTCCCAAGATCTGCAGTTAGCAAGCTGGAGACCAAGGAGAACTGATGGTGTGGTTGCAGTTCACATTCAAAGGCCTGAGAACCAGGAGAGCTGATCATGTAAATTTTAGTCTGAAAGCTGATAGGCTCAAGATCCAGGAAGAGCCAATGGCAGGATGATAATCATGTTGAAGCTCAAGTGGTTAGTTACCCCTACTTGCAAGAGGGTCAGCCTTTTGTTCTATTCAGGCCTTCTACTAATTGAGTGAATACCATCTACATTAGGAAGGGCTATATGCTTTATACAATGTACTGATTCAAATGTTAATCTCATTCAAAAACACTCTTGAGGACACACTCAGAGTAATATTTAATGAAATACTGGGCCCAGTCAGATTAATACACAAAATTATCCATCATGGGGGTGTGTATTTTTCCCATTAACTCTCCCTTTTTTTGTACTGCTGAGAGGTATATTATGTTATACCATTGCAGAAAAATCATATACCTGTGCACATAGTAGGTATTTAATAAATATTGGATGAATGAAGCATAAAAATAAAGGAATGACTGATAAAGAATAAAGGAGACTAATTTTGAGTGTATCATAATTCAGAAGAGAAGGTTAAGATGAATAGATTAAAGTTAGCCGATGGTATTTACTATTTCTAGTACTCTTTGAAATGAGTGATTACTGGCTTTTAAAAGATATTGATGTTTTAGTCTTATAAAAATGAAATTCATATACAAATAATCAAATTTTTATGAGAAGCAAGATAACTTGACTGTGAAAGTCAGTGAAAGGTTTTTTGTTTTTTGGTCATTACATTTATTTCCAAGCTGGCCTACCTTGTTCAGTCTTGATATCTTTATTTTTTTTAATTGAGGTAAAATATACATAACAAAATTCATTATTTTAATCAGTTTTACATTTTATTCTTAATTGACATACAATTGTACATATTTATGGAGTGTGCTGTTTTGATACATGTATACATTGTGTAAAAATCAAATCAGGGTAGTTAGCATTTCTGTCACCTTGTACATTTATCATTTCTTTGTGATGAGAACATTCAAAGTCCTCTCTTCTAACAATTGTGAAGTATACAATACAATATTTTAATCATAGTCATTCTACTGTGTATTTTAACCATTTTGAAGTGTACAGTTCAGTCATTAACTACATTCGCATTATTGTTCAACCATCTTCACCATCCATCTCCAGAATTTTTTCATCTTCCCAAACTGAAGTCCTGTGCCCATTAAACAATAACTCTCCATTTTTCCTCTCCTAGCCATGGGCAACTGCCATTCGACTTTCTGTCTCTGTGAATTTAACTATTCTAAGTATCTCATATAAATGGAATCACGCAATATTTTTCGTTTTGTATCTGGCTTGTTTGACTTAGCATAGTGTCTTCAAGGAGCAAGGTTTTTGATTTAAACCAGTCTCTATTCGCAATACAGACGAGATACTCTGAGACTTTATTTGTACATGTTAGATTTATAAATTTATGATCCATCTGGACCAGTCTCAGTGTGCTGGTAGAACAAAAAACACACAGTTCAATAAGCAAAAGTAATTTCTATATGTCTCAGGATCTTTACTACTATTTCTTGACTATCACATGGAATAGAGATATATGTACCATAGTAATATTTCTTTTAAAAGTTTTTCTATTGCATTTGTTTTGTTTCAATAGTACAGCTCTTCTTGATTCTTTTATCTTGAAACTTCTCTGTAAAACTCTACAACCAACCCTAATTCTGTATTTTCCAAGTATTTCTCCTCCTTCATCTCTCTGTATTACAAAGCCTAAAATAAACTGGCAAGATAGTCTCAAAGGTTGGGGGAGGTGAAGAGACTCAGTGGGCCAAGCCAGAATTCTGGCATGGGGAAAAAAGACCAGGAACACTTGCATGTTAATAATTTTTGTTTTGTCACCTAAAAAACTATTTATGGATGGCAGGAGCTAATTTGTTATATAAGATCATGCCTAATGGTTTCACTTCCTTACTGAATATTCAGTAATGATTTTACCCCAACTTCTCCTTCAGATAAAGAAACACACTTGGAATTCATTTGTTACTTAAGAGATGTTAATGTGCTTGCATTAAATAGTCAGAGTTTTAAAAATAATAATAATAAAAAAAGGCAAACCTTTCATCTAGTTTATCCTTCATCTTATCTGTCTAGTTACAAGCTTATAGAGAGCATGGCCCATATCTATTTGAACTCATTTTATGTAACATATAGCTTCTGGAGGTGTACATTTTGTTTTAACCTTTTTTTTTTTAATTTTTAAGAAATAACATAATTTATCATCTTTTTTATACCATTGCAGTTTTGGAAGTTATTGCTAGTTAGGTCGGTCTAATAAATTCAGAATTCCAAAAATTATAATAGTTTGTCAAAGTAGAGTTAAATGGTTTGCTAAAATCTAGAAGAAAATTAAAGTTGATGTGATACAGTTAAGTATTCTAAGATCATGATCACCATCAAGAAGCATTTTGCCTTGACTATTTTGTGAATAGTACTGTTTTGTCAAATTTTTTTTTTCTGTAAGGAAATCCTGTCCCCTTTCCACTTCCTAAAGAATTGAATTTTTCTTCTTGCGTATCAAATTATAGTTTTTTGTTTACCTTCATTACAAAATTGAAAGTATGTTACAGAAAAAGTTAAAAGCCAGGTCATAAAATATTGTATGTATTAATTCAGCAACTAATTATAAAGTAGTGTATTTACTTGTCATGGTCATTAAGAGTTGAGATTTTATGATTCATTTTTACCAAAGTGTGGCTTTTCACAGTGTAAGTTATTTGGGCATATCTGTTTCTATGAATAAAATATGCTAAGGCATGAATTTGGTGTTTTTTCTAGGTGTTAATCTTTTCACATCCTTGTTTCATTTATATTAGTGTCAAAGTTATCCACCCAGGAGACAGCAGGCCCTTATTGGGTGGGACTGTAGGTACAGTCTTTTAGCCATTGACTGAACTGGGTTTAGATTCAAATGGCTGTGTAACCCATTTCCTTGGTCTCATTAGTACTACACAAGGACTGAGTAAACTAATTGGTTACAGTTCAGCATGATTGTTTGAATGATCATGAAATTGTTTTGAAACATTAACATTTTCTTATCCAGGCTTTGGGATTAAAAGTGTTAATTTTTAGAATGACTGATTTACTTAATTTAAGTGTCTGTTGAGTGTGAAGAAGCATCTTTTTGAGTGAAAATATTTATATATGTGTATAGGGGGTATGTTGAACAAATAGATTTTAGTCAGATTTGCTGATTTTTTAATCAATTATATATTATATAATAATATATATTTTATATACACAGATAATTATACACTGCATAATGATGTTTCAAGCAAGAATGGACTACATATACAATGGTGGTACCATAAAGTTACATGGAGCTGGAAAAATTCGTATTGCCTGGTAATGTCATAGCCGTCATAATGTCATAGCACAATGCAATACTCATGTATTTGTGGTCCTGCTGGCGTAAACAAACTTACTGTGCTGCCAGTTGTATAAAAGTATAGCACATACATAATACTTGACACTGATAATTAGAAACTATGTTATTGGTTTATGTATTTACTATACTTTTTATCATTATTTTAGAGCGGACTGCTACTATTTAAAAAAAAAGTTAACTGTAAAACAGCCTCAGGCAGGTCCTTCAGGAGGTATTCCAGAAGACGGCATTGCTATCATAGGAGATGACAACTACATGTGTGTTATTGCCCCTGACGACCTTCGAGTGGGACAAGATAGATGTGGAATTGGAAGACAGTGATATTGATGACCCTGACCGTGTTTAGGCCTAGGCATACGTGTGTGTTTGTGTCTTAGTTTTTAACAAAAAACTTTAAAAAGTAAAAAAAAAAAAAAATTAAAAATAGAAAAAAGGTTATAGAGTAGGATATAAAGAAAAATAGTTTTGTACAACTGTATAATGTGTTTGTGTTTTAAGCTAAGTATTACTGCAAAGCAATCAAAAGGTTAAAAAAAGTTTATGAAGTAAAAGCTTCACAGTAAAAAAGTTATAGTAAGGTTAATTTATTTTTGAATGAATAAAATTTTTAAAAAATAACTTTAGTGTAGCCCAAGTGTACAGTATTTATAAAGTGTACAGTAGTGTACAGTAAATGTTCTAAACCTTCACATTCATGTACCACTCACTGACTGATTCAGAGAAACTTCTAGTCTTGTAAGATTCATTTATGCTAAGTACCTTATATAGGTGTACCATTTTAAATCTTTTATTCTCTATTTTTACTGTACCTTTCTATGCTTAGATATGTTTAGATACACAAATAACCATTGTGTTACAGTTGCCTACAGTATTCAGTACAGTAAGTAACATGCTGTATGATATGGGTTTATAGCTTAGGAGCCATAGGCTATACCATGTAGCCTAGGTTTATAGTAGGTTATAACATCTAGGTTTGTCTAAGTACACTCTATGATGTTTGTACAACAACAGAATCACCTACTGACACGTTTCTCAGTTCGTATTCCTGTTGTTAAGTGACGGATGCCTGTATTTTATTCTAGAAATAATGTGTAACCTGATTAGTGATGTGTATTCTGGAAGATAAACTAATATATTTTAGTTACTGCATGACAAACTGTCATTCAGAATGACAGCTGAACCCAATTACATTGAAAAATTATGCTGCCAAACTCTGAAATAAATTGAAGATGACATGCTTAGAAAATATAGGATGTAGACATTTACAACAGAGATTTGAATTCTGGTGAAAGAATGGTTAGGGTTTTGGATCAATATGATAATACATTTTATTTTTTAGAACTTTAATTTATTATCTTTGTGAAAGGATTAAAGGTATATTAATGGGGAGGTAGTTTATGGGAATAAAATTTGATAATTAGATGCGTTATACTTGTGGCATATGTTGTTAGTTATTTAAGAGGGACTCTTAATGTAGTTTATTCCTGAAGAAAAGCTAGAAGTCTTATAAAAGTTTTACTTTATATTATTCTCAGTACATGGTCAAATATTAATGTTTAGCATACACTAATAAATTACTCAATTACATCATTTTTCCGGTTTTGATTCCATTATTAAGGATGGATTACTACATTTATTTTGCTGATTATGTAGTTTTTTTTTATTCCTGGCTACTTCTCTGTGTTTCCTCCCCTCCCCCATCTAAGTACCAGTCTGTTGGACCTGAATATGTATATTCATTTTCAGTCTAACTCTGTATCTGATCACATATCCATTTTATTCCACAAATGGTTTACTGAATACTTTCTCTGTGTAATGCTAGGCACTGAGGATACAATGATCAAGAGAATGTCCCTGCCCTGGAGTTTATAATACTATAGTAGATGACAAATACTAGCAATGAAATTTGTAAACTCTATCATAGAAATCAATTAGAGTATAGTGGGCCATACTGAAGGAAGAAATCTGCCACAAGAGTCAAGGGTAGTCTTCATAAAGGTGATGATGCTTGAGTTGAGTTTTGAAAGATGGCTGGATCTGTCTAGAGCTTTGTAGTCCAGAATGGCAGCCACTAGCTACATGTAGCTAGTGAGCACTTAAAATGTCTTCTGACATATAAGATGCTTACTTGATTTTGAAGACTAGGTATTAAAAATATAAAATATCTCATTCATAATTTTTAAATATTGATTAAATATTGAAATGATGTTTTGGATATTTGTACTGAGTTAAATAAAACATAAGTTAATTTAATCTGTTTTCTTTTACATTTTTCTTTTAATGTAGCTAATAGAAAATTAAAAGTTACATATATGGCTTGCATCCATAACTTGCATTATGTTTTTATTGGATAGCACTAGTCTGGAGGGTGATATTTCTGAAATTTTTAAGATTTCTGAAGTAGACGAATTATTAAAAGTATAGAAAGATACTAATAGATATTCTAGCAGGCTTTCTTTTTCTCTGTAGGTATGCGCGCGCTCGCATGTGTGTGGGTGTGTGTGTGTGTATCACACACATAATCTGTATTGTTAAGGTCATTCACACTTTGGGTTTTACTGCTATATGTCATTAAAACTCATCCTAACTAATGCAGTGACTTAATAGCAACAATTTAAAAACCACATATCATTGCGGAAAAGCTTGTTCTCCCTACACTGGGAAAAATTGTCTGAATAATTCATGTAAATCAATAATTCATGTAAATCAATAAAACAAATTAAAATGCATTTTATTGTCAGCAAATAGTTTGGAAGGAAAATTGTAAACATAGCTACAGAGTTGAAGAAACAGTTATTAGAATAAAATATAGGAGTTTGTTTTACAATTTGATGACAGTACTATTATTTCTAACATGTTTTTGTATTATTTCCTAGATTGTATTTCTTAATGAAATAAACAACTGTCTTTTGTGAGTTACTATGAAAAATATATATAAATGGGAGTATACTTTTCATAGAAATCCATGTGTTCCCTCTACCAAAACCGAAAATTAATAAGTAACTCTACCTTACCTGGAAAGCAGGATGTATATTTTGTGAAGATTTACTTGACTTACCAGAACAAGAGTCCCCTCACATTTAAATTGCCACATTGGATATTAAATATCAGGGGCTCGTATTTTAAACAGGACTCTGAGTTGTTTTTTTTTTTTTTTTTTTTTTTTTTTTTTTTTTTTTGAGACAGAGTCTTGCTCTGTTCAACCCCAGCTAGAGTGCCCTGGTGTCAGCCTAGCTCACAGCAATCTCAAACTCCTGGGTTCAAGCAATCTTCCTGCCTCAGCCTCCTGAGTATCTGAGTCTACAGGTGCATGCCATGATGCCTGGATAATTTTTCTGTTTTTAGTAGAGATGGGGTCTCACTCTTGCTCAGGCTGGTCTCAACTCCTGAGTTCAAGTAATCCTCCCCGCTTAGCCTCTCAGAGTGCTGGAATTACAGGCATGAGCCACCATGCAGGGCTAGGACTCTGAATTGAATACTAGAATTCTGGAAAGCTATGCTAAGATTTTAAAGATAGGCTAATTTTTCAAGAATCTAATTGCTTATAGGAGGAAATCCCATCAAACTACCAGCAGACTTCTCAATAGAAACTTTACAAGCCAGAAGAGACAAGGGGCTTATTTTCATACTTCTTAAAGAAAATAAATAACTGTCAGCCATGAATTTTGTATCCTGCTAAACTAAGCTTCGTAAATGAATGAGAAACTAAGTCTTTCTTAGATGAGCAAATTCTAAGGGAATTAATCATCCCTGGACTGGCCCTATAAGAAATGCTCAAGGGAATTCTAAATGTGGAAGCAAAAGGTCAATAAAACACACAAAAGCATAAACTGCTCAGGACTTATTTAAAAACTACAGAATTGAGACTACAAAGCAACTAGGTAAGAATTAACATTATGACATGAACAGAACTTGTTCCTACAGAGCCTCACATGTCAGTATTAACATTGACTATAAAAGGACTAAATGCTGCACTTAAAAATTATAGATTGATGGAATGGATTAAAAAACAAGATCCAAACATAGGCTACTTATAAGAAACTCACCTAATTATTAAAGACACTTATACACTCAAGGTAAATGGGTTGAGAAAGATATTCTGTGCAAACAGAAACCAACAGTGAGCAGGAGTAGGTAGGTATGCTTATATCAGATAAAACATACTTTAAATCAACAACAGTAAAGAAAGACAAAGAACGTCGTCGTATATAATGATAAAGGTATGGATTCAACAAGAAGATAAAACATTCACAAACATACACCCAACACTGGAGCACCCAGATTCATAAAATACTACGAGAGATAGAAAAAAACACAATAATAGTGGGAGCCTTTCAGCACTCCACTCACAGAAGTAGACAGATGATCCAGACAGAAAATCAACAAAGAAACACTGGATATAAATTGGAGTCTAGAACAAAGGGCCATTATAGATATTTGCAAAACATTCTACCCAACAACCACAGAATATATGTCTCATCAGCACATGGAATATTTTCTAAGATAGAACATATATTAGGCCAGAAAATAAGTCTCAGTAAGTTTAGAAATATCAAAATCATATCAAGTATTTTGTCACACAACAGTAAAATACGACTACAAATCATTTCCAATAAGAACTCTCAAAATACAAATACATGGAAATTAAACAGCTTGCTTATGAATGGTTTTTGGGTCAATGACAAAATCAAGATGGAAATTTAAAAAATTTTTTGAAAGAGAAAATAGAGATACAACATACCAAAACCTCTAGGATACAGGAAGAACAGTACTAAGAGGGAAGTTTATAGGGTTAAATTCCTCCATCAAAAAGAAAGATGACAAATTAACTTAATGTGACATCTCAAGGAACTAGAAAAACAGGAACAAATCCAAACTTGCAGAGGAAAAAAAGTAAAGATCAGAGCAGAACAAAATGAAATGGAAACCATAAAAATAATATGAAGTTCAATGAAATGAAAACTTGGGTCTTGGAAAACATAAACAAAAGTGAGAGACTGCTAGTTAGATTAACCAAGGCAAGAAGAGAGAAGATTCAAATAAGCATAATCAGAAATGAGAAAGGAGACATTACAACTGATTCCACAGAGAAATTATACAAAAGATCATCAGAGACTACTGTGAACATCTCTACACTCACAAACTTGAAAACCTAGAGGAAATGGATACGTTTCTGGAAACTTACAACCTTACAACCTCCCAAGATTGAACCAGGAAGAAATGGAAATTCTGAACAAACCATAATGAGTAGTTAGATTTAATTGGTAATAAAATATCTTTCTGCAGGACCAGATGGAGTCACAGCTGAATTCTATCAGATGTACAAAGAATGGGTTCTGATACTACTGAAACTGTTCCAAAAAACTGAGGAGGGAATCCTCCCTAACTCATGCTATAAAGCTTATCATCTTGATACCGAAGCTAGACAGGGATGCAATTAAAAAAGAAAACTATAGACAAATGTCCCTGATGAGCATACATACAGAAATCCTGAAAAAAAAAATACTAGCAAACTGAATCCAACAGCACATCAAAAAGATAATATACTATGATCAAATGGATTTTATTCCAGGGATGCAAGGATGGTTCAACATATGCAAATCAATAAATGTGATTCGCCACATAAACAGTTATAACAAAAGTCACATGATCATCTCACTAGATGCAGAAAAAGCATTCAATAAAATTCAGCATACCTTCATGATAAAAACCCTCAACAAACTAGCCACAAAAGGAACATAACTCAAAATAATAAAAGCCATATATGGCAAACCCACAGCCAACATCAAGCTGAAGGGGAAAAGTTGAAAGCATTCCCCCGAAGAACTGGAACAAGACACAATTGCTAGAATAAAATGGAGGAAAAACTCTTCTGGACATTGGCTTAGACAAAAAATTTATATCTAATACCTCAAAAGCAAATGCAACAAAAAAAACAGACAAACTTGACTTAATTAAAAAGCTGCACAGCAAAAGAAATAATCAAGAGAGTGACCAGACAACCTACAGAATGGAAGGAAATATTTGCAAAGTATATATCACACAGGGGAGTAATATCCAGAATTTATAAGACACTCAAAACAACTAAAGAACAACAACAAAAATTAACCCTATTAAGAAGTGGACAAGATATTTACCAAGATGGCGAATGAGAAAAACCACCAGCCAGAGTGTCTTTACAAGAAAGATAGATTTTAGATGAAAGTAAAAAAAGTGAACAGGCAGACAAACATAGATTGGATGATTGTTAGAAGGAAGGGTGTCTGAAACTATAGGAGACTCCATGGGAAGAAGTTGCGGAGCAGAACTGGAAGGAGAAAGGCATCTGCAGGGTCTAAACTCTGAGAGGCTTGGAGAACAGCAACAAGGGTAGGTGGAGTGGTTAAATTTCCCTTCCCTTGCATCTCAAACTGCTGGTGGGCTCCTGAGCTGCTGGAGACCTGCCAACACCAGCCTAGAGACAGCTGCCGCCAGGGGCCTGTGAGCCTCTTGCAGACAGGGAACCAGGCTCCCAGCTCCCTCAGGGAACCTACTGCCCCACCTGCTTCATTCTCCCCTTCCCTTCCCCTGCTTTTGGCTGCTGAGAGAGACAATTCATCCACCACCCAGAGGCATCCACAAGGAATGGGACCTTTCCTTTTGGGGCCCTGCAGTGGACTGAGGGGTACTCAGACTGTGAGCTCCCTACCTGCCAGCCCTCCCAGGTGCTGTTTGCCTGGTGACTCCAGTAGAATAGGGCAACTCCTGAGGCAGAGAGACATTGCTCCAGCTTGGGCACCCTGTGGGGGACTAGAGACCAGCACTCTTCTCCCTGGCAGGGCCAGGGATTGGTCTCTGGGGCCTGGGGACAGGTCTGCAGGCCAAATCATGTCCACCAAAATCTCGATTGCATTGCCCGGTGGCACAGAAGGGATATTTGTGAACTGGTTTACTGAGGTGTATGTGTCTTCAGGAGCAGATCAGAGTGGGTCCTGGCTGCATTGTGCTCGAGCATCAACCCTCCTCCCACAGGAGAGTCACACTTCAAGCTCAGCCTGTGATCCTGGACAGGGAACCTCCCTACTTCCATTACAGTCGGGGAAGATCTGCTAGCTTGAGGGCCAGCTTGCCGGGAGAGGCCCCAGAGAAACTGAGGAATAGGGGAAGATGGAAAGGAGCAAGGCCTGCACTACACTGCAGGTCTCAGACAGCCCCACCTCCACATTGCAGACTTTTTGGCTGAGTGTGGTCATTCCAGCCCCTCTCTGGCAGCTTTGCCCAGAAGCAGAGAACAGACCTTTGACCCTGGCTAAAAGCATCTGTGGAGCTTGAGGGCAGGCGTACCCAAACCAGCCCTGCCTAGCCTAACTCCCCCACCTGTCCTTGCTGAGGTGGAGAATAAGTACACACCTGGAAGTCCCAGGGCCCCATCTATCACCAGAGGCACTAGAGTGCCTCTGCAGAGGAAAGAGAGCTGGTTACAGGACCCCAAAACAACACTGCATCTTGCTTCTCCCAGCAAGCACCACCTACTGACAGGGAGGTCAATTTGCACATCCTTTTACTGCATTTACTGACTTGTCACATGGTGTGGTCGAATCTCATCCACAAACACCACCTACTGGCTCAGAGACTAAACTGGGCATGTCATTATCTAAATCAAAATCCAAAGGTAAGAAGTAACAGCTGCTCCGGATGGGGAGGAATCAGCAAAAGAACTCTGGAAATATTAAGAATCAAACTGAAAGCACACCCCCAAAGGGGAACACCAGCTCTCTAGCAATGGATATCAACCAAATTCAGAACACTAAAATGACAGAAGAATTTCTAACATGGATTGTAAGAAAACTCAATGATATGCAAGAGAAAATGGATACCCAAAACAAAGAAACCACACACACACAAAAAAAATCCAGGACTTTGAAGAAAAATTCACTAAAGAAATTGAAATAGTAAAGAAAACTCAAAACTTCTGGAAATGAAGAATTTATTCAAGGAATTACTAACCACAGTGGAAAGCCTCAAAAACAGGGTAGATCAAACAAAAAAAAGAATCTCAGGGACTGAAGATAATACCTTTCAATGAAGTCAATTGCCACATGTAGAAGACTGAAACAGGATCTGCACCTTTTACCTCTCACAAAAATCAACTCATGGTGGATAAATAAACCTAAGGCATGAAACTGTAAGAATTCTAGAAGAAAATGTTGGAAAAACTCTTACAGACATTGGCCTAGGCAAATATATGAAGACGGCCCCAAAGACAATCACAGCAACAACAAAGATAAACAAATTAGACCTGATCAAATTAAAAAGCTTCTGCACAGCCAAGGAAACTATCATGAGAACAAACAGACAACCTACACATTGGGGGAAAATATTTGTATGCTACATATCCAATAAAGGGCTGATAACTAGAATCTATATAGAACTCAGGGAAATCAGCAAGAAAACAATCAAACAATCCTATGAAAAGGGGGCAAAGGACATGAACAGAAACTTTTCAAAAGAAGATAGACTAATGGCCAAAAACATATGAAAAAATGCTCAACATCTCTAATCATCAGGGAAATGCATATCAAAACTACAGTGATTTATCACTTAACTCCAGTGAGGATGGCCTTTATCAAAAAGTCCCAAAACAATAAATGTTGGCATGGATGCAGAGAGAGAGGCGTACTCATACACTGTGATGGGACTGCAAACTAGTATAACGTCTGTAGAAAGTAATATGGAGATACCTCAAAGAGCTACAAGTAGAAATACCATGTAATTCAGCAATCCCATTACTGGGCATCTACCTAAAGAAAAAGAAGATATGTCAAAAAGATATCTGTACTAGAATGTTTACATCAGCACAATTCACAATTGCAAACATATGGAAACAACCCAGGTGCCCATCAATACATGAGTGGATTCAGAAAATGTGGTATATGTATACCATGGAGTTCTACTCAGCCACAAAAAACAATGCTGATCTAGTAAAGCTGGAAATTCTTAATGTGACTTTTAAGTCACTGCATGATCTGATAATTGCATAGCTCACCAGTCTCATCTCCTGCTACTGTTCCCTTCATTACTCATTCCTCTTCTCCCTTACTGTCTGTACTCCAGCCACTTTTTATGGGTTATTCCAATTCTAAGGCTTTGGTAATACTATCATCTCTGTTGGAAGTTCTCTTCCTCATTTCCCTTTTATCCTCCTCTGGATTTTTACTCTTCATCCCATTGATCTCAGCTAAAATTTTAAGTTTTCAGTTATTTCATGGTCTCTTCAAATAAGGTAATATGTACCAATAGCATCCTTATCTTCTCTTTTGTAGAACTTCTCATGGTTGCAATCAAAGAATTATTTATTTATGAATATCTATCTAACCCTGCTAGAATTTAAGTTCTATGATGCAGTATTTGTTCACTGTTGTATTTCCAGCACCAAATATAGACTCTTTCGTATAGTAGTAGGTGCTTAATAAATATTGGAGTGAGTGATTGAATTAATCAATCTGGAAATGAATTTATTACTTGGAATTCTATTTAGCTGATTTTCAGTGATGAATAAAGCTGCCAAAGATTAGTCTGGAGACTTTATCTCTGCCAGTTCCTATCTGACTCAAAGTGAGGAGGTGAATCTCCAAAACTACATAACCAAGATAGATGACATCTGTTTTTCATTGTTTGGGTATGATCCCTGGTTATAACATAATGAAGCTATAATTCCAATAACTGAACTGAACTGTTGTGAGTAACATTATGTCTGACCTGCACTTAGGCTGTTACAAAGATTTTAGTATGTAAGAAATACTGTAATTTTTCTACACTCTACAGTAGTTTTTTAGATATTTGAGCTCAATTTTGATAATGATTCTTTTGAAAAGATATGTAGAAACCAGTAAAAGGTTACATAGTTAAAGGTTTGAAAAATAGATTCTGTGGGTTAAATGAAGTTTGATGGCTTATATGAAATAATTTATAGGGATTGCATATGTTAAATTTCAACTGAGTGAAAGGAGTTTATACTAATCAGCTATTTTTCACTTTAGTAAAGGAATGAGGAAAGAAAATTTCAGTCGGAGAGATTTATTTCAGGTGAAAGGAAAAACATCTTGGCAGTTAAGAGTGAAACAAATAGGAATAGTCCAGGAATGGAGGATATTGATGATCCATCCTTGCAGACATTTTAAGAAAACAGGAAAATACTAGTTGTGAAAATTCTTTATTGAATGAAGATGACTGGCTGGATTGAGACATCTCAGTTATTTCCAGTTGTGATTATGTGATTGCCTAGCTTTATTTATATATGTTTACTACTTTCATTGAATCATATATTATTATTTTGCTCACTCATTTATTTCTTTACTTATTTTTGTCTTTAAGTTTTCAAAGAGCATATGTGTGCCTGCATGTCCATGAATGTCACACTCTGTCTCTTCCTTTTTTTTTTTTTTTTTAATAGTACTTGTTAGTTCATTTAAGCTGTTATAAGAAAATACTATGAACTGGATGGCTTATAAACAACAAAAATTTATTTCTCACAGTTCTGGAGGATGGGAAGTCAAGGTGCTGGCAGATTTGGTATCCTCATCGATGGTGCCTTCTTTCTGTGTCCTCACGTGGTAGAAGGGATGACAGGGTCTCTCTGGGGCCCCTTTTATATGGGCACTGATCCCATTCATGAGGGTTCCACCCAAAGGCTCCACCTCCTAATACCATCACCTTGGGCATTAGGATTTCAACATATGAATTTTGGGGGGACACAAACATTCAGACTATAGCAACCTGGTTTAAGGGGTTTACTTTCTAAAAGTGAGATTTAATTCTTTAAAATGAAATTTGATCCTATTTAGAATTTGAGATGAAACTTACCTCTTTTGACCCCAAATCTTTAAAACTTTCTCTTGATTTGTATTCTTCATATTCACAGCAGCAGAGAGGAACCTGTATCTTTGAGACTTCTGTCCCAAAGAAAGTACCACAAGATAGTAGTAGTAATTGGATGGATTAGGGTCAGAGACTGATGGAGACTCAAAATTTTTTCAAACTTTTTTTTCTAATTTAAAAGATGTTTCCTTAGAGAACAATTTAGGGTATTAGTAAGTCATCCACAATGCTGTCATTCAGAGTCATTATTTAAAACTTGGTATATTTCTTTTCATTTTGTTTTCTCCTTGGATATACATTAGGAAGAATAAAGGCAACCTTATCTATATTTGTACATATTTGGGATGTTAAAAAAATGGTGTTATGGGTTGAATTGACTCTTCCCTTCCACCCCCTCAAAGAGATATGTTGGAGCTGCCAGTACCTCAGAATGTAGCCTTATTTGGAAATAGGGTCTTCACAGGGATAGTCAAGTTAAAATGAGGTCATTAAAGTGGAACCTAATTCGTTATGACTGGTGTCTATGAAAAGAGGAAGGCAGACATATAGAGGGAAGATGCTGTGTAAACACAAGGAGAAGATGACTGTCTACAGACCAAAGAGAGAGGCCTGGTACAGATTCCTCACAGCCCTCAGAAGGAACCAACCCTGTTGATATCTTGATCTCAGACTTCTAGCTTCCAGAACTGTGAGACAATAAATTTCTGTTGTTTAAGCCACCCAGTTTGTGATAACTTTATTGCAGTCCTAGCAAACTAATAGATATGGTATCAAATTGCTTTATAGCAATTTTATAATTATTTTATGTCTTAGTTTTCAAAGTTTTCTTATTTGTTTCATGCATATGTAGGGTATATGCAACTAGATGGTAAATTTTTTGAGAGATGATTTATATTTTGATATCGTTCCCTTTCCTATAGTAAATTGCATAAGATATAAAAAGTGTTTTCAGTATGCAAATAGAAATGCTTTTGATGAAAAAAATTCATGTTATGTGCAAACAACACTATGTAAAATATAGATTTGGGGAGAAAGTATTCAATTTTAAGCATTTTTTGTCTGAATAGTTATTTAACATTCTTGGAGTCTAATACTCAAGTATGTATAATATTTGTATGTTTTGGTTATGCCATTAGAATTTTTATTTTAAAATTAATATAATCAGATTACAGGAAACTTAGAATAAAAAGAAAACAAGATGACCCATTGTTGCACCACTGAAACATTATAACTGTTAATTGTTTTTGTTGTTTTTATTTCAGGCTTTTGCCTAATACAGAGAACTTGTTTGTTTGCATAATTAGAATCATGTGTGTGTGTTCGTGTACATACATTTAAATTTTTCTTTTAGCTAACATATCACAAACATTTATTTGTTATTATAAAGCTTTTGCCAAATAATTTAGAATGGATATGTAGTATCCTATTTAACTTCATATATGATGCAGTTATATAAGTTTTCAATCTTTAGATATTTAGGTTGTTTCCAATGTTGACTATTAAAAACATGCTGCAGAGAATATTTTTGTGCATAAGCATTTCCTTAATTAGGATAACTTTTTGAAGCTCAATTTCAAAATGTGAGACTTCTGGGTTAAAATAGTAGAATATTTTTATGTCTCTTGATATTCAAATTTGTTTAACAAAAGGATTATACAATTTCTAAAGGAATTATTTCTTATATATCCCTATTTGGAACAAAATTGCAGTAATTGTTGATATTTACTTTGATATGTGTAATTACTTTTAGTGGTTATTTTTCAGATACAACTTAACCATATTTTTTTCTCTCTCATGAATTTGGAGAAAATCCTACCTTTACCATTACATATAAGAAATAAGGCTCATTGCCATTACTCTTGTAAGTCTTGACCACCAGATACTTCACTGAGGAGTTGGTGTAGGAAGGGACTTCATACAACAGAATTCAGCTGAAAAATGTAAGTTGGTAATTTTTAGTCTTGGCAGATGGCTGGAAGTTCAAATCATCATTTCTTTGGGATTCTGAGGTATATGTGTTGGTTTTAGGCAGCTTTTGCTACATGAAGTGTCTGACATGGTAGGTATTATGGGCAAATGATAATGTTATATTTGTGTAGTTGATAATGATTTCAAAGAAGAATTAGTACATGTTGAAACACAAGTTCAATCAGTTGCAGGAGATAAATGCACAGATCCGAAGTTAGAGGACTGCTGAGAGCTTGTTAGGTGGTTGGAACCCTGCCCTAAGTTCTGAACTTCTGACAGCGGGAACCAGAGTTAGCTTAGGAAATAAAGGCAGAAGGCCATTTTCCAGAACTGGCAAACCAAGTAAGCATTAGGGGTGTTAAAAAGGAAAAACTTTAAACATGCTTAAATTTATCAGTTTACCTGAGTAAAAAAATCTATGATTTGTGATCAGGCAGCTCTCAGACTGGAAGAGGTTTTAAGAACTCCTGCCTGCTACATGGTCAAGCAGCATTTTTGGACCAGAAATCCAAACTGGGGCAAAAGAACAACTTAATTGGTTACATCTAGGTGTTTTGTCTCAGTTGAATCAGCTGACTGCTACAATTGACTAAAACTCAGCTGCTGTTTAACTAAAGGGAAACTCAGCTATTTGTTATGTGAGTATATTCTCAATTAGTTTCATTTAGTATGAGTGACTCCATGTTGGTTTGGTCTGTTGGGCTCAGTATAGGAGGCTAGTCCAAATCAATGGCCCCTGCAAGTTTTATTTAAGAGGAGTTAAAAGTTTAATCCCAGAACATCTAAATTACAGCATAATGCCAAACGACTAATTCTCAGTCTTACCTGCTAATGAGGTCTAGGCCTTTAAATACTCTGCAGGGCTTGAGCAGAGTTAGCTCAGAGCCTGAGCCTTTCTTACTACAGCTGTTGCAGTTTGGAAAAGTTAAGGATTCAAATTTAGATAAGTTAAGTGACTTGCCCAAGATCACATTACTATTTTGAAATGGTGTCAGAATTGGGATCTATGCCTATGTCCATTTCTAATCCAGTGCTTTCAACTGTATAATACTATCTTGAAGTTGAAATTAAGTACAACCTGATAGTTACTTCACGAAATGTGATTTTTTAATGTAAAGCCTAAAAAATTGCTTGCTACTTGGAAAAACATTCCTGAATAACTAGATAAATCTTGACATTATGTAAGTATAAAATTAAAAAAACTGTTAATATGGTTCTTCATTATTTATTTTATATTCATATTAATCCCATTAATTTGCCACCTTATATTGAATTTTTACCAATATTAGGGTTCACTAAATGTTGATTGAATGTTAACTCCCGAAATGGTAGTCAGAGGAGTTGGGCCTTTCAAAGATACTGTGTGTGTGTTTGTATAATCTTCACCATGATAGGATTTTTACTATAGTGAAAGTTAAGTTGGTTTTTAGAAGTGATTTGTACTAGATTTACTTTTGCAGCTATCTTTTGAGTTGTCCTAGCAATAATTAGTGAAATACAAGAGTAAGAAACAACCATTATCCTCGTTTTATAAATGAGGAAACATCCCGGAGATTATGTGAATGGAATAATAAGGAAACACCATGGGAAAATCATATTTCTGAATATGATTTGTGTATTTAACAGATTTTGTTTTAGGAAGAATCACTGTTAAATGTGTGTGTTTCAATTAGAGTAGTATATATGCTCATTGCACATCATTTTAAATACATATGTGAAGAAATGAAAAATTACCAATAACCTCATTCATTATTTCATCGTGATTATTCCAAACATTTTGGTATTTGTTAATGCCATTATTTATGTCCTGTATTCAAAGTGGTGTGGAGTCAAGCAAGATCTCTGGACTACAAATCAGGAAATTTGGATAACCTGTCTGTTACTTTAGTTTTTGACCTTTGTTTAGGGGTTTTATGATTACCAACTTTTAATTTTTTAATTATGGGGGACTCCTTTTCTTACTTTGCTTTCTTTTTTAATTTCTGCTAAATTACTTTTATTAAATAAACATGACTTTGATTTTCAGTGAGGTAACTGTATTAACAGCATGGCATTTATCTATATTTAGTGAAGAGTAAAGGAAGATGATGTTTAACTTAGCTCATGTAGTTTTAATTCTCAAGAATATGGTATGTCATACTTTTGAAATATAAAAGTAGTTTAAACGCTGTGGACACTATAAAAACCTAGGCTCTCCATGAAGGGAGTAATTGGAATAGATGCTTTATAACATCTTTTCAGTTTTAAAATGCTGACACTCTTATTCCGTTGCATGTTGGTATATGAACTTACTCTTCCTTATTATTATTCCCAAAATGGTAATTATTTTGGTTCCTGAACAGCAGGCTAATATATCAAAAACTCGCATATAAATATAGTTGTTTTAAAATATTTATGCTGTATAATATAAATAATTTATGGGTTACAGGCATGATATCTCTCAAATTTTCATATTTTTGCCTACTAATTCATTTTTAGGAAAAACTCAGAATAAAGCTATTTTTTGTATTTTTACCAACCTTCTCCCAACCAAATGTTATAGAAGCTGTCATCCAAAAATCTTTTTTAGTTTTTAAGGTTCTCACTTTCGAGGCTGAGTACTGTGAAGCCAGTATTCTAATTTGCATTTGTTGTTGTAATTTCTGGCAGCATGTCCATCTACTTGTACTGTCAGATGCTTGTGTGTTTTACTTACTAAGTACTAACAGAAGGATTTTGTAGTGTCCCACAAATTATTGTAGTTTTTTGCTTAGTGCCAATTTTTGCAAGTGATATTATAATGAAACCACTGAGATGCATCATGGTACCTTTCTCCGAGTGCCAGTTGGTACTCACATCATCATACTTATGAGATATTTTTTGGTATAAACTCAATAAAGTCATAACTAAAAAAGCATGCCTGTTACTTTACCATAGAATTAGAGAAATATTACAAATATTTATAATGAATAAAACTGGAGTAAGATTCAATCCTTCATTTGTTCTTCAGGAAATCTTTTATAAGAATAATATTTAAAAATCTTTATTTATAGAGAGTTATTTAATACATTATTTGTTATTGTTTCCTCACTGATTCATGATGGCAAAGCTGTGTATAAAGTAGAAATGACAATTACTTTGTGAGATCAGTAATTTTAAATTTAATTAATGCTTTAGTAATAAAAACAATGAATACTTGATTTTTTGCTAAATGCAGTGTTTTAGAATGTGAGTATAGATTTGAAAATTAAAATACATTAAATAATTAATGAGTTGTATTAAATTTCACTGAAATGATATTTTACTGGAAACCCTAGACACCTTGAGGTTAGTTCTAAGCCATGTTCTCACCTCGGTACCAATTCTGTGTATCATTCTTCCATGAAGATTTACCAAGATACAAACCTCTGTGACCAACCTTCCTTTCCTGTAAGGTCTAGTCCAGTGATTCAGCATGTAGTTACCATGTATTGAGTGCTTATCTATGGATTGACTGAGTGCTTATTTATTTTTTGAGTGCTATGGTGGGTTAAAGCAATTAATACATAGTTTTTACTGAAGTCACATTAAAGTAGAGACAGATAATGAAACAACAATTACAGAGTGATAAATGCTTTCATAAAGATTTGTGAAAGGTATAAGTGCTAAGGGAAATGGCGGTAAATTGGGGCTTTGAGTTAGAGAATGCTCTTGTGGAGGAAATAACTCCTGAGCTGAGTCCTGAAAGATGAGGAGTAGTCTCCTATAAAAGGGATTAAAAAGGATGCTTCAGCACATGCAGAAGCTTAGCGATGTGAGAAAAACTTGCCTTTTCTTTCTCTGCCTTGTTTCTCCATCTTTGGATCCTTTTTAATAAAAACATTTTTTTTTTTGTATTTTCACACATCCTCCCCAATATTTTCTTTACCCTCTTACCTGAAATCTAAGTGTTCTTCCTTCATACAAGTCCTCTGTACTTCATGATGAACGAAGAGCTTGGCATTCTCCAGATATTTTGCTTCCAGACCACTTTTTAAAAAATCACCTTCTTTCAACAGTCTTCTCAATTTGAGGTGCTATACCTGCTTCACCATGTGTTCTTATGCTTATTGCCATTATCCATTAACCTCTAGAATATCCTTCAAGAAATTTTGATGTCTGGCTTACAATTTTCCTTTGTAGCCTATCTCTCCTCTAAGCATCATGGATAATTTCATCTCAAAGGTAAATGCTCCCTCCATAGCAGGCCTCTCATAGTTTTTTCCTGTTCAATATACAGTGACTTGTATTTTCATGCCACTTTAGCAACCAGCATACATAGCTAGACATTGAACCTTGGAATCACCAGACTGTTTTCAAAATCTGGGATGCTATTTAATTACCTGTTCTGATAGCAACGTATTTTTCCATGGTTCACTTGCAGTGACCCAACATTTGTCTTCATTGAAATCTGGTTTACTAAATCTCTTCAGTTTATTCTTCTTTCTAACAAGTTCAGACTAACTGAATATCATTTAAGTTATGTACATATATAAGATTCTTTTGCTTATTTGACCATGGCATTCTTTTTAAAAATAATCCTATATAAACATACATATGTACATATGTCTGCCTGGCAATGATGGGGGAAAAAAGTAACATAAACATCTTGACTGATTTATTAGAAACACATGTTCTCTGATCTTATGTGGATTCTTAGTGTGTCTCAGTAAATTTTTAATTTTTTTTATTATATAAGTAGTACATGTTTGGTATAGAAAAATTAAAAAATACAAAGGAAATAGATTTCAAAATAGTATGAATTACAGTTCTCTTAGAGTTGCTACCGTGTTTTCCATCGCATATGAAAACTTGTAATCAGGTGTGCTGTGGTAGGATAAATTAAGATATTAAGTATTTGGTGTTTATCTTCTGTTCCTCATTCAGACACCATTCTCAGTAGTAAAATAGATATGAACCCACCCTCCAATGTGTCATCTAGAAGATTACCAGTATTGTTGAAGCTCCCGTTGTATTACTTTCAAATCCTAGAGTAACTAATTTCATGAATATGTTTATCATTTCCTTCCTTTTTACATGTTTTCAAAAACATATGCCTATCTTAGCATTTGTTGTTCAGTTATGATTTTTTAAAAAATAAGCTTTATAAAAATGAAAGCTTGTATGTGAATATTTCTGTGATTTTTTTTCTTTTTTGATTCAACATGAATTTGAATTCATTTATTTGAATATCTCCTTTAAACCTGACAACAACTTTATGAGACAGATATACTATTATTAGCCAAACTTTACAGATGTGGAAGCTGAATACAGATATGTATTAAGTAACTTGTCTAAGGTTATATATCCAGTAAGTGTCAGTGTCTGGATTTTAACCCTGGCAGTTGATGTCAGCCCAGACTCTTAATCATTGTACAGTGATCACTTCACTATAATCAGGGCAATGCAAACTAAACTGTGATGTCTGCCATCTATGGGTATGTCTGGGTGTATCTTCCTTCTGTCTCTATACATTTATATGTGTTTAAAATACCAACAGATTATGTGCAGCAACATTGAGTACAATAGTATCTTTAAAGGACTAGGGGAAAATAACTTTGAATCTAGTAATGACATATTCAGACAAATTAACATTTTAGAATAAGATAGTAGTAAGGACAATTTTAGGCATACAAGGACTCAGAAACTATCCTGTCCATAGATCATTGCTGAAAGAATTACTAATGGATGTACTCTAGCAAGAAGAGCAATGAACTGAGATAAAATAATGGGATACAGGATGTAATGATGCACAAAGAAAGCAGTAAAACATGCTGTTAAATTCAAATATAATTGAAAAATGTACATGGGTGTTGGAAGAGGAAGTTTAGAGGAGAACAAAATACTATGCTAAGGTCCTGGTACTATTTGAAAGAAGATAGATATACTTGGTGACATTGGACTTGGCTAGGAAAAAACAAATCTATGTATAACCTGCTAGTAATAATATCACTTATAATTTACTAAGCATTTACTATGTGCCAGATAGTTTGTAAACATTTTACATGGATTATGAGATGTATATATACACACAGTATGTGTATATTTGGAAGTATAAATATATATTTATATATTTTAAAAGCACAAACAAGTGTAAGGATAGCTACTAAGTAAGCATTTAATAGATGGGTCCTTTAGGAAATAGAGGGGAAGGGTTTGAGATGAGGAATATGAAAGTCAAGAGGGAATTTTTGCTTTATCTTTCTAGATGTTTTTAAAGCAAAAAGTTTCATATATTTCTTAGTTAAGTTTTTTTGGTTAACAACCTAAAAAAGTCTAAGCAAATGTACCAAAAATACCAATAGTGATTAAAACAGTGACATTTTGTTTGCTGCTTTTTTGGGTGTAATTTTGAACTTCAGAAAAGAAATCAAGTCTTGAGAGACACTGGACTATATGGTAACAATGGCAGCATAGATTTTGTTGTTGTTGTTGTTGTTAAAGAGATAGGGTCTTGCTATTTTGCCCAGGTTGGACTCAAAATCCTGGATTCCAGCAATCTTTGTGCCTCAGCCTCCTGAGTAGCTGGAACTACAGGCCCATGCCACTGTACCTAGCTTGTGGCATAGTTCTTAAATCTCTCAAAACTTCTCATAAAAACAGAACAACTAGGATAACTGAAGGAAGAGACAAATGCTGACAAGGATGTGGAGAAAAGGGAACAGGGAACTCTTATAAATGGTTGGTGGGAATGTAAATTAGTACAGCCATTATGGAGAACAGTATGGAGGTTCCTCAAAAAACTAAAAATAGAAGTACTATATGATCTAGCAATCCCACTACTGGGTATATATTTAAAGAAAAGGAAATCAACATATCAAAGAGATATTTGCACCACCACGTTTACTATAGCACTATTCACAATAGCCAAGATATGGAATCAACCTAAGTGTCAATCAACAGATGAATGGATAAAGAAAATGTGGCTTATATACAAAGAATACTATTCAGCTATAAAAGAATGAAATCCTGTCATTTATGGCAACATGGATGGAACTGGAGTTCATTATGTTAAGTAAAATAAGCCTGGCACAGTTAGGTAAATACCACATGTTCTCACTCATATGTGGAAGCTAAAACTGTTGATTTCATAAAAGCAAAGAGTAGAATAGTGGTTACTAGAGTTACTAGGAAGGGTAGGGAGATAGGGGATGGGGAGAGGTTGGTTAAAGGATACAAAATAGCAGCTAGATAGGAGTAATAAGTTCTAGTAGTTCCGTAGCACTGTAGCGTGACTATTGTTAACAAAAATTCATTGTATATTTTCAAATAGCTAGAAGAGAGGATTTTGATATTCCCAACACAAAGAAATGATAAATGTTTGAAGTGATAGATATGCTAATTATCCTGATTTGATCACTTCACATTGTGTTTATTGAAATATCACGCTGTACCCTATAAATATGTACAATTATGTGCCAATTAAAAATTAAAGTAGATGACAGTATATCCTATGTACCACTGAATATGAGTGGGTTGGGTGAAATAATGGATGGCACAAGAATTATGGGAGAATAGCTAATGATAAGGAATGGTTAAAGGGAAGATAGATTGTGGGTGTCCTAATATCTGAGGAACCCAGAAATCACCAGCAAGTGTTCACCTGCAAAAGAGGGGTACCCTCAGAATGAAGGGCTCCTGAGAACAGCAGTTGCATTGGGAGGGAGCTTTCGGGTTATAGTTTATGGATACAAGGAGACTGTGGAAAGGTCTGAGAGTACAAGAGTTCACTGAGCCTTTAGTGTTCTCTAAAATACTCAACAAGATTAAGTTCTACAATGAGGAGAAATTTGTGGGAATAAACATAATTTGATCAGGACAGGAACTCTCAGTAAAGGAGGAAGAGCATGCAAATACTAGTGGATGAATGACTTTCAAGATGCATCTCTGAAAGTACTGGAGATAAAGCTGCACTTGAGAGGCTCGTATATTTTTTGATATTTCTTGGTAATAGTAGTGAAGCTAAGAACTATATTCTGACCCTGCTTCTCTTATTCTAATAGTTGAAGAGAAACCATCTCATTTAAACATGTGCATTTAAAAAGATTGTGTTACAACTCCATAAAATGATATGGTAAGATAAAACAAGCTAGTGATCTGAATAACATACCGACAGAAAATGAAGACAACAAAAATGAATGGCTACAATGAGAGGAAAACACCAACCAACAATTATGAGATAATGGGCATTAATAGAAGCACTGAAGAATGCTGTCAATAAGAAATAAAAAAGCTTATAAATGAAATGGCTAGGCAGTAAGAACATGAAAAGGTACCTGACAGAACTTTGGAAAGAATTAAAAATAAAAGAGAAAAATTAAGACTCAGCTAGATGGAACAATAGAATTAATTGACAACACAGAAAGTGCAGTATGGGAAGCATAAGATGAAAAGGAGAAGAATGAAGAAAATCAAATCAAATTGGAAAGATAAAGGTTCCAGAGAAACTACGGAAGACAAGCAAAGAAGAAAATAAGGATACTAGGAGTTCCCAAGGAAGAAAAGTTGAAGGACTGGAACACAATAAATTTTAAAACTACAAGAAAACATTACTGAACTAATAGATGATTTGAATCTATGTATTGAAAGAGTCAGAATGGTCAAGACTAAGATATATTATAGTTCAACTATTAGAATTTAATGAAGAAAAGTACATTGAACATCCAGAAAAAGAGACAAAGTGTCTTCCAAGGGACAGAAAATCAGAATGCTATTATAGTTTTTGACAACAATTTATACTCAAGAGCAGTGAAGTCACATATTTAATATTTAAGATACAATAATAAAGATGATAGTAGCCATAGATTTTATATTTACTGAAACTGACGTTCAGGTATAAAGACCACAGACAAATAGTTATGAACATGCAAGATGTCAGAGAACATATTCCCCCTGAGCTCTTTGTGAGAAATCTACTAGAACAGGGGCCGGGAACCTGAAGCCTTAGGCCACATGTGGCCTCGTATGTCTTTAAGTTTGGCCTTTTGACTGAATTCAAATTTTAAAGAACAAATCCTTTTATTTTTATTAATACATTTTTGTTTGTCTTTTATATTTTTATTTTTGAAATGAACATATTTAAAATATGAAAGAATAAAATAAGTTTCAATGAAATAATCCTTCCAAATTGACTGGCACAATTGGAATATTTAGTAAGCCAAAAGGGCTAAACTGATGGCTGCAATACTCATGATTTAGTTCTAACTTGCCCAGCCTGACTGGTACCACTACCACGTGAGGCTGGCTGGCAGGAGTTTATGGAGGTCGAGTACACCAGTCTGTTACCAGCTTTTGATAACTGTGCATTGTGTTTCTGTTTGAAGTGGAATTTGTGAATAGTTGCAGAGCTCTTCAGTATTTTTAAATTCCGTCTGTTTATCAGCCCATCATGACCGAGAGAATGCTGAAGGAAGACAATAGACTTTTTAATGAGGATTGGGAGTTGCAATATTATCTTGTTTCTGCTAAAGATTAGATGATTTGCTTGCTTTGTGATACTGCAGTATCAACATTAAAGAAATTCAATGCTTGCCAGTATTATAACACTCATAAGGACCACAGATATTTTACATTAGAGGGAGAGGTATGAATGATTGTATTGCAGAAGTTAGAAGATGAAAAGCAAAAACAAAGGCAATTCTTTCAAGCAGCAGTAAGGCCTGGAAATAATGCCAGTGAAGCAACTTATAAAGTAGCTTATATACTTGTGAAAAAAGCAAAGCCATTCAGTGATGTATAAATTGTGAAAAAATGCATTGTCAACATTGTAGGATGTTTAGACCCTGATAATATTTCAAAATACAAACAACTACCTGTTTCAAGGAAAACCATAACTGATCAGCAGCATGAATTAGCTTTCAACTTAACAGAAAAACTTCATGCATTACTTCAAAAGGAGAACAGACGTTATTCAGTTAATTTGGATGAATCATGTGATGCTACTGACTCGGTGCAGGTTTTATACTTCATTCAGATAATTACAGAAGATTTTCTTTGCTACAAAGAGTCACTCCTTTTGGGCACTCTTGCCAACAGAACACAAGAATAGATATCTTCAGCAACTTTCAAGATAAATGTTGTGAAGTTGGACTGAATTTGGTAAATTTGTTGAGTATATGTACAGACGGTACACCTTCCATGACAGGAAAACATGAAGGGTTTATTGCACAGATTAGAAAAAAGTATTAACAGATCCAGATGCTCTCATTTCTTTTCACTGTATCTTGCATCAGCAAAATCTCTGTGCTAAAGCTTCTATTTTAAATGACACTTTGCCACAATTTATAAGTGTTGTTAACTATATTCATGCAAATGCCACATGGCATCGTCAGTTTCTTAACATGCTAAAATTGAAAGATGAGGTATTCAGTGTGTATTTGCTTTATCATTCTAAAGTGCATTGGCTATTGCAGGGACACGTGTTAGCCAAAATTTTATCTCTGCGAGAACAGTTTAATTTTATGAAGAACAGAAGCAGCAATATGAATTATTGAAAGAAGATTTATAGAGAAATGCAGCATTTCTGTGTGATATCATGTCAAATCAAAACGACTTGAATATTTCTTTGCCAGGTAAAACTACGCCAATATATGATATGGGGCAAAAAATCCATCCAAGCATTTCAAAAAAAGCTGTCCTTGTGAAAAACACTTCTTCTTCAAGAGGAAATTTCAGATGAACATTTTCCCCAGTTAGCAAAGATTGATGTCTATGTAAATCATTTAAAGAATACACAGCTGTTATAGATCTGTTAATTGGAGGATACAATGAAAGGTTCACTGACTTTGAGAATCATGCCATCACACTCAAATTAGCATTTCAGCCTCACCTAGTTGATGTGACCGAGGCACTTAACTATAGATGGAATTGGTTTAGCTCTTAGTAGATGACATTTTAAAGTCATTGTTTGATGCTAAGAAAGATTCAATTGAAATATAGATTTATTGGTACAAAGTAAACATATATCTTATAAGAAAAGTTGACTTATTTGCTACATCTTACTTTTAGTTTTTAATTTTCAGTGTTTTTTTTTTCTTTTTGTTTCAGGGTCATTTCTATCATTTTTTTCCTTCTATGAATCACTTTATTGATTTATTTACCAGACATATAATTTTTTATTTTCTAGTCCATGAAATTCTGCCTTAATATGTATAATTTCTTTCCTTATAATTTACTCAGGTTTGCTTTTTAAAATTTCTCAACTTCATGAGTTAAATGTTTGATTCATTTATTTTATTCTTTGCTAAATTTTATTTTTGTTGAAAGCCTTTGACAGTAAGAATTTTTGTAAATGCCTTTTCATTGGGATATAAACATGCTTCTTTAGGAAGTCACCTTTTTTTTCTATTACCAAAAAACTTCTTTTCATCCCAAGTAGATTCTGTGAATTATAGGGATCAGAGAGTAATATTTTATTGTTCTAGTCACATATTTTTTATTTTTCTTAAATAGAAGTTTTGAATAAGTGAATATTCTATTTGCCTTTACCTCATCAGGTGATCTTTGCAGTTCCTCTGTGCTATACTTACAGTCTTTAAAAAAATGTTTTTTACCACCTTGGAGTGTTCAGATTCTAAATTCATTCCTTGCTCTGATACCACAATTGTTGCATGCATCACAGCTGTCTTCTCAGTAGAGATTATAGTACTTGGCATCCTAGAACCAGAAGATCTTAGAGATCATATAATTTTGATGAATACTCCATTATTTTTTAAAGATGTGGAAACTGGGCTTGAGAGAAGAAGTAAATTGATGTACCCAGCACAATAAACTAATGTACTACTGCCCAAAGGTTTTAGTAGAATCTTAACTTAAAAGCAGGGGTCTAAATTTATTTCCATTTTAGCTTATTGAATTGGACCAGTTCTTCTGTGAGTAGCTATTGTGGAATTTCAGATAATAAATAAATTCAGATAATGCAGCTATTCAGATAGTAAACTTCATTTAAATAATAAGGTTCTTGAGAAACTATTGTGATCTAAGTGGCGTTTTAAGAAAATGAATTTGGTAGTGGTGTTTAGTGGCGACTTGACATAGGAAGATATGGAGGCAAAAGTTAGGGATTTGGAAGCTGCTTGGCATGGTAGTAACGGAAAAGGAAGAAGGTTTTTGTCTGAGATATTGGAGTGAAGAAGAAATACTAGGGCTTTAGATTTGGAATTGAGAAAAAAGCAGAAGAATCCAAGGCTTCAGGTTTGCATGACTGTATGAAGTGGGTAATTAAGGAAAGGGTTTTATTTTAGCATGATTTGGTAGCTGTTTTGTTTTGTTTTCTTTTTTTACTTAGTGATGTGTTTCAGAGCAGTACTTTTCCAAGAAGTTGAAGATTTGAGGGGTGTGTTCCATGTTACATGCATGCATTCTGTACTGCTAAAAGGAATTCATGAGTTTAGCTAGAACTTTTTTTGTTTTTATATTTTTTTATTTTAACTTTTCATCCATAATATGGATTTTGTGTTATTTCCATGGGAAGGAAAGTTGTAAAGAAAGATACGGGAGAGATGAGACATGTGAAAACCTTGAGTAGTTGAAGAAGATTGCTAATATTAAAGGGTATTCTAGAGAGTAGCTGAGCTACCAGTAACCTTTGTCTTGGATTAATACAATTTAGTAACAGTTTATTCTTATAAAATGAACCCACTAGTACATGTAATTAGTGAATTTATTTAAACTTCTGAGCTTTAGAATTCCAAGATAATTTAATCATGTAAGACATTAGCAATAATACTGATAAAACATAAAATAAAGATGATTACTTCCTACTCCTTTTTATTTATGATTTTATTTTCTTCCCACAAACTAAAGCTTTATTGCACTCATCTCATACATGTACAGCATTTATTTAAAAAATGTATATGTTTATTTTTGTCATATAATTCCAGATGTTCATGAATTACATGGATTTTTATATTCGATCCCAGGAATGCTTAAAAAATAAACAGCAAAAGCCAACAAACAGTATATAATAACTACTTTCTTCTCTTAAATATTAGTTTTTAGTTTCCTTTTATGTGAACTAAAGCACTATATTACTCTGACAACTAACATCATATTAAATGATGTAATAATGAAACATTTTTTAATTCAAATTATGTCTGGAAAAACAGACATCATGGGGAAATTAGTGTTAAGAACAACATTAGAAAGATTAGAAATACTTACAAAAGTAATTTAGTAAATATTTAAATTCTAAGTTTTAAAAATTTTCCATAAATATGACTTATATCCATAATATAAAAATACTCTCATCAATGTGCTCTATCAGAGAACTTACATAATAACCTTATTTGATTAACAATATGTATGACAGTGATTTATGTGTGCAGATTTTATTTATTTTTTCACAAAGTACAGGTATAATTATGACTGAATTTGAGATTCAGAATAAAGGCATATAGATATTAGTTTTTCTTGGTATATAATTTTTGACGATCTTTTATTTGTCCATTTGAAAATCATCATTCGTTACACAGTTGCATTTGAATTGAAGCAGATAACTAGGGTAAAGTGATGTTTTTATATCAAAGCACTCAATTCCTCAGATATTCAAGTATTATTATTATTAATACTTAAGATTATTTAAATCTTACAATTAAAATTTAAAAAGTTAAGAATGAAATGCATATAACTCTCATATAACTTGTGAATTAGACTTTGATGTGATTGATTCTATATAATTTGTTTGTAAATAGACGCTGTTATATGTGTATATGTGTACATATGTGTGTAGATACATATACACATGCACACCAAAATATGTAATGAGGATGAGTTGTTAAGGGATTTTTAAGTTTTATGGTAAAAAATGGAGTTATTACAATATAAGTATTATATCTAATTTTGAATTATACTTTCTAGCAGTTTATTCATTAGCTAGTTGGATTTCTTGGACCTTTGCCAATTCATTTGTTACATCTTAGAACAGTTGGAAATTGTGTACAAAGCACTGAGGCAGGTACTAGAGTCTAGCTAGAATAGAGAACAAAGCTAGGACTTGCCCTCCTGGAGCTTCTATTTTTTTATGGGAGACAGATAATATACACACAAATCAAGTACAGGTTGTATAGTGCTATGATAATGTGTTTTGATATAGAATGATGGAAACACAGTACTTAAGGTAGTGTAGTCAGTGAATGCCTCTTTGAAGAGGTCTCAACTGAAACTGAGAACAGCAGTATGAGAAAGAGCCAGTGCAGAGAGCCAGTGAAGGAGCATGGCAGACAGAGGGAACCGTGAGCAAAAGACCATTGGGGGACTAGGCCTATTTAGGAACTGACCAAAGTCTCAGTGATTAGAGCCTGTAATGAGCATAGGGGAGAACAGTGTGATGAAATTGGTAAGGTAGACATGAGTAAGATTTATTCAGGTTTTGTAGACTGTAGGAAAGAGCTTGGATTCTGTTACAAGAGCAGTGGGAAGCCATTGAAAGGCTTTAGGCTAGGGGAGTGAAATCTCTTTTATTTTCTAAAAAGATCATCTGGCTACAGTGGAAGGGGGCAGAGGCAAAGGAAGAGGAGATTTTATATAGTGCTTTGTTCACAGTAGCTACACAGCAGTTTTTTATTAAATAAAGTGATAAAACTAGAATTAAGTTGGAGTGTGATTTTTCTAGTTGTTTCCAGTAGGGGTTGTTTCCATTTGTAGACTACTTTTAGTAAAAATGCATGAACCTATGATTTTATTTCCATTGGGCAATATGTGAGACTGGCATTGCTGGGATGTATGGGTAAATGTATCTATAAGCGTTATAAGAAACTTAGCATTATAAGAAACTTGCCAAATTGTTTTCGAAAATCTCTGTGTCATTTTGTATTTATACAAGAAATGTATGAGAATTTCACTTGTTTCATATCCTCTCCAACACTTGATATTGTTAGT
Organism: Cheirogaleus medius; assembly: GCA_008086735.1. NCBI lineage: Eukaryota > Metazoa > Chordata > Mammalia > Primates > Cheirogaleidae > Cheirogaleus > Cheirogaleus medius. The sequence goes on along the minus strand of VBSM01003176.1, from coordinate 72,427,437 downwards.
CTTTTTGATTTGAATCTAGTGGATGTACGGTGGTAGCTTCCTGTGGTCCCAATTTGTGTCTTCTTAATGACTAGCAATGTTGAGTATCTTTTCATGTGCTTATAGGACATTTTTTATCTTTTTTTTGAAATACCTGTTTAGCTCTTTTGCCCATTTGAAAAAATTGGATTGTTTGTATTTTTATTATCAAGATGTGTGAGTTCTGAATTCATATTAATATATTCTAGGTACAAGTCCTTTATTGGATTCTTGATTTGCAAATATTTCTTCTAAGATTATGGTTTACCTTTTCATTCTCTTAATAATATATTAATTTTGCAGAAGTCTAATTTATCAGTTTTTCCATATGTGGTTTGTTCTTTTGTGGCCTGTTTTAAAAATATTTTCCTAACTCGAGGTGAAAAATATTTTTTCCTAAAAGTTTTATAGATTTTACCCTTATATTTGCATATGATATAAAGTAAGGGTCAAGGTTCATTTGTTGTAAATACTGTTCTTTTCCTGGTATTTATCTTGATATGTTTGTCTATAATCAGTTGATCATTTATTGATTTTTTTTTATTTGTGTGGGTTTATTTTTATGCCTTTTATTTATTCACTTTTCTTGTTGTTTTGCATTTGATTGGACATCTAGTATATTGCTGAATAGAAGTAGTTGGAGAGGACATCCTTTGGCGCATTCCTGATCTTAGGGCGAAAGTATGCAGTCTTTCACCATTAAATATGATGTTAGCTGTAGGAAGTTCCTTTCTATTCCTAGTTTGCTGTGACTTTTTATAATGAATGGTTTTGAATTTTGTCAAATACTTTTTCTATATTTTTTGTGTTAATCATATGGCTTTTCTTTTTTAGTCTGCTGATATGGGGAATTATGTCTTTCATTTTGTTTTGTTTTGTTTTATTTTGTTTTGTTTTTGGTGGATGAGCTATCCCTACAATCCTGGGATAAAACCATCATGATGTCTGAATTTTTTTTTAATATGTTGCTGGATTTTATTTGGTATATTTTAAGTGCTTTGTGTCTGTGCTTATGAGGGTTATTTGGCTGTTATTTTCTTTTCTCTGATATGTTTTTCTGGTTTTGTTATGGTATTATTGGCCCATAACATGGGTTTAGAAATATTCCCTTTGCTAAAATTTTGGGAAAAGATTGTGTAGGATTGTTAGTAATTCTTTCATAAGTGATTGATAGAATTCATTTGTGAAATCATCTGAGTCTGGGGTTTTGTTTGCAGGAGGGTTTGTAACTATAAATTTAATTTCTATAAGGATTATAGGACTGTTTAGATTGTAAAGCTTTGGTAGTTTATGTCATTCAAAGATCCTATCTTTTTCATATAAATTGTCAAATTTATAGGCATAAAGTTGTTCAGAAGAATCACTTATTTTTTTATAGTGTCTGCAGATCTATAGTCATGACTATTTTATTTGTATTAATGCTAATTTGTGTTTCCTCTCTTTGCCTCCCTCCATCTTCTCACATTTCTCCTGCCCCCTTTGATTAATCTGGATAGATAAATCAAAGAACTGGCATTTGGTCATCAGTTTTCTATATTGTTTTGCTGGGTTTTATATCATTGACTTTTTGCTCTTGTTTGGTTATATTTTTCCTTTGACTTATTTTGGGTATAGTTTGCTCTTCTTTACTAGTTTCTTAATGTGGAAACTAAGGTCACTGATTTGAAATCTTTCTTCTTTAGTAATATGAGCATTTAATGTTATAGATTTCCCTAAAGCACTGTTTTAGCTGTATCCTATACATTTTGATATGTTATACTTTCATTTTCATTCAGTGCAAAATTTTTTCTAATTTTCTTGGTGATGTCTCCTTTGACCTACAGGTTATTTAGAATAAGTTTCCAAGTACTTAGGTATTTTTTCCCTGATATATTTATTTTTCTTAATTTTTAATTCTGTTGTGATCAGGTGTCACATTTTGTATGATTTGTCTTTTTAAATTCATTGAGATTTCTTTTACAGTCCCAGATATTCTTATCTTGGTGAATGTTTCTTGTGTACTCGAGAAGAACGTGCTTTTGATGTTGTTGGATGGCACGTATGTCTAAATAACAATTTGGTCAAGTTGGTTGATAATGTTAATATCTTCTATATTGTTACTGGTGGGTTTTTCTTTGTGATGGTGGGGCTATATTTAATCTACTGTTACTGAGACAGGAGTGTTAAAATCTGCAACTAAAATTGCAGATTTTTCTATTTCCTTTTTCATTTGTGTAGCCTTTGCTTCCTGCTTTTTGGAGCTGTGTTACTAGATGCATTCACATTAGGATTGCTGTGCCTTCTTGATGATTGAACCCCTTCTTATGAAAAGTCATCCCTTCATCCCTGGTTATTTTTCTTTTTATGAAGTCTACTTCATCTGATATTATTATAGCTCTCTTTTTTTTCCAGTTTTGTTTGCACGGTTTTATTCTGTCTGTATCTATAGTTTAACTCAGGGGCTGGTGAACTATTGCCCATCTGCTGGCTGCCTGACTTTATAAAGTTTTATTGGAACACAGCTGCACTTTGTCTTTACATATTGTCTGTGTTGGCTTTCAAGTTACAAATGCAGAATTGAGTAGTTATGATAGAGACCATGTGACTTGGAAGTCTAAAATCTTCAATATCTGGCCCTTTAAGGAAAAGTTTGCTGACTCCTACTTTTTTTTTAATAGACAGAATATAATTAAGTCTTGCTGTGTTTTATACATTCTTACAAACTCTGCTTTTTCAGTGGTGGTTTTAGATTATTTACATTTAATATAGTTAGTAATATTGCCATAATTCAGGCTATTATCATTGTTATTTATTTTCTATTGTATGTGGTCTTTTTATTATTTGTTTCTCCTTTCCCTTTTTCATATTTGGTTTTGGATTAATTGAATATTGGTTATGATTCCATTTTACATATACTATTTGTTAGCTACACCTATTTATTTCTTTTTTACATTTTTAGTCGTTTTTCTAGAATTTACTGTATGTATCGCTAACTTGCCAGTCTTTACCTTCAGATAATATACCATTTTAAGTATAGGATGAGAACCTTGTAAAAGTATCTTTCTCCTTTCCTGTCCTTTGGGCTACTGTTATTAACTATTTTACTTCTAAATGTGTTATAAACCCCATAATACATTGCTGTTATTTTTGTTTTAGACAGTTAGTTACTTACCAGTTCTGGTGCTCTACAATTTTTTGTGTGGACTTAAATGTCTGTCATTTTCCTTCTGCCTGACAAACTTACAGTTCTTGTACTAAAAGTCTGTGAGCAACAAATTCTCTCAGCTTATATTTGTCTGCAAAAGACTTTATTTTGCTTTTATTTGTGAAAAGGATTACGATTTTCAGTGTTTGACTAGGAGTTAGAGTTTAAAAGCATGTAGTGGTTTGGCAGTTAACACTTTTCCCTCGGTTTACTTGTCAGTTGGCTGCTAGCAGTCGGGTATACTTATTATATCTGTTCTTGTACTCATAGAAAGCAGTTATAAAAGTGGTTATACTAAGGCACTTATTGTAGGACAGTCACTCCCTTTGTTTTCTCTTCCATTCCCCAGAGTTTTTATGGATGACATTTGTAGCAGCATTTGTTATACTCTTGGGTGTAGTTATTTCCATACCACAGAAAGATCACCAATAGGAATTACTTGTGGTGAGGACTAATTTAAAAAAAAATAGGAAACAAACACATAATTTTCTGTTTTGCTTGCTTTTATTTCTCAGCTGGGTTCAGGATCATTAACTTTTATTATGTCCACATTATTACTTTCTTATCTAAAAGTCATTCATTTTACATGCTGATGGTTAACAGCAGATCTTGACAGTTAGATGACTAGGAGGTTTATATATATGTATTGGGCATGGTTTCTTTGATGTTGATATACTTAATTGTTTGTAGTATTGAGAAGACATAGATTTAAATTCACTTGCTGACACTAGCTTTGGGCTGGTTATTTAACTTGTGCTAGACTCAATTTCCTTGTTTGAGATACCCATTACACAGAGTTATAGAGTTAAATGAGGCCGTATACATAAATTAGCCAGCACATAATTATTAACAAAATAGTGAATCTTAATTATTATGTTTCCACTTACATTTTTATCTTTTTGTGAAATTCCATATAAATATAGCTTTATCTTGAAGAAGGTTCATTTTCAGAAATTAATAATTTAATAACTTTATAATTTAAATTGTACTGCTTTTAAAAATAATTTTAATTGGCTTACAGTAAAAGATATCTGTATATACTAAAAGAAAGGAAGCAAAAATAAGCAGGAAAACAGAATAAAGGAAGGAGATAATCACGACAAATATAGTTATCAAAATTTGATCCTTAAGTATTTTTTAACTTCCTGGCAGCTAAGGTAAAAAGAATAACATGATAGCTTACACTACTCTCAGTGTAAAATTGAAAGCATACTAGTTTGTTAGGGTACTTAACATTTACCCCTAAATTTTATAAGAGAAGTATATTTCTTTATAAAGGGACACTGTCAGTGCAATTGATAATGGAAATCATCTATAATTTAGATATCTAAGGAGATGAGAAATTACACTACTGTCTTGTATTGTATTCTTAAATTGTTTATATTTTAAAGGGCCTTCATATCTTTTTTCATTCATCTTTTTTCCTGTATAATAAGTCATATTAAATATAATACATAGTATAGCTATAGTACATCCCATAAAAATGTGGGAACAGAGAAGAGGATACTATTAATTTTGAAAAGAAATGTTTCAGAAGGCCTTACCAAGGAGGTGAAAGTGAAGTTGAGCATTGCAGGATTAATAAGGTTTTGACAGACACAGAAAAGTATGTAAATCTGTGTTTATGTGTACATGTAAATGTATTCGTTTATGCAGTGGGAAAAGTATGAGTTAAATCAAGGAAATATGCGACTTACATTGGTGATCATATAGAGGAACAAGACTGAAATGAGCTTAGGAAGATTAGGTTAGGTCAGAGCTTGTAGGACCATGAATACTATTAAGAAATTTGATCTTTCTTTAAAAAATCAAAAGGTTTTTTTTTCTTTGTATACCTGGGACATCTATGTTTTAGAATGAGAGCTCTAGTGGGAGAGTAGTGGAAAGATTCAGTAAAGAGATATCTTTACTTCAGGTTTAAATTGTCTCTGACTAGTCTATCTTACTATCTCCTTAATTTTCTTCTCCATTCTCATTTTTTACAAACTCTTGTTATGTTATTATATTAGATTAGTGTAATAACCAGCTAGTGGTTCTTTTCTGCTCTAATCTGTTTTACATACTATTAATATGCCAATTTTTTTCAGAAAAATTTTTAATTGGCTCCTTATTCCTACTCTGTAAGTGAATACATTATTTTGCATTTTGATTTTTTTCTTGGAACTGCTTTATAATTTGACTTTATTTCTCTACTTTCTGTTTTCTGACTGTTATCTGGTGTTTAGCCAGCATTTCCACTGTTCTTTATATTTTATAAAAATGTCCTTGTTTTTTCCTACCAAAGGACCCTTTCTATAGTCAAATACATGGTGACATCTTCCTTAGCCTTCCAGACCCAGTGCACATCTTATCTTTTTATGAAGAAGATAAAATTAATAAATTGGGCTTCATTAAAATTAAAACTTTTGCTCTGGGAAAGACCACATTAAGAGGTCTTTCTCCCTCCCTAAGTCCTGGTAACCTCTAATATACTTTATCTGTCTATAAACTTGGCCTATTTTAGGTATTTCATGTAAATGAAATCATATAATATTTTTCCTTTTGTTTTCTGGCTTATTTTACTTATAATGTTTTCCAGATTCATCCATGTTGTTGCTTATATCAAAACTTCATTCCTTTTTATAGCTAAGTAATATTGCATTGTATGGGATATATTATTAAAGGTTATAAATTTTTAATATTTAAGATTAGTGTTGGCTTTTCTTTTTGTTCATGCTTATTCATATTATTTTGTTCAAATCAGTTTACATTGATTTTCTTATAAGCTTTTCTTGCTTTCTTGATTATATAATAACCATATTCATGCTTTACTTTGACAAAATCTAGAAGTGTTTTATAATACAATATTCTTTTGAATCAAAGGAAGCTAACAAAATATAGCATTTTTTTCTGCCTGTTCAAATATGCAGTTGAAGCTGTATGGCACATTTTTCATTTCAGCTATTGTTCAATTTGAGAGTTTTTATTTGTTCATTTTTAATAATTTCTCTTGATGATATTCTCTATTTGTTGAAATATTATTATTCTTGTTTCCTTTTGTTCTTTGTCCATGATATCCTTTAATCTTATATTTAAGACAGTTGATTTAAAGTCTTTGTCTAGTAAGTATAAGCAATACCTTGGCTTTCTCATGGACAGTTATTTTTTTTCCTATAGATGGGTCTAAATTTATTGATTCTTTGCATATCTTATAATTTTTTTGTTGGAAATTGGACATTTTGAATATTATTTTGTGGAAACTCTGGAAATCAGGTTCTACTTTTCCTCTCGGTTGTTATAGGTTATTGTTGATTGCTTGTTTAGTGATTTTTCTAAACTATATTGTAAAGTCTGTATTCTCTATTGTGTGTGCCCATTGAAGTCTGTGTTTTGTTAGTTTGGTGGTCAGCTTATGTTTTGACAGAGTTGCCTTAAACGCCTGGCTCCAAAAATAAGGAAAAGCAAAGAAAAAATTCTCTCCCAGTTTTTGCAGAGTGACTCTGTGTTGGGGCCCTTGTTCAATGCTTAGTCAGGCTGTTTACCCTTTTACTTCATATTTGTGGAGAGACTTAAGGCCAGCTAGAGGGGAGGGGAAAGCTTAGGGTCTTGGGCCTTTTCTGAGGATGCAGCCTGCCCTTGTCCTGCATGTGGCGTTCTCAATTCCCTGTATACATGGGAGCTTTTAAAATTCCTTATACCTATACATATCTCCTTTCTCCCTTTTTTTTTTTTAACCCAGCTTCCAGGTCTGTCTATTGCTTGTCCCCAGTGTTGTCTCTTGCCACAGGCTGCTGCAGGCAATACCTATGTCTTTAAATGCTTTCGGGAAACCTGTCCCAGCCCTGGGAATGCTCTGAGTTATGTAAACAAAGGGAGTTCTTTGCACCTGTCTTTGAGGGAGCTGCCAGACAGATGGAGACCCACAGCCACAGTTCTTTAAGAATAAGGTTGGTATTGCTCCCTCTGGAACTAGCAATTCTCACCACTATTGCAGGCTGCCATCCTCATGGCTTTTGCCAGTCTGGGATGTAGGGGATCATAGATGGGTGATTCAAACCACCACAACACTCTGTTGCCATAAAGCAGTAGTTTTTTCCATTAAATATTTCTCTGGTTGTTTTACATTTTTGACTAGATTTCAGAATTTGTTGAAAGTTGATTCTTACAGTTTTTGGCAGCTTATTGCTTGCTTTTGGGGAGGGATATAGCCCACTCTGCCATTTTTTAGTGACATCACTCGTAGCTGTTTTGTCAAAGGAAGATGTTGTAAACTGATTTCACTTGAAAGTTGTTATAAACTGGAAGTGGAAATATATTTAAGCCTGATTTTAATGACTAAAAATTGTGTATAGTGTACTTAGGAAATTGAATAGAGAAAGTGTGCCTTGCTACATCAAGACTACAAGTCTCTTGAGTTTTATCTGTACTAGCCTATATGGAATCTTACATATTTTCTGAGTAGTCATAGAAGAAAAAGTAAGGCAACTGAGGAATATAAACAGGGATAAAACATCTTTAGTTTTGTGATTACCTCTGGAGCATTAAAAAAAGTTATATGGCAATAACAGCAATTCATTGCTGAAGGAGAAAAGTTAAGAGTATAGTAGAAAGCCTGGCTAACAATGTAGGTTTGGAAGTGAAGACTGCCTTCCAGCCTGCTTCCTTCCTTCTTTCTTCCCTGTCCTCTTGTCTTCCCAGCCTGGCATCTTCCTATTTCATGTTAAATACTAAATAATTTACATGTGTTTGGCAGTATGGTAGTGGTATAAGATATAATACTTAGTAGGAGAGGAATTGTCCTTATTCTTTAGATGCTTATTAATTGTAATATAGAGGATGGAACAAAATCTGTAACTAACTATGGTATCATATGTTTTAATTAGCTCAGGTTGCTATAACAACACACTGGGTGGATTAAACAACATTTATTTCTCACAGCTATGAAGACTGGGAAGTCCCACAGTCTAGGCGCAGCAGATCTGGTTTTTGGCAAGGGCCCTTTTCTTGACTTGCAGATGGCTGCCTTCCTGTTTTGTCCTCACATGGTAGAGAGAAGCAGCTCTGGTGTCTCTTCCTCTTTTTATAAGGGTGCTAATCCCATCATAGGAGCTCCACCCTCATGACTTTATCTAAACTAATTACCTCCCCAAAGCATCATCTCCTAATACCATCACCTTGGGTGTTAGGGCTTCAACATACCAATTTTGGGGACATAAACAGTCTATAATGTTATGGAATGACTGCTATGGTCTAGATGGCTGTAATGGGAGTTCAGAGAAAGGCCATCTTTGTGGGTACTGGGAAAGGTTTCTGGATTAAGTAGTCTGTAACCTGATATTTGGGGAGTTAATGGAAGTTAACAAATCTAAGTTAACAAATCTATATCATTCATAGGGTGTAACACATATAGAGGGTTTTATTAATAGATTAAGTGAGAGATAGCATTGTAACTGGGAAATGGGAAGTAGAAGAAACTGAAGCTGAGGAGTTAATTTGGGCTTTCTGATAAATGTTATCAAGTTTAGAGTTTATCATAAAAAACAAGTTACAAAGAAGCTCAACTGGTTAATAATTGTCCAGTTTGATCTGATTAATGAACACTGAATTATTCCATGTGATTCTCAGTAATAATCTAAGATTTCAAATTAAGATATTTAAAGACTCACTCTATACTTAAAAAAAGATACTTAAGTTGCTAATATATTTATAAACCTTAGAGCTCTTAGAAGACAATATATTTCCAAGTCAGCATTTTGTATTTCAAATGTTTTATTCAGTAAATGATGTAAATAAAAGTTATTGCTATTTAAAAGGCTCAGCTATGATATTTATCTTACATAAATTCACGTAAGACTTATTCTTGAGTAGCAAGCACCATTGTAGACCACTTCTCTTGCAGTGGCACTACCTTTTAGAATTTTTAGAAGAGGGCCTAGAGGAATAGAACACCCTTAACTGCGCAAATATAGTGTCACAATGACACATTCAGATTTATAGGAAGTCCCAGTTGGTTTATCATTCTCTTTTATACTGTGGTCACAATGATTTGACACACCTTTTCAAAGAATAGATGTTTTCAATATTTAGTTTTGTGTTCAATTTAGCTTTTTTAGCTATGTTGCATCACTTCCTTTACTTTTAAAAATGTTTTCCTATGCACTTTCTTTTTTAGTATTTTTTGATAATTCTCCTATATTTGAATCTTCAAAATCTTCTGTTTTCTTGCTGACATAATTTTTAACAAATTTTCTTAATTTTTTTTTTTTTTTGCAGAGTCTTGCTCTGTTAACCTAGGCTGGAGTGCAGCGGCGCTATCATAGCTCATTGCAGTCTTGAACTCCCTGGGCTTAAGTGATTCTCTTGCCTCAGCTTCAGCTTCCCAAGTACCTGGTACTACAGGTGCATGCCATGATGCTCAGCTAATTTTTAAATTTTTTTTGTAGAGGTGAGGTCTTGCTATTTTGCCCAGTCTGGTCTTGAACTCCTGGCTTCAAGTGATCTTCCCACCTCAGCCTCCCAAATTGCCAGGATTACAGGCAAGAGCCACCGTGCCTGGCCTGGTTGTTTTTCTTTATTATAGTTTACTACCTCCAGAGGTTTCATTTTTTTTACTCACAGAAATCATTATCTTTCCATATTTTACTCTTCATAAAGCTAATATAAACATCCTCTCTCTATTGCTTTTTTATGTCTAGACCTCTGACTTCATAGCCAGGTGTTTAAATTCATTTTGTAGTCTAAGTTAGAGTCTTGGGTCTGCTGCTTACGTGTGAACTTAGTCATGTTGCTTAACCTCAATCTTCAGTTTCCTTCTGTTTAGACAATTATGCCTCACAGAGTTTCTGCATAGATTGTTTTAGAGAATTGTTTAAATAAGAAAAGTCAACTATTTCTACTTATTCTTAAATGCTTCAGTTCAGGGGTCTCCAACATATGGTGAGTTGTATAATTATTTCATTATATATTACAATGTAATAATAATAGAAATAAAGTGCATAATAAATGTAATGCACTTGAATCATCCCAAAACCATCCTCTCCCAGGTCCATGGAAAAATTGTCTTCCATGAAAATGATCCCTGGTGCCAAAAAGGTTGGGGACTGCTGCTAGTAGTTGCTGATAAGTATTGAACCACTCATTACAAGTGAATAAATATTTCCCTAATCTTGGGATGATAGTTTCATAGGCACAATCTACACCATCTACAATAAATATTTTTTGCTGCTTTTGGCAATGAAATCAGGGAGCCATAACTATACTCTTGTAATTAAATGATATATAGAAAGGGGCATTGTGTTTTTGACTGTGAAAGATGGAAATTCAGGCTTCACATAACAGAGCCTGATTGTTAGAGTTACAGATATTAATTGTTAATTCCTTTAAAAACAGACTTTTTTTTTTTTTGGCCACTGAGCCCATTTCTGCTATTTACACATTTAATGGTACTTGATTTGCTATAAACCAGCAGTTACAACTGGTTTACAAGAGCAGTTTAAAATTTTTTTCAGTGCTCTTCTGTTTTAGTGTACACACATTCTTCCACAGATTTATTCAGAGGCTTATGAACATAAACCTCAGTATCTTCCTCTATTGTTTCAATCAGTGAGTGCTTGTATCATTGATTTTCAAACCTTTTTATTTTTTTAATATGGTTTATTTCTAGAGAACCTCTTCTGATTTGCTCAGCACTGGTCTACAAGATTCATAGTAGTGACTGACTCAAGTCAACTGGGCATATTAATATAATAATGAATAAAAAGAAGTCTTTTAGTAAGACTATGGATGGTAAAAATGATGTTTGAGTTGGTTTTAATAGATCTCCAAGTAGTATCTGATAAAGTACATGATCTACAATAAATTTACTTTTCTGGAAGCATAAGACTTAAGCTGGCTGGGTTTCATGGTACTTCAGAGGTATTGGATCAGGTGACTACATTTCTACAGTTGTTAGAGGACTAGTAATAGCTAACCTTAACTGAATGCTAGCTATATGCCTGCCATTGTGCCTAAGTACTTATAACCCAGTTATCTCATTTAAGGCTCACAACAATCTTATTAGACAGGAACTTTTATTCCCATTTTGTAGATGAAGTAGATAAGGCTTAGAAAAGTGGCTTAATTAGTTGCAAAGCTAGTGAGTGGTATAACTAGAGTCTGAATTCAGAGCCAATCTCTCAACCACTGTTGTAGCTACTTTTGTTGATAAGCTAGAAATAGTAGAAAGAGTTGGGGTTGTTTCATACACAGAGGTGAAACTAGCCTTTAACCAGAGAGAATATGTAGGTCACAGGTTTTTGCAGAGGGGTTAGTTGCTTATAAAGTTAAATTTTCGCTCTGTTATAGTGAAAAATATATACAGAGTATGATATTTCAAAGTTTGAGACAAATGTTTTTTAAAATCTTTAATTTTAAGAGACTTTAAAGATTCTTAAATCAGATTGTATTGTTTATATGGACTTGCATGAAGATAGAATTCTTGTGTTTGGATCCTGAGTCCTCTAACTATATTTTATAACTTTTTTCAAGGTACTTAAACTCTTTGTGCTTATGATTTCTTATGTAAAATAAAGATGATAATAGCTTCTTAGTAGATGTAAAGCACTTAGAATTGTACTAAATGCTGTGCAAGGTTAGGTGGTGGTGGTATTATTATTTATCCTATTTATATCATACTGTGTTGTCATTCTTCTATATTATGTGAATACCTCTCAGTGATGGGAAATTAATTCTACTTCTTGATCCTAAAATTCTACTTTCTGTCCCTAATCTTGCTTTTTCTTTGCTTCCTCTTTCTCAACTACTCATATTTTATGTCTTTTTTCATACTTTATATAATTTGTAAGCCAACTTCAATGCTTTTTGGAATAAGGTAGGGTATATATATATGTACATATTTGTTTTAGGAATTTAGCACTGTTAGTACATGGACTTTTTCTTGGCCACCTATATATCCTAGTTCATAGAACAGTGAGTTCTAGACCTTAATATATAAAATATTTTGGAACATTATTGACTCATAAGAAAGAATGAAATCCTATCATTTGCAACAGCATGGATGGAACTGGAAAACATTATGTTAGATGAAATAAGGCAATCACAGAAAAACAAATTTTGCATATTCTCCTTCATATGTGGGAGCTAAAAATTAAACCAGTTGATCTCATGGAAACAAGAGAGTAGAACAATGGTTACCAGAGGCTGGAAACGGGTGTTGGGGATAAAATGGGGATGATTTATGGGTGTAAAAATATAGTTAGATAAAATGAACAAGATCTAATATTTGATAGCACAACAGGATGATTATAGTCAACAATAAGTTATTGTATATTTAAAAGAGTAGAATTAGAATATTCCCAAAACAAAGAAGTGATAAATGCTTGAGGTGATGGATACTTCAGTTACCCTTATTTGATTATACATTGTATGCCTGTTTCCAAACATCACATGTACCCTATAAATATGTGCAACTATTATGTACTCATAATAATTAAAAATAAAAAATTTAAAAAATTAAATATTTTTTGGAAGAACAAATGAAAGAATGACTTCAAATTTTTCAGGTATTTTGTATATGGTTATTATTATTTTTTTATCCTCATTTACCATTTTATTTCTTTAAAGTTCTTTTTCTATGCATAATTTAACAGAGTTAAGATTATATTATATATTCTGATTTTTATTTATTTATTTATTTATTTATTTTTTATTTCCTAAATTTACCATTCTCTAGACTAAAAGGATATCCAGTTTGTCAGTGTTCTTCTTTAATGATGCGTATAACAATTTAATAGTTCATATGTGATTTGATCAACATAGAGTAAAAGAGTATTATTATATTATTTTATTCTATGTGTATTTTCCTGTCACTGTACTTAAAGTGGCATTGAGGAGGGACGATACTACTTTGGCCTCATTTAACATAATGCCCAGAGTCAAATATGTCAAATTAACTTTCTTTATCCAATTTACATTTGTGCTTTTTAAAAAAAGCATTACAAGACCTTACATATTTTTCTGTTAAACTTATTTGTAAACATTCATTCCATCATTTCAACATTTATTGTAAGTTGTGCTAGTATCAGTTTCCTATTTCTTCATCATCATATATAGAGATTAGACCTAGCTGTATCTTTGTAAGTCTAGTAATATGAAAAGAGAAAATGAATTTGTCTTAAAATTTATCCATAGTGAACTCTGTATTTTCTATTGATTGTCACTTTTAATGACCAAATGCTTATTGTTAGGAATTTTTCCTGAATCCCACCCAGTAATCACATGCTGTGCTATGCTCTTTTCTTCTAGATTTCTTCACCTTTTCCCATCTGTGTGAAATTCTAGTTTCAATTCTTAACAGTGCTTTTCACTTACCTTTTCACTTGAACAAAATTAGTTTTCCAACAGATGACTTGAAATTTTTTAGAGTAGCTATGCTTTTTTGTTAGTTGAATTTTTGGTATTATTTTATTTTTATAGTTATAAATAGCCTCCCATGTTATTGCTGTTGTTTCTTTTTGTTTACTTTCAGCTGGTTGGTGGAGAATTTGACTTGGAGATGAACTTTATTATCCAGGATGCTGAGAGTATAACGTGCATGACAGAGCTATTGGAGCACTGTGATGTAACATGTCAAGCAGAAATATGGAGCATGTTTACAGCCATTCTACGAAAAAGTGTTCGGAATTTACAGACTAGCACAGAAGTTGGGCTAATTGAACAAGTATTGCTGAAAATGAGTGCTGTAGATGACATGATAGCAGGTATGGGGTTATCTGATAGGATAGTGTAATTTAAATGTTTATAATAAAGTTTCATGTACTTCTTTTTGTATTCTATAGGTAATATAGATTTGTTGAAACTACCTTGGTTTGAAACAAATAGAAATACATGGAAATTTTGCCTTTTACATTAATGGAAAACCTAAAAAGGGAAGAAGACAAATACAAGTACTATATTAGACAAACATAACTACTAATTTTACTTTTCTAAGTTTTAGAAAATCTCAGTACTATGTAGTAAGTGCTATGAAATCTTTCAGAAAAATAAATCTACTTTCTTTTTATGTAATTAAGACTTTACATGATTAAAATATCACAATACATATTATCATTCTGTATAATAAGCTCCTTACCAAATTCTCCTAGTTCCATGCCCTTCAATCTGGCATATATGGAACTTTGACAGGAAACAATAAAAGCTTGGGGATAAGGATGATGTGTCTTTTGGAAGTGTCCATTTAGCTTTTATATTTTTGGAGGAAATTTTTATATTAAAATAAACTTATGTATTATAGAATATAACATAAAATTTGCATAGAAATTCCAGATAAAAATACTAATTTTTGTGCTTATTGTGTGTGTTACTTCAAACCATCACTTTGAAATCTATGATTCTTCACCACAAACTGTTTGTCTCCCTACAAATTCATTCTCCCTTGCTGTTAGATGCATTTCAGTACAAATGTTTTGAATGATGATTCCATAGCAACAGTTATTCCCAGAAAATAAGTTGAAAGTTTGAAATATTGATTCTCATAAGCCATGAATCTTCAGCATAAGTATTGTCTGACATAAAACTGTTTCCATAATTCTAAAAGTGCTAATATTACTCTTCACAATATCATATCTGATCCTTAAAAGTAGTTCTGACACCAGAGAATACAATTTAACATTTTGACTTCTATATTTAGTTAATTCTAAAATTTATGGAACAAAACATTAAACATGAAAGAATGAAATGAAGAATGGATTAAAGAAGGATGCTCTTTTAATATTTTCAAAAATTTGATTTTCTTAGTATATTAAGCTAATTTCTAATTGCTTTCAAGGTGGCATATATCTCTTTTTAAAATAATTTAGCACTCTATATTGGGTACTAATGGCTAACTTGATGAAAAATGAGATTCAGACTTACATTTCTTAAAATATATTTGTAACGAAGATATGGTACCATTTCTATAAATTCTAGAGTTATTTAACAGAAATTTATTTGTATAAACTTATATGTACACATGATGTATAGAATATAGTATGATCTTTCAATCCTCATAGCTGAGTTTAAACTGTTACTTCATTTTTGTTTTGTTTTTATAAATAAAGTGGCTGCTACTTTATAGAGTACAGTTTAGAGAATGAGTCAGATTACATGCATAGTAATTTACTGGTATATATTTCATCAGTATTGAGATGTAAAATCACAGTGAGGGTGGTAGTGCCATAGAAATTCATAGTTTGACATTTTCTAGTATTAAAGCTCCTTAATTCTCTTATTTCTCTCTTCAGTAATAATAATATTGAAAACACAGAATTTTTACTTTTTGTAATTTTAAGCATTTCCCTTTAAAAGAGCCTGATGATGGAGGGATATGAGAAAAGAGAATGAGTGTCATAAAAACTACCTCTGTCTTACTTGTTAATAGATAAATTAAAATTTAAATCTCATATTAGGGAAGAACTAGTAGCCACCAAAACACTACTAGATATTCATCTCTGACTGTGTTGAGTATGTTAAATTCAAAGAGGTACTTTTTATTTAATAATGTACTAAAAGTGTCACTAGAAGGTGGTTAAACATATATAGTAAATTGATAAGAGAATTTCATAGTCTTAGTATTTTTTTCTCTTTTAAATATTTTGTACAGAAAAGAAGACCTTCTGTAATAAAACTAAACTGAGCTGCTTGGTTGTGTTACATATAAAATATATAAGGAATTTTTTTAAATTTTATAATTAAATACAAATTAGATAGATTACTTTTTGTTTTTATTTTTTTTCTTAGTCCTAGTACTGATAAAAGCCATAGTTTTTGTGACATACATACGAGATGAGACAAAAGCTTGCACATAGAAGTTCAATTTTTAAAAAAAGCATTTTATGTAAACCTTTAAGAAATCTTTTGTGAAGGTTGCCATTGCAGCTAATTGCTTAAAAATGGTTCATATTAGTTTAGGGTTTTTAAGGTAATTGATTTTTGCCTAGCATTCTTTCATAGAAAGGGACCTCTGACTTACATGTACTAACATTTTCATATATTTTTGTTACTTAAATGATGAAACAAACATTTTGATTCATTGAAATATTGCTCTCAAAAATGGCATATCCACTGTCACAGTTTTATCATAGAGAAAGCTTGCTTATTGTGATGTTGGGTACAAATCAAGTAATTACTTATTGATGAAAATAACCGTATTAAATTTCTATTTTTGAAATATACAGATAATATTTTTAAACGTTCAAATTCCAGTCACTACTCTGGATATTTAATAATATACATTGTATATCTATAGCCAACTATTTTAACTTACCCTAATCTAATCTTTTTTATTAAGTGATGATTAACTTTTAGAATATACATAAGTATTGGTTTGTAAGAACTTGTATGTTTAATTAAGAAGTGCTTTAGAAATTGAGAAAATGAAGTATAAATGTTATACTTAGATGTTTAATTTCTTGAAAAGAACAGTTGACAGAGGTATTAATCACAATGTGTAGAGAAAGTAATGAGAGACAAGGGATTAAATGTATAATTTTTCTCATTATTTCATAAGCTGGTGAGTCTCTTATATGCACATAACACATTAGCATAGTAGATACCACTAGTAATGCATTTAAATTACACTTCTACTTACAGACTAGTGAGTAGGAGGGAGGGTTCTAGAGCCATACTGCCTGGGTTTGAAGCCTGACTTTAGACTTTAGCACTTGCTAGGTATGTGTTCTTGGGCAATGTGAATAAGTTACCTGTGTCACAATTTATTCATTTTAAAAGGGGATAATAATGGTACTCACATCATAGGTTTTTTATGAGGATTTGTGAAGTTAATACATGTAAACCACTTGAAATAATGCCCTGTGTGGAGTAAGTGCTTAAAATGATTATTAATTGGCCAAGGAATGTTTCAAGAATATATTTTATTAAGAATAGACAATTCTGAGAGAAAGTATTATCATCTATCAGTTTTTCATTTGTAAATAACCAATCTTCAATGTTAAATCTTTGTACCTTTGCATATTTTTACTTCTCTTTCTTCCCCTGCATATAGCAGGAGTGTGTATAGGTGGTGTGTGTGTGTGTACTCTGGGAATTTATAAAATCTATTTCATGTATCTACTAAGAAAGCTTAATTGAAACGGCAAACCTAATGAGGAAAAATCCTATAATCAAACAAATCTCTTTGATTATCTGAGCATTTAAAAATTGTTAATTAGAATTGCTATTCATGAGGACATTTAGTTATATTAGACATATGTATATGACGATTGATAACTTTGTATCTTAAAAAAGTATATGACCTTGACAGATGGCAGCTTATGACTAGAGTTCAGAATAACTTTATTTTCCTTTGAAGATCTTCTAGTTGATATGTTGGGGGTTCTTGCCAGCTACAGCATCACTGTCAAGGAGTTGAAGCTTTTGTTCAGCATGCTTCGAGGAGAAAGTGGAATCTGGGTAAGCTGTGGTCAGAGGGAGAAGTATTCAATATCAGTCCATTAATACTTAATGTTCAAGAATTTGTCTCTAGAGAGCTATATACTTGAATTTGTAATGGAAATGGTTTTCCTCTTAAATGATTTACTAAATATTTAGTAAATGATTTCAAATTAATTTTCTCTATAGTTAGAAAACAGTACAGTACCTACTGTGGCATGTTAAGTATTATTGCTAAATTTGTACAATGACATTTCTTTCTTTTATTGTTTCCTCAGCCAAGACATGCAGTAAAATTATTGTCAGTTCTTAATCAGATGCCACAAAGACATGGTCCTGATACTTTTTTCAATTTCCCTGGTTGTAGTGCTGCGGTAAGTTTTAAATACATGTGTTTATTTTTATTTATTTATTTTTAGTTTTGCTCCATTAAGGTATAATGTACATATAATAAAATTCATCAGTTTAAAAAGTAGAATTTGATGAGGTTTGAATAGTTATGTAAGCACCATCATAATCCTGATTTGGAACATCCGTCACTCCTGAATTTCCTTGTACCTGTTTGAAGTCAGTCCCCTCCCCAGCCCCCATCTCTTGCAACCTCTGTTTTATTTTGTGTTCGTATAGTTTTTAGACTGTCATAGAAATAAAATCAGTCTTTTGTGTTAGGCTTCTTTCACTTACCATAATGCTTTTGAGATTATCCTTGTTGTAGTTTTAATCACTTATAAATATTTAGCCACCTTAAGATTATTCATTGAGCATATATTGAGTGTTTTCTATATCTTAAGTCACAGTGCTGGGAATATAGATTATATTAATATACTTACTCTTGAACTCCAGTAGATAGACATGCAAAAACAGCTTATCACAATAAGGGTTATAAGTGATGCTATAGATTTAGGTACTGAGGCTATGGGAAAACAATGAAAAGAAACTAAACTGGGTGGAAGTCTAGAAAAAAGAATGTATTAGCCTAGTATTGAGGGATAACTGGGATTTTGCTGGAAGGAGAAGTGTTTTGGACGGAAATAATATCATGTTCGAAAAGAAGATCTGTAGAAGAACAGGTAGAACAGCTGGTATGTTTAGGTATACTCTGGAATGTGGGGTCAGGTAGTAGAAGAGAACAAAATTGTAAGGGCTTGTTGGAGCCATAGTGTGTGTGAAGAATCTTGGGTAACTTGAAGAAATTTAAACTTTATTCTGTGTTCAGAGGATTTTTGATATGGAAGCTGCATATAATATTTGAGAAAGGCCATTGTCAACAATATGAAAGATCTGTTTGGGGAACAGATCAATTGTAAAATTATAATGAGTAATTATAATTATGTTTTACTGAAATTTAGACTTCTAGAAAAATAAATGAATCCACTCAGATGTTTCTTGAAATCAAGTCAAGTAATCAACCACTTTCTCATTTAGTTTTTAGAATGGCTAGATTTTATTTGGTTGCTGTTATCAGTGGAATTCTATATTATTCCTTTCCTACTTAGGAGTGGATCTAAATCCTTGTGGTTATAAATTTCAGTGATTAAATTTCTGAATAATAAATCTCATGCTTTCTCCTTCTTTGCTTCTGTGGTACAAGCATTATGAGCACTCTCTCTTAATCTTTGCATTTCTTCAATATTGATTCCATTAACATTCTCTAGCACCGTTGTTTTTGGCTTTTAATATCCAACCTCTTTTAATCAAATGAATTATTACTGAAAACCTAGCATAAACCATAGAAAACTGAAATTCTGAGGTATGTATAAGGGACTGTAGACTGGTAAAACTAGAGGGGCACTTCTTGGAGTATAATCTGAAACCCACTATAGAGATGAACGTTAATTCACTGAGTGTTTGAAAACTTAGTGCTTCTGTAATCAACAAATAATATGTATAGATTATTTTAATAAGGTAATAGCCTTTATTTTGTATGTTTGTTAATTATTTTATGATATTTTACATTGATTATTTTTAATCTGGAAAAGCCATATTTGACTTTAGCTGCTATCACATTTCCTTTAATTGATACTTTTGTATATTTTTTCATTGCCTTATAGGCAATTGCATTGCCCCCTATTGCAAAGTGGCCTTACCAAAATGGCTTCACCCTAAACACTTGGTTTCGTATGGATCCATTAAATAACATAAATGTTGATAAGGATAAACCTTATCTTTATTGGTAAGTAATATGTTTAATTTTAGGGCTTTTGTCTTTAAGTACTTCAATTCTGTAAAAATATAGTATCAAGGCAATGTACTAGATAGAATCTATATGTGTTAAAGCTATAAAGACATAAATCAATTTTATTTGTTTATTTTTTTAGCTGTTGATTCTAGATGACCTGCCTTACTGTTATTATTAACTTTTTTCAATTGCAATTTAAGAGTCAAAGGTTATAGACCTTTTTTAGTCTGCTTCAGTGTAGATCAGTTGTAGGGTTTTTTGTGAGGATTGCTGGTCCCTGATCAAGAAGAGAAAAAGAACAATCTGACCAGATTTCATTCACTTTGCCTTTTCACAGACTTTGTTCTATCAGCATAATTGACACATACTTTTAAAAATATTGATAATAACCATATAAGAAATTATAATTAGATAAGGTTAATTATTTGGTATAGACAACTAGCAGAATGAGTTGACCAACTCAACAATAGGTTAATCTGTAAGGACTGAAAGCTTGGTCATTTTTGTATGCCAGTAATGCACAGTGCACCATATTATCAATAAGAACTTCAAACATTCATTGATTATCTTACTATATGTATGCTAGGCATTGTAATGCTTATTTATATTAACTTAATACTTGCAATGCTCTGAAATAAGACTGCCTGAGTTTAAGTCCTGATTTCACTACTCTACTTAATATACATCCTGTGCTTTGATGTCTTCAACTATAAAATGAGGATAGTGGTAGTATCTATCCCATAGGGTTTAATGAGAGAATAATATTTAAAGTGCTTTTGTACAATGGCTGGCCCAGAAATAGGAATGCAAAATACTCTTAGCTATTACTACCTTATTTGCTCTATTACAAAACTTTAAATATAGATTGTAATGCGAGGGAGTTTTAAATAAGCATCTGAGCTGTCAGACATAAATGAAGTTGGACTTCAGAATGGTCATTCAGGGAGATCATATATAACTTCAGTGATACCTTCATTTTTTAAAGTATTTAAAATTTTTCTACATATTGATTGAATTCATAACTAAGAGGACTGTGCCTCTAGAAGAAAATAACTATACTTCATTGTCATATCTCTTTACTTTTTAAACTAAAAATGTACTGCTTTGCTTGATCCACTGCATTATTTGTCAAACTTGGCTCTCATCAAGTTATTTTTTTAAATTTGTAAGCTATTTTCAATAGCTATAGCAGAATTAGAGAGCAAATTATTTTTTAAAACATGAACCATGTGTAAATGTGTTTTGTATTTCTGGTTGCAGATGGTTATTAAGGGTAGATGAGGTCTACTTGGTAGGCTTTTGTTATTCATTTGTTCTTACGTATTTGTGATATTTTAAATTGAAATACTATAAGC
This sequence comes from Cheirogaleus medius, assembly GCA_008086735.1. NCBI lineage: Eukaryota > Metazoa > Chordata > Mammalia > Primates > Cheirogaleidae > Cheirogaleus > Cheirogaleus medius. The sequence continues at coordinate 72,406,298 of VBSM01003176.1, read as the reverse complement.
TTCCATAGTCTTCTAAGTCCAGTTTAAAGTTTTATCTTTTAGCTATTCTAATCTAAACCTTTTATGTTTTAGTTTAGTTTTTATTTGGTCCATGTTAAATCTCTTCTACAGGGAAATAAATTTTATTTTTATAAGAATGTTTAATAGGCTTTAGATATATAGTTCTTTTTATCAGCGGATGTTATACTATTTTCAGTTTTCTTTACAGTTTTCGTACTAGCAAAGGAGTTGGTTACTCTGCTCATTTTGTTGGCAACTGTTTAATAGTCACATCATTGAAGTCCAAAGGAAAAGGTTTTCAGCACTGTGTGAAGTACGATTTTCAACCACGTAAGGTAGGTAAAAATAAATATATCTGTTGAAAATGTCACAATTTACCATTCCCACTTTCTTGAAACTCATTTTTATGACTTCGGTGATAGGCTCATTCACTGGTTTTTCTGTAACTCTTAATGCTTTTTCTCTTATCCTTGTCTGCATTTTCTTTTAACTTTTTTGTATAACTTTTGTCTTCTATAAGATCAGTCTTTTGACCTCTTGTAGTATATTTCTCTCACACTCTCATTCTCTTACGGTCTCATCTCTTCTATGGCATTCTTTCAATAAATACTTAGCATTTACTGAGTGTCAGACATAGGCACTGAGGATATTACAGTGAACAAAACAAGACAACATTTCTGCTTTTGTGGAGTTAGTATGTATTGAAATTTTTATTCCATCTCATGGTATCCTTCTGCTCTTATTCTTATCTTCAGAGCTCATACTTATATTCCCATCTGCCTCTGAGATGTTGCCATCTGGATGTCTTTCTTGTCCCTGGACCTTAGAATATGTAACATCAGATTTATTCCTTCCAATCTCCTATCCACTCATGTTCTTAAGTCTTATGTTTTAATGAAGAGATCTACCATCTTTATGATAATTGGGACTTGAGTCAACTTTTTTCAGTGGTCAAAAGCCAATTTTTTGATTGTTTTATCAGTTTAATTTTAAAGTCCTTTTTATTGTATCTCTGAAATATATGTCTCCTTTTGTAAAATTCTTTACCTGCTGCTTAAATTCTTCATGTTGCTTTCTCCTCATTTTGTTTTATTTATCTTTTCCTCTTCCAAACTATTTTACATACTAGTATCTGATTTGTCTTCCTGATATTATTATTCCATCACCCAAACCATTCATTTACTTTCCCACTAACTACAGATTAAATCAAAACTTTTAGTTTAGTCTCTCATGATTTGGATGATTTGTTTAACTTTTTTATCTTTTCCTTTTCGTGTGTGCAATGTCTGGCATGAATTACATTTACTTGTCCCCTCCCCCACAGTTCTAGGTCTTCACATCCCACCCTGCTGTTATGTTCCATTTCATATAACATCATTTCCATGGAATTTCTCCTTGATTTTTCTCAAGAGTACAGAAATTCAGTATTTCTTATGACAATTATTTCTTTTAAACCTTTATTATTCATTTATATGTACATTATTTCATGACTTTTGAAATTAAGATCTGTTTGGGATTTACATTTGTATTCCCTCACATGCCTGAAAGAGTATTTGAATTTCGTAGACTGTCAAAAGATATTTTGGATAAATGAATATAACATGACTTTAATAACATTTTTGTTTATTCTCATTAGAAATTTAAAGTTTCTAAATATTTTACTCCAAATTATAAAGATTATATCTTCTGTATTAGATAGCATTCTGCTTAAATATTTTCAAACCAGTGAAAGTAGTACATATAAATTTTAATTTTTATATTTGTAAAATTCTATAAGATTTTTCTTAAATTTATCTGAAGCTTTCTTTATGGCTTCTTGATAATTTCATAATATTTAGAAACGGTTGTTAAATGAATACAGTAAAGATTTTTCTCTTTTGATTTTAATTAGGGCTAACATATGTTGTCTTCAGACTCAATTTATAATAAATTAAAGATTACCTAGAATGAAACAACTTTAAAAAGGATGTGTGTTTTATGCATTTAAATTGTTTGATTTGACCTTTACTTATAATTGAGGGACACTATTGTTTTTTATTGCTGACTTCTCTGTGTTGTTCAGTTCATTATTTTTATTTTCTAAATAGAAATGAATAAAATTGAATTTTGTTCAAAATATTTCAGACACCTTGAAATAACTAATGTTTTGTGATTGAGAATTACTATTGTAACTTTATATTTGTCAAAATATATATGAAGTAATTGAATAATGCATTTAAATAATCTGTAGAACAAAGTTGGTATTTTGTGTTTTTATTTTGGGGAGAATAAACTAATTTCCTCCCCCCTTAACTTCTAAAGGCATACTTGTTCAAATATCTATAAATCATTTGTATTTTCCTATACTTTAGAAAAAATATTTGCATATTCCCTGCTTTAGCCTGTGAACTCTCAAGAGACCAATGGTTTGATCCATAGGTTGTTACAGAACTCACACTATATCATATGGAGATATACACTCAAAATGCATTTTGTTGCCACCAGTAACTATAAAATGGGAACTCAATATGAACACATTCATTGATTCTTAATGAATATTCATATAATTATATAATTAATACTACATTTAATAAATCTAAATAATGGAATTGAAACTATCTAAATCTTATTATAAATGCTACAGTGTTATTTCTTTGACAGGTCTTTCCTGACCATGTGATCCAAAGTAGAATCCTGTATTATTCTTTCTCAGTTTACATTGTATTTTTTTCCCCACTGTAATCATCATGATTTATAATTCTATATTTGTGTAATTGTGTCATGTATGTCCCTTTTTCCAGATCAAAAATTCCAGAAGAACTTCGCCTATTGTGTGTCTGGTCAGCCTTGGGTGTCTGTAATGCTTGGCATAATGTAAATGTTATTAAAGGAACACAAATATAATTGTATTTCTCCAATTTGGGATCTGCGTATAGTGGAAGGAATAAGTGCTTAAGTGGGGTTTAAGTGGTTCTAGCTTTGTCTCCATCACAAATTTATTATTTATGTGCCCCTTTTTTCATCTGTAAAATGAGAAATTGGAGGGAGAAACTTGAGGAAGTGGTATTAGATGATCATTAATAGTCCTTCAGGCATTTTCTTAGAGGGTTTTATGAATGTTGTAATTGCATTTTAGTCAATAATAACCAAACATTTCATATTGATATCTTTAATTTGTTTATTTAAGTGGTACATGATCAGCATTGTCCACATTTACAATCGATGGAGGAACAGTGAAATCCGGTGTTATGTTAATGGACAACTGGTATCTTATGGTGATATGGCTTGGCATGTTAATACAAATGATGTAAGTTTTTTATTTTTTAATCTGTATTTTAATATATCTGAGAGTATGGTCTATCACTATAACATGAAATGAATAATGAAATAGTTTGGTAATATTTATAAACTTTGAAAGTTTTTTTCTTTTTTTAAAGTGAGTCTTTCAGTCTTAAATTTAGTATAATGGAATTACTAAAATACATGATTAGTAATACAAAAACAGGAAAATTACTTGGTCAAATTTTTAAGTATTTTAGGTCAAAAAACATCAATGCAGTATTTTTTTTTCCAGAATCTCAAGCATTAAAAATGTGTCTTAAGCCAGGCATGGTGGTGCATGCCTGTAGTCCCAGCTACTCGGGAGGCTGAGGCAGAAGGATCACTTGAGCCCAGGAGTTTGAGGTTGCTGTGAGCTAGGCTGACGCCACGGCACTCTAGCCCTGGCAAGAGAGTGAGACTTTGTCTTAATAAAAAAAAAAAAATGTGTCTTACCCATTATTTAGATATGGAAGAAAGACCTTAAGCAGAATGATTTGGTATAGCATATAGTCACTATTATTAAGCACATAGTGATTTATGCTATAGAGAAAATAAAGTAGGGATATAGAAAGTGTAGGTGTAGGTAAGGGAGAATCCAAATTGTCCAGAGATGATTTTAATGAGAAGAATTGAGTAAGCAAGCCATGTGGATATTTGGGGGACATATTCCATCCAGTGAAAACAGTGAGTACAAAGGTTTTGAAGCAAATTGGAAAGTTCAAGGAATAGCAAGGCAGCCAAATTATCTGGAACAAAGGGAGGAAGGGGCAGAATAATGTTAAAAGATGATGTTAGGCAGGTAGTAGAGGGTGAAACCATATAAGGCCTCATAAGCAAACATAAGGCCTGGGCTTTCCCATCTTACCTCACCTAAAAATCCTTGGAAAGTTTTGAGCAGACAAGTGATGTCTGCTTATATTTTCAAAATCATCAGTCTGCCTGCAGTATTGGGATTATTTTGAAGGGAAATGACTACAGAAGCAGGAAGATCACTTAAATGACTTATTGCAATTACATCAAAGAGATGATATTATAATAGTTTCCACCAGCTTGTTAGCAGTAGAGGAGATGACACATTAGGATTCTAAGTAGATGGCATCTAGAGTTAAAACCTCAAGGGCTCTTGTTTTTCTATTTTGGGCTCTTCCTTTGTCTCCATCCTGACCTATTAAAGCCAAAGTAAAAGGGGATTTTAATGCCCAAAGTGCCTCTAAGCCCAAAAATGTACAACCCTTCCAGCATACCTGGTTTTATAATAACTTGTCTCTTTTTAACAAAATTGACTACTCAGTTTTGTTTGTATTTCTCTAAACTTTAATCTCCTGAAGGGCAAGGATTGGTTCTTCCTATATTGTATTCTTTTACCTAGCATTGCGTGCATAGTCCATAGTTTGTTCCTAGATTAGGAGTCAGCAGACTGCACCTGATGAGCCAATTCTGACCCTCCACCTATTTCTGGTTTTGAATGAGCTGAGAGCTAAGAATCTATAGGTTTTTACATTTCTAAAAGTCTTTTGTTTTTATTTTTTAAAGATACAAACAGAATCAAAGAAGAATGTGCCACAGAAACCACATGTGGCTCACAAATTTTAAAGTATTTTTCTATGTGTCCCTTTATAGGAAGAGTTGCTTTTTCTGCCCTGGGAATTCATAGTTGAACTATAGTCATTAAATATTTAAGAAAATGACTTTTTCAGAATTAGAATATACAGATGAAATCCTGCTTTTTATCTGTCCTTCATCGAGGACACTCTCTTTATTATCAAGTGAAAGAAATTCCAGTAGACTTATTGACTGTCATTAGCATATAAGATAGTATATTGAAAAGAAAAGTGTTTTGAATTATTTGTAAGTTGAAAAGACTTGAATTATTTGTAGTAGTGCTTGAGGAAGTAGAGAATCCTGGACAATAACACATATACATTTGTGCAGTCAAATCTTAAGTTCCTTATGTTTAATTAAAGATTGGGTATTTAATGGGGACAAATTTTCTGTCTTTTTACCCTATTCACAATTTTATTTTTGTTATTTTATTGAAGCACCAAAGGAATTCCATAAATATATGGAATTCGTACTAAGGTTTGGAATAGCCTGTGGGGATAGAGGACACTGAGCAATGACTGCTTTCACTGGTATGGATGGTTGAGGTTTAAGAAGTAGAGGCAGGAAGAGTCTTGTTAAACTTGGCTTCTTAGGTGCTGACTTCTCCATGTGAAGAGCACTGTACCATCTGCTTTAAGCAGCAGAGTTCAGTGATCATTCTTTATTTGATTCTGTCTAATGCCTACTCATACAAGAGAAGGAACTGATTTTTTTTGTGTGTCTTTGACTTAGCATGGAGAAATAGAGTAATGACTCCATAATGGAAAAATGAAGTAGCATTTTAAAAATGGGACCCTGTGTGTTTGTCAAATTTTGGATAGTTATTCCCTTGATTCAATTGAATCTTGCTAAATATGGACAATTATAAATCATTAGAGTTTTCAAATTAGTTTTAATTTTATAAATAAATTATCTAATAATCTAAGATTATAAGCTTTTTTGCCTTTATAAAATTTGGAAAGTAATTAAGTCTGAAGATTGAGTAGTGGGTCATTTGTTTGCTTAAACATAAATACAAAACATGTAACTGATCATTTTTTTCTAAAAGTCTTTAGTGACATTTATTATTTAAATATTAAAAAAAGTCTTAATTGGTGCTTTCTTCTGTTATTAAGATCTTAATGATAATGAAAACAGATATCCTTAAATATTTTGTCATTAAGAATAATGCATTTAATTTTTTTATGGCTTTTCTAAAATAGAGCTATGACAAGTGCTTTCTTGGATCATCAGAAACTGCTGATGCAAATAGGGTATTCTGTGGTCAACTTGGTGCCGTGTATGTGTTCAGTGAAGCGCTCAACCCAGCACAGATATTTGCAATTCATCAGTTAGGACCTGGATATAAGGTAGTAATAACTATCTTATTATAAATTCTATGGAAATTTTTAGATGTAAAATGTGAAGTAATATATGGTTTAAGACTCATCTCTATTATTTAGAACACAGTCAGTTTTTATTAAATGTTTCTTTTTGTTTCAAAGGTGCTTTTTCTCTTAACTGTTTTCCCTTCATAAACTTTGTTTATTCTTCAGAATTTTTTCTGCTGTTGATGGCATGCCTTTTGTTATCGATTCTGAAATAATCTTATAAATCTAGATTGTTTAATCTGGTATTTGAAATCCCAAATTTTGAAATATGTAAATTATATAATGAATAAATGAAATAACTTCTTGTTAATACCAGAGGTAACTTGGAAAGAATAGAGCTTTGGAAGGAAACTAGTATAAAATATTATGTGTGACTGAAATCATTCAATTTTAGCTGCTTCTTTTGCAATAGGTGAGAAGGTAGGTACAGTAGTGAGTATTGAGTATTCTAATTTAACAAAACCAATGATTTAATGTTGTTTATCATATTCTTCCTGCTTTTTTTTAACTTCCAGACAAAGACTTATTTAGGCAAGATGTATTATGTATGTCTATGAATTAGTTTTTAATGTGCAATACACCTCTAGTGGGATATATAAGGGTTTTATTTAAACCACCTTGGGAATTGTGATATCCTGAACTATTTGAAGCTGAGAGAGAATTATACATAGTAGTCAAAGCGTTTATAATTCTGAAGGAGTACATCTTGTACAGAAGTGCTATTTTTTTTCAAATTGAACTGAGTGTTTAAATAATTAACGTGAAGATTGTGTTATGAAAAAGGAGTACTAAAAATTTAAAATATTTCTTCTTTTGCCTTTGTGTTTTTACATTGATATTTCTGTTTTTATTTTTATGTTCTATATTAGACAGTTTAAATTTATCCTTATTAAAAGCTCTTTCTGTTCTCAGTGATTTTAATAACCATAATAATAGTGAATAATAATAGTGCCATTATTTTTATGTCAATTTAACAATACTTGCTACCATATTTTGTCTATTTGATTGTTTTGGTAAGAGATGGGATCACTGCTCTGTTGCCCATGCTGGAATTCAGTGGAATAATTACAGCTCATTTCAGCCTTGAACTCCTGGGCTTAAGTGCCCCTCCTGTTTTAGCCTCCCAGAGAATTTAGGGAAGGAGGAAAGAATATAAATGATCAGGGACTACAGATGTTTGCCTCTATGTCAGGCTAATTTTTTTTTTTAATTTTTTGTAGAGATAGGGTCTTGCTATATTGCCCAGGCTGATTGTGAACTTCTGCAATCAAGCCATCCCAGAGTTCTGGGATGATAGGCGTGAGCCACTGCGCCTGGCCTGTCCATGTCATTTCATTTGTTTTACTAGCCCTAGGAATGAATTTGTACTTGTATAGTCACTTTTTCTTTCATGGGTCTTTTTGCTGGTTTCTGGTTTGTTGGGTCTTTTCCTGGTTCTGTCATTGTTGACCTTGCATAAGAATGTTTTTGTAATTCACATTTTTGGATTCATATGCAGCCTGCTTTCCTTTCCTGCTTGTTTGCCTTGTTAAAGTATTTGCCTCATAAAATATTTGAAGTATCTTTTGTCAAGGTCTAATAGAATAATATCAAAAAAAGTGACAAATGAAGAAATGAAATATAAAAATGTAGAATATGAAGAAAATGTAGATGTGTAAACCATAAATCCAATGTGATTGCTCATGTGAAATTATAGAATTGATGGGAGCTTCCCGGCAGCAAAAAGGAAAAGGACTGACTATAATTAGTTTTATAATTCTTCCATTCAGAAAGGAACAAATACTGTCCTGACCAGCTTTGCAAACTCAAATAATTTGTCATATGGCTCTTTATTGTCACATTTTTTATAACAACAGTGAAAATGAGCAGTAACCCTGTCACCGTAGTCTGTATGCAAATACTCATGTGATATAGAGTGTATCCTTAGTATTCTAATAGACAATAGAGTACCTGTATCAAAGTCAAAACTTTTAAAAGAAAATACCTCTAAATTTTGGACATTAAGTGAAAAAATATTTTATTAAATTTTGAAAGTTCCTACCGTTATTGTTAGTGGAAGCTGACTGTAAATCCATGGGTACATATGCATTTCCTCATTTTGTAAATATTAAAAGTATAATTACTACCATGATAAGCGTCAGCAAAATTTTTTGGTAAAAAAAATATCAAACAGTTTGCTTGGCTGTGTGCAGTGGCTCATGCCTGTAATCCCAGCACTTTGGAAGGCTGAGGTGGGAGGATCACTTGAGGTGAGAAGTTTAAGAGTAGCTGAGCAATGTAGCGAGATCCTGTCTCTACAAAAAATGTAAAAAATTAGCCAGGCATGGTGGCATGCTTCTGTAGTCCCAGCTGTTCGGGAGGCTGGAGCAGAAGGATCTCTTGAGTCTAGGAGTTTGAGGTTGCAATGAGCTATGATGATGCCACTGCATTCTAGCCTGGGCAACAGAGTGAGACTCTGTCTCCAAAAAAAAAGGTTTTACTAGAAATTCAGAGAATTTAGGGAAGGAGGAAAGAGTGTAAATGATCAGACTATGTTTGACAGAAAAAAAGCTGAGTGATTCTCATATTATTGTCTCAATTTTCTTAGTAAAGTAGGTGGCAAAGTCACTTTCTATGAGTGAAGAGGTAGAGGCTATAGTGGAATTTTTAAGGGTGCGTAGAATATAATAATTAGTTTATATTTGTTTAAATCACAAATGAGTTTAAATTGTTTAGTGTTATATAGTAATATGGTATTTATATTTGTTGCCTCGAGGTATATGAAACTTTCTTTAATTGTAATGATCAGATAATATTCTTTGTGATTCTGAGCTTAATGTAGGTAGCATGTCAACATATGCACCTTGAAATTAATAGAATATATTAATTCTCCCTTCAAATATTGTCATCAAACTATATAGTCTATGGAGCCTGTCCCAAGTGATTTTGACCTGTTGGTCACTAGAGTGCTAGGTAATTTTCTTTCTATGGACTGTCTGGTTTTGGGCACTGTAGCTTGTGAGTGAATATTATGTACTTGGTTATTTTCTGCAAACAGTAAATAAGGGAGGGTATCACTTATCAATTAAACAAATCATTAAGTTTAGAAGTAATTTTTAAAATACAGAAAATCTTACTATAACTTTGTGTAGAGTTTACTACAAGGTAAGTGTATTGTAGAGCTCCATTTGGGGTTATTGAATGTGATCATGAAGCCTTATATAGAAGGTGACCTTTTCACATAAGCTTGCAAATCAGATTTTAACAAAGTTTTGATATTTTATAATTATTACTAGACATTTTCTAATTGTCACATAACCTCATGTGGCAAGCAGTTAGTCTCCATTGCTAGATATTTCAAAATTTAGTTTTGTGTTCTCTCCTCCATTTAAGAAAATGATAGTATAATGGTTTTTATAATTTATCATATTATGATAAAGGCCTCACTGATAAGAGAAAAGTGTGAAACAACTTCCAAAATTAAAAATCACTTTGGAGGATTTCCAATACTTGTGTAGAGGGATGCACTCTGAGCAAATGGATTTTCTCACAAATAACCACTTAGAAATTCTACATAGTACAGCAAACATCTACCTGTGGACTCTGGGGGTTAAATAAAAGCAGGCAGATTTTGAGAGTAGTCAAAACATGTAACAAGTGACCACCAGCATTGTTATGCATTTTTAACTGCGTTTGTACTTTGATGGAAAAACTTTCTGGTCAGAAAAATTAGGGTCAGAAGCTCTGGGGCAATTTTAAAAGAATCACTCTAGCTGCTTATATGTTAAATAGGGACAAATGTGTAAACAGGAAGGCTAGTTAGGAGGCTGTTGAAATTATTTAGGTGAAAGATGATGATAATTTAGACAAGGCTGGTAACATTGGAAAGTACTGGGACTTGATTAGATTTTTGATAAAGCATATCTAAAATAAAACTCTAAGAAGTCAGCTTTTGGATATATTTTGGAGATAGAGCCAGTAGGATTTCCTGTCACAGTGAATATAGGATAAGGGAGTAAGGGAGGATTAGGAGGAGCAAGTGACACCATGAATTTCAGCCTGAACAACTGAATTGGTGGAGTTGTCATATACTGAGAGGAGACTCTTGTCTCCCAGCCTGGGTTGTAGTGCTGCAATCACAGCTCACCAACTCTGGGGCTCAGGTGATCCTCCTGCCTCAGCCTCCTGAGTAGCTGGGACTACAGGCACGTGCCACCATGCCTGATGAATTTTTAAATTTTTTGTAGAGTTGGAGTTTTGCCATTTTACTCAGGCTGCTCTCAACTCCTGGGCTCAAGGATCCTCTCCGCTTGGCCTCCCAAAGTGCTGGGATTACAGGCATAAGCCATGATGCTGAGCCTATATAATTATTATATAACATAAAATCATGAAGTTAATACTGATCTACCATCTGATCCTCAGACCTTATTAAAATTTTGCTAATTGTTTCCTAATGTCCTCTGTAGGAAAAATATCCAGTTTACTGGGTTTACGTTATAATGTATCTTTAGTGAATGGAACAGTTTCTTAACCTTTCCTTCATTTTCCATATGGATACCCTCTTCACCTGAGGCGGGTGTGGGCATTCTTTGCTGGCTGCCTGGATGCGCTCTATCCCTTTCTCAGCTCTAGCTCCACTGGGCCAGGCTGTCGAGCTGATACTCTCCCCATCCTTCTTTAGCCCCCGCCTTCTTTCCTCCTCTTGGATAGCCGTCTTATTCAGATGCTTCCCTCTCTCTAGAACTCTCACAGCCCATGCATGCTTGTTCAAGGCAGCTGTCTCCTCATTCTGCTGGTGTTCTGTCTTCTCTTGCCTGGCTTCCTTCCTGTGTGGATACACTCCTCACCTACCTCAGGCTCCAACATGCCAAGCCACACCCCACATGAATGCTTTCCGAACCCCACTACTCTAGATTCAGCTCCCTCTCCTGGTTTGCCCCTTCCTGTTAGTGAGGTGGCCTTCTCATCATTTTCAGATTCTGCCTCCCTACACAGGGAAGCCCTTGTATGTGGATACCCTTCTTACCTTGCACATACTCACAAACTTTATGTCAGGAAACAACCCACTCCCCTCTTCCTTGTCCTTTCAGGTGGATACCTTAATCACTTTCTTAGAATTCTGACATCCTGAAATGTGTAACTCTCTTAGAGATGCCTTCCTGCCTTACTCAGGCTCTGACATCCTGCAGGAAATTGCCCTTTCTCTACTCCTTGTAGCCCACACCAGTGTGATTGCCCTCACCATCCTACTTGTCTTTGACACCCAAGGCTATAGATCTCTCTAATATAGAGAGATATACCTTCTGCTTGGGCTCTATGTCCCCTTTGCAGTGATCCCTTCCTTACTCTGCTCAGGCTCTGGCTTCCATGCCTGGCTAGCCCTGTGGTGGACACCCTTCTCATCTCTTTGAGCTTCGATGCCATGTTTCTCCCCTGTGTGGATATACTCCTCACTCAGCTCAGGGCTCTGCCATCCTACTGGCTGCTGTAACTTCTCCCCTCTACCCTTAGTATGGACTCCTACCTTGCTTAGTACTACCTGGTAGCTTTATGGTTTTTCAGGAAGGGAGGGGGAACAGGAAGAGAAAAAGAGCTTCATTTCTTTGTTTAAAAAAAAAATTAACAGCTTTCTTGCGATACAATCCACATACATATAATTCATTCATTTAAAGTATACCAAAAATCTGAATTTTCATAGACTGTGTTGAATCTGTAGATCAACTACCATCTTAACAATATTAAGTTTTCCAAAGGAAAAAAAGACATTCTGTAAAAAAGACTTCTGCACTAGAATGTTTATAGCAGCACAATTCACAATTGCAAAGATGTAGAAACAACCCAAATGCCCATCAATACACGAGTGGATTAATACAATGTGGTATATGTATACCATGGAGTTCTACTCAGCCACAAAAAACAGTGGTGATCCTAGCACCTCTTATATTAGCCTGGATAGAGCTGGAACCCATTCTACTAAGTGAAATATCGTAAGAATGGAAAAACAAGCACCACGTGTACTCACCATTAAGTTGGTATATTTACCAATATACCAATTGTAGTAATAGTAGTATGTAGTAGTAATATTGATATAGTAGTAATAGTAATAATATTGATATAGTATAGTAATAATATAGTAGTAATATTGATATAGTAGTATATCATATAGTAGTAACATTGTATAGTAGTAATATTGATCAGGTGTTGGGCAGCTGGGAGGCAGGAGGATGGGATGGGTATATTCATACCTAATGGGTGCAGTGCACACTGTCTGGGGGATGGACACGCTTGAAGCTATCACTTGGATGAGACAAAGGCAATATATATAACCTAAATGTTTGTACTCCCATAATATGCTGAAATAAAAATAAATAAATAAATAAATAAAATATAGAAAAAGCCACTAAAGGAAAAGTATTACAAGATACGTCAATACACTTCAGTTCATCTGAGAAATCTGGAACTAAATGTCAAAGTAACCCACTTACTTAAATCTTAATTTCAAAATACTCAAAGTCAAAGGCATACAATAAATTGTTTATTATTGTAAATGTTTGTCTACTTTAAAACTTCAGAGTTTTACTATGTTACTTTAAAAAAGAGTGTTTATTTTAGTTTTATTTTTTTCAGAGTACCTTCAAGTTTAAATCCGAGAGTGATATTCATTTGGCAGAACATCATAAACAGGTTCTGTATGATGGGAAACTTGCAAGTAGTATTGCCTTTACATATAATGCTAAGGCCACTGATGCTCAACTCTGCCTAGAATCATCACCAAAGGAAAATGCATCGATTTTTGTACATTCCCCACATGCTCTAATGCTCCAGGTGGGTGAATAGTGGCTTAGTTTTCATGTTCTTGTTGTCAGTTGAAAGTACCTTAATTTTATTTTTCAAACATCACTCATCTATAAATCTGCAATTACTGTTTTGTTTTTTGTTTTTTTCTCTCTTTCACATTCTTAGTTGGAGCTCTTGCCTTCTTCCTTTTCTGTGGCAATATACTTTAACTTGGCCTTGTCTTCTTAGTAAGAAATGTGTCATTTCTATTATCTTGCCTGTTCTATGTCCTTTGAAATAAAATCGATTGAACAGATATAAGAGATATAAATATATACTTGCTTTAAGAATGATACTCATATAAAATACCTGAGTGTCTTTAAATCCATTCATAGTATTTCTTATTTTAAACTTTTTATTTCAGCTTTATATTTTTAGTATAAAGATCTCTCAACTTTATATTTAAAATTTAAAAGTGATTAGCAAAGATACTTCCATTTTTTTTATGTGTGTCCACATTTATATAATTGAGGGCTTTTGAAATGTCAAATTATGTTTAATTTTCTTATAAAGATATTTGGAATAAGGAAACAGTGATGAAAATTACGCTATAGAAGTTTAATAAACAATTTTGTTTTTGGACACAGGATGTGAAAGCTATAGTAACACATTCAATTCATAGTGCAATTCATTCAATTGGCGGGATTCAAGTGCTTTTTCCACTTTTTGCCCAACTGGACAATCGGCAGCTCAATGACAGTCAAGTGGAAACAACTGTCTGGTAAGTTTTCTTCGAATATACAGTTGCTGATATTTTATACACACTTAGGTTATGCATGATATACTCAGTGCTGTTTAAATGTATTATAATATTTGGGTTTTATTCTTGAAGTGCTAATAAAAAAGTTTTTTTAGAACTAAGGCAGATATGTATTTATACCATACAAAAGAAACATTGACACTTAGATTCTTATAACCATAAAGGAATGCCTTCTTTGATAATAAATAAATTTCTACCAAATATAACATAGTGATTATAATATGCAGTTGAGGAAAAATGTTAATCCTGATCTTATCCTTTGCAAATAGTCATTGTTTGAATTGTCCATGAAATCCTGTTAGGTTGAAGAAAATTACTAGGGTAAAGTTTAATCCCAAGAGTAGCATTTAATAACAGTTACATACTTACATACTTTATATCTTAAACAGTGTTATTATTTTCTAATGCTTTTATCATGAAATAAGACTAGCACAATATTAATTGTCATCAGTTCTTATTTGTATATAAATTGTGTTTGAAGACCCAAATCTAACCAGTGGCATATCCATGCTTATGTAAAAATTAAATATCTTCTAATGAGGTTGATTTCATGTGCAATTTTTATAGGTTCCCTTATTTTTACTAAAAAATGCCTTTTGCATCAGACTCTGATTTAATATTATATCTTATAATCATATATATAAGAAGTTGAATATTAATTTTAGCATCTATTTTGACTATATACATTGCTATGCTTGGGGATATTAATGGGCAAGTTATACAAATAAACATTAATTTTTACTCCAAAAGTAATTTAGGAATGCTTCATTAGTATGTACACATATAGATGAGATCCTTCATGGGTTATCCAATTTTGAATTAATGGAAAAACTGGTCAGTGAAGGTATGGGAAAAATTTAAGGTCCTAATACATTCTAAATTAGCTACTAATGAAATTGTTTTAATATTGATAATACTATCATTACTATATCGGGGCTGTCTTTGTGTACAGTACAAATCTAAATATAGATTTGACCTGTACATTTACAACATTCACCTCCCATGTATGAGTCATATATATCAATATAGTGTAAAGGCTGGAGGTTTGAGAGTAAAAAGCTTTGAAGTGAAAAGGAATCCTGAGGTCCTGCCCTGCTGTGATATTACTTTGCTGTGGGATCTTAAATAATCTCACTGGGTGGCAAATCAGCTTAGTAGAAAATCAAACTTTAAATTCCAGTCCTGTATTTAAATTCAAAATGTTTTGCTGTTTGTTATCTAAGTGAACCAAGACACATCATGATAGGTAATTTAAAACCTAGTAAGTACTATGAAAAGACGTTGTAGATGAACTAGCAAGTAGAAAACTCTGTATGTAATTTAGATATATCTTATTAGTTAATATGAACTACATAATTTTTAAAATCTGAAGTGTATATTGTTGCCAGTGGAGAAAAGATTAGGAATATTATATAGTTTGAAACATTATAACTAAAATTATCACAATAATTTATTGCATCATGAACAGCTATTATTAAATCTTAGTGCTAAAACTGTATTTAACAGGTTACCTGGTCCATTCATCCAAGATGTATGATTATTTTTTACTTTCTTTTTTCAAAACTCATTTTAGTATTTCTACCATATTTTGGCATTTAAATTGTATTTATTTCATTATGGAGATAAAAGCAGTTTGAGAAAATAGCATACCTATTTTCATTTTGATTTTTTTTAGTTCTTTTATATCATTCATCTTAATTTTTACCTGTAATCACTGATTCTAACTTTTTCAGTGATATATGTTTTTAGTTTATGGTCAATAGAAAGCATATTAATAATAAAGATATCACTCTCCTCTTTGGTAGTAATACATAGTTAATTCCAAGCTACTCTGTGATTTTAGTTATGTACTATTTTGACTTTGTATCTATTACCCTTTCATTAATTGTTTCTAAGCCATTCATGTCTGAGGTTTGCTCTTTGATAGACAATTGTTCATGTCAGTAATATAGTCTATTGTTATTTAAAGTTTTAAAGGGGACCATTATAGAAAAGTATGTACATCATAGTTTATTTTTCAAAATGTTAATAGCAAGTTGTTAAATGTGATTTCTCCCTTTATTTGAAGAATACAGATTCTTGGCTGTGCAAGGGTTGATAGAATTTATTTTATGGCTTTATCATCAGTTAATATAGATGAATGGAACCTTGAAATAGAATGTATTATCTTATTTTTAGTCGATAGTAAATTGTTCCAGCTGAAGGAGAATCAATTTGAAGTTTTTAAATCTTCCAGAGAAAATTCAATATACTCTTTGGAATTCTGTTAGCATACTAAATATATGACAAAAAGTTACAGTATTGTCTAATTTTTAATTGCTTCTTGGTGAACTTGATCTAAGCTTTAAAATGTTACTTCTCTGCCTTTTGTGTTTCAAGCTGAAGCATTTTATCTTTCACGTATTTTTCTCTAGTAAATACTACTTTTTAATGAAGCTTTTTATTGTTTCTGTAAGCCTTACCTCTGTTGGCATTACTATATCATTCTTACTAACCTTGATGAGTTTTTACTTTATATAGGGGATTTAGAATTAAAATAGTATATTAGAGGAATAATCTTATTTTCTACAGCCTTCAAAGATACCTTTATTTATGCAGGACAATTTTTGTGGCTTGGCTTTATTATGAAACCTTATTATAGTTGTTATTATATGTGTAGACTTTCAAGTCAGACAGACTTGGGTTTAAATCCTGACTTTACCATTCATTATTAGTGCAATTTTGTATATGTTTCTAATTTTTTTGTGCCTCAGTTTCCACCATTATAAATTTGGAATACTATAATAATATCTTATAGGATTATTTAGACTAAATGCAATATATAATAGATCACACATAGTAAGCACTCAATGCATTCTGGTTTTAGTTATGAAAGTGAGCTTGGTGATCTTACTGGGTTATCTCTAACGCTATAGTTTTACATTACAAATATTATATGTCATCAATCATTGAGAAATAGCTTATTATAATAAGGCCCATATTATTTAATGTGAACTTCTTTCTCTAATTATGTATTTACAATGGAGAATTGCTTATTAAAGTCATTAAGTAGGATATATATTTTGAATTTCAGGTATGATGATGAAAATTGGTTTTGAACCATCTGTCCATTTTCTAGATATACTGGCCAGATTGAAGGATGTTTTAACTCATATGTGGAAGTCAGTACCAACTCAGAAACCTGGAAAAGTTTAGGATGATTTCTCTTTAGTTAGTTTTTGGACTTAACTACTCCCTTAGCATTTAAACTTCCAGGAATTTTCCTCTTCTTTTAAAATATAGTTAGCCTTTATCATAGTACCAAAAAATTAAACAACAAAAGTAGTAGGTATTATTATTGAACTGAGTGAAATAGCTTGTGATAAAATATTTGGTATTTTTGAGGTGATCTATTTTTAAATAAGCAAATTAGACCAATACTATGTTTCCCTGAAAATAAGACAGGGTCTTATATTTATTTTTCCTCAAGAAGACAGCATAGGGCTTATTTTCAGGGGATGTAGTATTTTCCCCTCAAAGCCTCAGCTTGCAGCACGCACAAGGATGGTCGGGACCTGACAGGGGGAGCCGACCTTGTTGGTGGGACTGCCCGCATCTTTCTGGTCACCTCTGGGATAGTAGCTGTCATGATGGGGCAGATGAGAAGGGCTGCTTGTCTTCTTTACCTCTCCAGGATGAAATGCATGGGTTGTGTAGATACGCTGGGTAGCCACGCCCATCACTAGGTCTTATTTTCAGGGTAGGGCTTATATTGCGCAAATGCTTAGAAATCCTGCTAGGGCTTATTTTATGGGTAGGTCTTATTTTCGGGGAAACATGGTATATAGTTACCATTGTGATTTCATCCCATTCATAATTATTCTCAATCACCTTGAGTAATTTTCTCCAATGATCAGGGCTATTTGGTTGTTTGGTCATTCTTTGGGGGACTAATACTATTTTGTATTGGACTGGTTGATGTCATTCAATCCAGTGAATATTTAGATCAATAGCCAAACAAATTGCCTTTTACTCTACATTTGATATTTATTCAATGTCTAAAAAGTGAGCAGATGATTAATAAATTAATTCAAGAAACATAATTCCAACCCTGAAGTGATAGAATATATTTTGTATTTTGTGTCTAGGAATGACTCAAATTTAATAGAAACTATATTTTTCTTTGAATTGGATGATTATACACATTGACTGCAAATAACATTCTTCTTCCATTGGGCTTTTTTATAAAGAACATATGTAATTCTGTAGATGATACAAAACAAAACCTTCCATATTCTGTGACTTAAGAGAACTTGGCTTTGAAAAAATATATGTTTTCTGGAAAAAGGTATAAAATGAGTTTTGTATATCAGACAATTGGAAGTACACTAAGAGTAGGTTTCACTAGAGACAGTGTGATGCATTGCATAACTATTCTTTTGGTGTCAGGCAGATTTGAGCTTAAGCCCTTGTTCTGTTATGTACTATGTGATCTAAGGTAATAGAAATGTTAGTGGGTGTGTAGCAGTAGTACACAATGTTTATTCAGTACTTACTATGTGCTAGTCACTTTTTTAAAAGTATGTAAATTTGATTGTGCATATTTAAGGTATACAACATGATGTTATGGGATATATATAGATAGTAAAAAGGTTATCAGGGTGAAGCAAATTAACATATCTGTCATCTCACATAGTTACCCATTTTTTTGTAGTAGGGAAAGATCTGCTAAAATTGATTTAGCATGAATCCCAAAGACAGTATAATTTTATTACCTATAGTCCTTGTGTGGTACATTAGATCTCATTAGATGTACATGTTCATCCTACTTATCTGGTATTTTGTATTCTCTGACCTACGTCTCCCATTTCCCAACCCTGCCACCCCTTGTCCCTGGTGACCACTGTTTTGTTCTCTATTTCTATATATTTGAATTTTGCCAGTCACTGTTTTTAATTGTGTTGTCTCATCTAATTATCTTCTGAGGAAGAAGAGAGAAATTGAATAACTTGCTCAAGGTCATAGAGATTTAATAAGTAGCAGAACCAGGGTTCTAATCCTGAAAGCCTGTTTCCATATTCCTCACTCTAAACATAGATCTAAAATGATCTATGGATTACTCTGAGAATCACTTTTTCCAGCTGTGGAGTGATTTTAATAATGCCAACATTATCTGATTGAATATGAATTAAAATAAATACATGCAAAGTATCTATCATAGTGTCTGGTACATAGTTGGCATTTAATGAATTTTCTTTCTACTTTTCTCAGTGAGTACTAGGTAGTTTATTGATGGGATGCAATTTTTTTATTACTAAAATCTATTTTTAGTGTTGTTATAAACTGATAATTTTTATAAACTAAAACTAAATTTTCAGTGATAATTTAAATGAATTCTTTTAAACATATAAATATTTTCTAGGAAAAGTCATCTTTTTGTTTTTAATTATGAAAAAGACAAGCTGTTTGATAGACTAATTGATGGATTACAAGATACAAAAACATTTAGAGAATCCCAAAAGCATTTATTTCAATGATCTTATCATATAAAGAATCCTCTTATAATGTGTCTATTTATGATTTATTAATTTATTTAGTGAACTTAAATCCCAATTTATTTATTCTTAAAATTATCTTGCTAATAAAAGTTATTCCAGTAATTAACTTGAATTTTACAGCCACCCTAATAATTAAAAAGTCTCTTAAAAATTAAATATTTCATTGTAATGTCCTGATTAGCACTATTGTTATATGTAAAACACCAAAATTACCTGGAAAATTTAAATATTTCTGTGTCTAACTACTTTAACCAGATTTCTCCAACGCTTAGAAGAAGTGACATAAAAATCCTTTTTTCTGACCGTGTTTCCTGATTTTTAATTCAAGAAAAAGTGCCTATTTTATTACATACTTAAAAAATGGTATGTCATTGCTTTAATAGGCAAAAGAAATAGAATCAGTACCTATTTATAATGATTGTTTCTCTTGCGGAGGTTGTTGTTCTTATATATAGAATATAATATTAATTTAGCTTCCAAAAGCATTTAAATATAATTTAATATAAAATATAATATTTAATATAAAATATCAGGCTATAGGTTATTCAATTATATTTTCTTTATATTTTTCAGATAAAAATCATGTATAACACTTCTTAATATTTATATTTGCTTTTTAAAAAAAATTACTATGTTGGTAATGAAAATATTCTTTGAAGTGAATGAACCATAGACAAAAAATACATTTGATGTATAAATACTACTACCATTAGAGGAGAAAAACTAAATAAATAATTTGGTTAGTGAGATTTAACTAGAGTAAAATGGAATTTATATTGAATTCACTGTGCAAATTAATTTGTAAAGACTAAAAAATAAAATACATTAAGTATTCTGTCTGAAACACAGGCGAATTATAATGTAATGTTCAAATAGCTTTCTCCTATTTGTCAGGCAATTCCTTTTTACTCAGTGGAGCCTTTACAGAAAAAAATCTAGTAATAAAGTCTATATAGCACATCTAGCAATTTAACGAATTTGTCACCTGTTAACAAGAAGGGACATTTCATTTTCTTCTAGGCTTATGGCTTATAATTCATTGACTTATCAAAAAAGCTGTTTTTCTGTAGTACATTTAAAAGTGTTTTTCTTAAGTGATTGCTTTTCAACAATAATTTTTTTCATAAAAAGTTTTAAGTTTAGTGACTTCCATTTTTAATACTATACTACTTTGTGTTGTTTTTCAGCACTTAATTTTGCTCTGTAAATTTTACACTTCCCCAATACAAGGCTTCTGCTTTCTCTTTCACCTCCTACTTTCACCTTACCCCCTTGCCCTCCATCAAAAAAAGACACCTTTCTGGCAATACGGTTAACTACAAATTATTTTTTACAGAAATGTCTGCAACCATGGACTTATCTTCACTAAACTTGCTACCTTAATTTTCCTCTAGTTTGCATTTTCACATCCTCTGTACTTCAATATTTTGGTCCTGTATCTTGTTACAGAAGATATTATTATTTTGCTTGTACCATAGCTTTCATTTCTTTTAACTTTTCTGTTTTATATTTTATTTATAAAGAAATAAAGTAAATTGCTTCATTTATTTTGATTTATGACAAATATGCAGGTATAGTTGTTATCAGTCAAAAACTAAATGTTATTTTCCTTTACAAAGACTATTGCCACATGCCTGAATATTCATAATTCACTCAGAAAACCAGAATATTCCTAAAAGAAAGTAGCTATATATAATTAATAAATACTAAGACTCTCACAAGTATTTAGATTCTCTTCCCCTTTCTCCCAGGGATGAGATGTGATGACCATAATGAGCAATGGGTGGAATTTTTAAGAAAAGAATTAGTAAAGCATCATCAAGATATTCTAATTAATTTAGTATTATAATTGTATTGGCTTTTATTTCTAATATTACTTAAGGGTTTAGATCCATAGTCTTATTACTTAGGCTGACAACTTCCAGTGCTTTTTCTCTAGCTTGCCTTTTACTTAAGCTCATACATCCAAACCACTGATGGACTATTTCCATGTGGAAAATGTCTCAGACTCAATGTGACCCAAATAAAAACTCAAAAACTTCTCCTCTGTTCCATTTCTATTACTTTTGACTTTGTAATTTTACTGAGTAACATTGTCTTCATCCAATATCTTAAGTTAGAACCCCAAGAGAACTCATCAGTTGTTTTCCTTTGTGTTATTAAAATATTATTATTAACTGTTGCTGTATTTCCCACACAATCTACCTTGTTAAACTATTGATGTTATCTCTTAAATACCTGTCAAATCTATTCTTTCACCTCCATTCATATCACTACTGCCTTAATTTAAGTTCCCATTATTAATTACTGAAAGCTAGGATAAATCTAGTAATTGGTCTTGCCCCTTTCCATTATTTTCCATTGGCTAGAAGAGTTATCTTTCTAAAATTTGAATCTACTTATTTCACACCTGTAGTCATTCACTAGTTTCCTGTTGTCTCAGCACAAAGTCAGTTCATCTTAGTTAGGCTATTAATGATTTAATCATGCCTATAGCTCTTCTCTAGTCCCATTTCTTGATAGTCTTTTCAAACACAAATCCATATATGTACACAGAGAGTGCAAATGTTAGCAAGTAAGAACAAAGAGTGGGACATGCTAGCAGTGACATAATCTGGAATATGTATTTATGAATAAAAGGTACTACTGATAAGAAGAGCCTCAGTAAGAGTGTGTGGTGGGGAATGTTTTCCTGTGATTCATAGAAATGTCGGCAAATTAGGGAGTGCATTTAACAAAATCCTTCATTTAATGTGTCTTGGAGTCTTACTACATAAAGCCTGCTAAGTAAAGGGTAGGGTATTGGGCTGCTAAATAAAGGTTAATGTGCACTAAGGCTGGCTTCCAGGTTCAGCACAGAGATGGAATGTCTGCCATCATGCACAAGGACAGTGAAAAGAGCCATAGGCAATCTGTACCCCAAACAGCCAATGTCTTTTGACCAATACCCTATTTGTACTGATCTTGTTTAATAATGAGCACATAGAAACATGTCAGCGTGGAAATTATATTATCCAGCATTTTCTAGTTCAGCTAGAGTAACAAATAACTTCAAAATCTGATAGTTCATAAAGCAACAAAAGTTAATTTTTTCCTCATGATTGGTTGTAGCTCTGTTCCCTGTGTCTTTCCATTCTGAGTTCTAGATTGAAAGAGTAGCTGTGATCTGGAATATATTCTTCTTGTGACAATGGGGAAGGGCAAAAGTCTGAGCCAACCAATACAATAGCTCTCATAGCTTCTGTTAAAATAAGATGAATGAAAACAACAAATGCTGGCGAAGATGTGGAGAGACAGGAACACTCTTACACTGCTGGTGGGACTGCAAATTAGTGCAACCTTTGTGAAAAACAATTTGGAGATACCTCAAAGAGCTAAAAATAGAAATACCATTCGATCCAGCAATAGCACTATTAGGCATCTACCCAAAAGAGCATAAGACATTCTATTATAAAGATATCTGCACCCGAATGTTTATGGCAGCACAATTCACTATTGCAGGGACATGGGAAACAACCCACCCACGTCCTTATGCCTGTAAATTCATGAGTGGATTATTAAAATTTGGTATATGTTTACAATGGAATATTACTTAATTCTAAGAAACAACAGCGAGTTAGCACCGCTTATACTATCCTGGATTAAGTTTAAGCCCATTATCTAAAGTGAGGCGACACAAGATAGGAAAAATGGGCTCTACATGTACTTGCCATCAAGTTGGTACTGACTGATTAACACTATGGTGCTCAAATGGTGGTGGTG
>VBSM01003176.1:72333022-72377292 GCA_008086735.1 Cheirogaleus medius | reverse complement strand
AAAAAAAAAAAAAAAGTTATCAAACAATTGGCATACACATAAAATTCTAGCACTAGTAAGTATGTGTCAACAATGTCACAAGATACAAGATCCAGACAAAAGTGATTTATATTTCTCTTTATTAACAATGTATAATAGAAAACCAAATTTGAAAGTACCAACAATAATAGCTTCAATAAAATTAATTAACATTAAGATATAAATTTCACAAAACATGTACAGGATCTGTGTGCTGAAAACTCCAAATTTCTGATGAAAGAAATCAAAGACTTAAAGAAACAGAACACCATTCATGCATTCAACATAGTAAATATGTCATTAAATTGAGATATAGATTTAATACAATACCAATTAAAATCCCAGCTGAATATGTTAATTGATGTAGACACGAAGCTTCTAAAGTTTATAGGGGATTACAAAGTAACTAGGACAGCTGGAACAATTTTGAATAAAGTTGGAGGAATTATACTTACCTGTCTTTAAGGCAGACTATAAAGTTAATGAAGTAATAAAGATAGTGTGGCATTAGCAAAATGATAGACACATATATCAGTGGAACAAAAGCATCCAGAAATAGTCCCATACATATATGGACAATTAATTTTTGGCACTCTAATGGAGAAAAGATAATCCTATGCCAAAAAAATGAACATTGATCTAAACCTCATGCTTTATGTAAAAGTTAATTAAAATTAAGTCTTAATATAAAATGTGAAACTATAAAATTTGTAGAGGAAACGGGGAGGAATTCTGTGTGACTAAGGCTAGGCAAAGTCTTCTTAGATATGACACCAAAAGCATGATTCGTGAAAGAAAAAAATAGATTAATCTGATTTTGACTTCATCAAAGTTAAAACTTTTGCTCTGCTAAAGATGCAATGAAAAGACATGGTACAGACCGGAGGAAGATGACAGCAAATCACTTATTTGACAAAGGATTTATGTCAAGACTATATAAAGGACTCTCAGCCCTTGGTAAGACAAAAATCCAACAAAAGAGTTGAACAGACACTTCACCAAAGAGAATATAAGGATGTCAAAGTAGCTGATGAAAAGATGTCAACATCATTAGCCAATAGAGAAATGTGTATTAAAAACACTATGAAATACCACTACACACCTAGTAGAATGGCCAAAATAAAAAATAGCTATGGTGCCAAATACTGGCAGTGATGTGTGGAACAACTGGAACACATTACTGGTGGGATTGCCAAATGGTACAGCCACTCTCAAATATAGTTTGGCAATTTATTATAAAGTTAAACATACACTTGCCATATATTTAGCCTTTCTATTCCTGTGTATTTATTTATGAAGAATGAATGAAAACCATTTGTGTGGATGTTTATAGTAGCCCTATTCACAATTGCTATAGCAATTGCTATACCCAAAATGCCCTTTATAGATGAATGGATACACAAACTCTGATACATACATTTATACAATCAAATACTACTCATTAATTAAAAGGAATGAATTCTTGGTATATGTACTTACTTGGATGAATTTCAAAGGCAATATGCTGAGGTTAAGAGAGGAGACTCAGAAGGTTATACACTATGATTCTCTTTATATCACATTCTTAAAAAGTCAAAACTGTAGTGATAGAGAAGAGATAAGTGCAGTTACCAGAGATTATGGATGTTGAGAGGGTGTCACTATAAAGCTATAGTGGGATAGCACAATGATATTTTTGGTGTGATGAAACTGGTCTATATTTTGATTGTGGGTTTATACACATCTATGTATCTGTTAACATTCTCAAAATGCTATACCAAAAAAAAAAAAAAGAAATCAATTTGACTGCATAATCATTTAAAAAATAAAATTCACTATAAAATGAATAGAAAATTCCTAGGTTATGTAAAACATAAGTATCAAATAATTGTTTTAGCTTTCTGCGTAGTCAGCTATTTTTTATATCTATTTTCTTGCATTTACTAATTTCAGCACTTTTAGAGCATATCGTTAATTCTATTTCTGTTAAATACACTGAGACGTGGCTGAATGTAGGGACAGCACCAGGATAAATGACTGGACATTTGGCCTTACTGTTGTGGCATGATTTGACCTTGAAGGACATTAGAATATGCATAAATAGTTAAGATCATCCATGTGTAAATATAACCTGTCTATTTTTTCTTTCTAATTTAGAACTTCTTAATCCTAAAGTGTTGGGAAGTTAGATCATTAAATTTCTAAGGCATTCATGTATCCTTGTTTACTGTAGTGGTTACTGCCATTTGTAAAATGTCCAGGAAATTTTCATAAAGGGACTAGGACATTTAGTGCATTGTAAGGGTTGGTATGTAAAAGGTTGGGGTTAAACTGGGGAGAAATAGTATAGAAACTATGATATTAGGCTTTTACATTTAAAACTTTCAGTAAATATTAAGTATTTTTAGTAAATATATGAAAGGAATTTATAAGAAGGCTATTTTGTTTTCAAACTTTGTAAATTCTGTTACATACTATAAATACTAATATATAATACTACATCATAGATTTAGAATTAATTCCCTTACATGTGCAAATTTTTAAATTTTGTTTCCTTCCCAAGACACATTTACACATTCCAATCTTTGTTGTTTAGACTTTGATTTGTTTTGCTATATTTGTCAGAAGTAAAATAGGCTGATGAAACATAAAATTAAAATCTCTGCCAAGAGAAAGGAAAGTATAAATGTGTAATAGTCTGACTTTTAATACAACCTCTAAAGAATGCTGTTAAATATCCATGACAGTGTTAGCAATTGAATTTATAAGACTGCCTGTCTTTTTATCAGGCTGAAGGAAAAGGTAGAAATTACTGAGGAGAGATTTTATGGCCAGGGGAAGGCTTAGTGATTTCATGTGCTACCCTCTGTATTCCATCTGTCCTTACATTTTACTGTCTTGCATTTTATTATTTTTCTTAGCTGACTGCAGATAAATGTATTTTGCTTACTTTGGCATGTAGATCCACTTGATGTCTGCACTGATGAACATGACAGTGTGTGTGTCAGAATTCATCTTCTACATAGGCAGTGGTCTTCTTTGAGATCACATTTTTATGAGTGCTTTGTCTAAAAGTGACTACTAAATGTACCTGGAGTTAGAAAATTTTGGCTTAGACCTCTTTAACATTGAACTGTGAAGAATGTTAACTCTTCTCACCTATTGTGAGATTGTTTATGTCATTGGAAATTATTAGCTTGGTTGTGGACTTAAGTCAATTTCATTTATAGTTTTATTTCTACTATGATCATTCTCATCTAGGAATAGTTTTACAGTGAGAGAAATAGTATAGAAACTATGATATTAGATATTTTATATAATTTTAATGACTTTCTGAAGGATTTTGATGTATCTCAGTATTACATTAGGCTGCTTAAGAGATGAAATCTGAAAATATTAAAAGATTTTTTCCCCTTACCAATACTTTAAATCTTAGCTTGATCTACTTAATTATTTTGCCTATAGTGTTTCTCAAGAGATTAAAAACATCCTTTTAAAAGGGGGAGGATGTGTTATATCTTAAGAGAAATTTTAATTTTTACATAAATTAGTTCCAATCTTCTTAAATAAAAAGGTGTTTATTTTAAAAGCCATTCTAGCTGTGGTACTTTGCTTGTTTCAGTACAAAGCGAAATGAATAGCTATTTTCTGTCTTCTAAGATCTGCCTTTGAACTGAACTTAGTTTATATATTTATTCTTAATCATTTCAGTTATAAACTAGATGTATCTTCATGATATATTGTATCTCTAAATAATAAAAATACCCAGAAGATAATAAAACTTTTTGGATTATATTACATGAGTTATCTATGTTAGTTATTTAAAAAAAATAAATAAAAATTAACAAAATTGATAAAGTTATAGTAAAATCAAGTCAAAATCTATATAAATTTTAATGGAATCTAGATGTAGTAATATATTTTCATTAGAAACAAATTAGTTATGTTTATATACAGTTATTAAATATTTTCAGGTTATTTGTGGGCCAAGACTGTTGTGGTATTCTTTAATAATATGGACCAGAAAGCTCTAGAGAGATAATAAATATGCTAAGTTATTAGAGGCATTATTATACTATTTTTTCTATTTTTTCCCTAAGGTTTTGCCCTTTAATATATGATACTTGAAATAAATATTCTTAATTGAAACTTATTAAGAATTAGAAGATGGTAATTATTTAAAAAAAAAAACAACAATAGTTTATTAGCATCATTTTCCTTAAAAGGAGAGAGGATTAAAAACCCTTAACCATTCCTGAAGTAGAATTGCTACTTATAGAACATGGTATGTTATAGTACTGTCTATTGAAAAGTTTAGCAATTATATATCATGATGTAATAATCAGTATACTTTTTATCTATCAAGTAAAATATTCTTTTGAAAATCTATTCCTAGGTATTGCTATACTTTTCAAGAGAATGTTCTATGTTGTGTATGTTAGTTTTGGCTGACACAGATACTTGTCTTTTGGTTTATCCTACAGTATATATTTAGATCCTCTACCGATGAACTGATGTGTGCTAGACAGGAAGTGGTATGTAGGAGATATAGGAATGGGCTGAAGTATCCTTTATATTTGCCTTTGTATCTAGGGGAGTTGGAAATAGGCAAGAATGGAGAGAAATTTTGTATGGCAGTACACAGAATTTTGCAAGTTTATTGTGAGCCCTGCAGCAATCCGATGCATTTTAGTTACTGGTAAGTTTGTTAAATTATGTTTGAAATTGTACCTCTTCGAAGATGGCCATCTATTTACTATTACGTCCACCATGTCAAATATTCTTTATTTTAAAGATTTTTTTTTTGAAAAGATGTAGTATTGCATTGGGTTTTAGGTAAAAATTAAAAATACTTTTGTTAGTGAATGCATTTGACTTTTTAATTGGTGTTATGGTTAATATTGAAGTGAAATTAACATTTCATGGACAGCATAGTCATGTGTTAAGATTTTGGAATACTAATAAAATTAATATTTCTGTTTTTGTAATGGAACTTTACTGGGTTTAGAGGTCCAAGTTAATTTATTAGATGTTTGAGAATGAGTAGTTCTTCTGATATAAAAGAATAAGAAAATCCATGGCATTCTTTAATTTTATATGGTTCTACATAGGGGGGTGATTTATTGTAAGAAATACTTTTTTGCCTTTTTTCATGGACCATAGGGACCATTGTGAGGCATTTCTAGTTTTTCTTTTTGGCAGTGCTGATGTTTAGGAATTCACTTTCCTCCTAAATCACTAACTCAGGTATAGGTAAGAATTCCATGAACAGATTAGGAAATTGTGTAATCTCTATGCATAGTTTTCTTTATTCTTTTAAAACATCTAGGCAGAAGTGTTAAATGTAATATAGTACTTAAGCAGTTATTTGTGAAGTAGCCTTGACTATTGATTCAATTCATTTAAAATGGGCTAGATTGCTTAATAGCTATTCTTCTTTATGGAAACATTTAAAAAAATCCCAAGGGATCCCGTGGTAGTTGTGTTTTTCTTATAAATCTCTATCTTTGACTTAAGGACAAAGTAAAAGAATATCATTGATTTGTGATATGAGTTTACTTTTTTGTTGTTGTTTAAGGCTATAGGGCCAGTTAATACAATTGAATTTTAATTTCCTGTAATGAAGTACCTTATTTCCAGATACTATATTTTTCTAGCTGATATAATATAGTTTATTAAACTATAGATTTTTATAGTAGTGATAATGATAATTTTGCTATTGGTTCTTGTTATGTGACCATTTCTGATTTGAACAAAAAATAGCCACATTATTAGAGAAATGTGTTATTTATCAATCTAATGAAACCAGAGAGCTGGAATAGTTAAGATACTAGAGTAACTTCAGATTCCTTTTGGGCTTTAATAATTTTAAAGTTTTCCTCATCGCCAAATTTTCTTAATTACTTGTGAGAATGAGTACTTCTGCATTTAAAATATATTTAGAAATCTATGGTTTTACCCTTTCTTATGAATGTAAATAGGTGTTTCAGAGTATATCATAAAACATTATAAATAGATATTTTTTTAATTCCTGGTAAAATCTGGTTTATAGCAATTTATTATAAACTGCATTAAGCACATACAATGAAGGAATATGTATTTTCATTATTGGAATACTATATTCATGTATCAGTGCTGCTGACTGAAAATTGTTATATGTAACTTTGTAAAGTAATACATTATCAAGCTTAATGCAATCATTTATTTTTCTTTTGTTTCTTCATTCATTAATTCAACAGACATATCAAGTGCTTAATCTTTGTCTGACATATCTCTGTGTGCTTTTATGTTTTGGGTATACATTGTGTAATTAATTGCCACTTTTTATTTCAATATTACATAAATCATTTCTGAGGGCATATTTTGACATAAGTGACATATTACATATTTCTCTGGATTTTCTTTTAATACATAATGTGATTTTGAAAAATAGATCTAAATAAAAAGTTTATTTAAAAATAGATTTGTTCTTCCAAAACAATATTATGTACATATTTAAAATTATCTACAATAACCTGCTATTCAAAAGAATATTATGATAAGGTCTTTATTATGGAAAAGTGATATATGTATATTTCTTATGTTATGTTTACTTGAAGCAGGACATATATGTATGCACAGATAATCTTTGATGTTTTATTTTTGAATATTAAAAAACTGTATGGTTATGGTTTAATTTATTATATTTAATTTGAAAAAGATAACATTAATTTTCTCATGCTTGTGAGGAAATATATTCTTGTATAATATAAAGTATAATAGCCATTGTCAGCAAAATAAAGATTAGATTTGAATATGGTTATTATTTTTGGCATAATAAAATATTGAAATGGAACACTATGTTTATAATGAACATTTGATGATTACATAATGAAATTATCTGTACTTTACATGCAGTGCTACTCTTTTGGCATTCCTGGTTGAACTACTTAAAAGTTCAGTAGCCATGCAAGAACAGATGCTGGGTGGAAAAGGCTTTTTAGTCATTGGCTACTTACTTGAAAAGGTAAGTGATGTGTATTGATGGTTTCGTTGTGTAACCTTCATAGTTGGGCAACTGACAATCACCAATTATATTTTTTCTGTGGTTTCTCTTTCCATTGACGGTGTAGGAATAATATTATTTGCTAATTCACAAACATTTTCATATTATGCACTTGCATATAAATATAGACATGAAATTAAACTGGGGGTTAGAAGTGTAAATAATTAAGAAATTTTGAGTGAAAATAGAAACTAAAGAAAAATTCTTTCATATATTTCTATTCAAATTTTAACTATCATTTTCCTTACTTTTTTTCTACAGTAGTATCCCCTTTATCCCCAGTTTCACTTTCTGAGGTTTCAGCTATCCGTGGTCCAAAAATATTAAATGGAAAAGTTCCAGAAGTAAAGAATTTATAAGTTTTAAATTGTGCTTCATTCTGTGTAAAGTACAGAAATCTCATGCTGTCCCTCTCCATCATGCCTGGAACATGAATATCCCTGTGCCCAGTTTATCCACATTATCTATGCCCTTAGTCATTTAGTAGCCATCTCAGTTATCAGATTGAAAAAATATGGTATGTATAAGATATAGATAGTTAGATAGACAGATAGATAGTTAGGTAGAGATAGATATAGATGTTACTATCCTTTGTTTCAGGCATCCACTAGAGTTCTTTCCAGCTACCTCCTATGGATCAATGGGGGACTACTGTAGTTGTTTCTTTGCTCTCTTTATATTCAGACTGAGTTTCTTAAAAATCTTAACATTTTATTTGTTAAATAGGTTTACTTTTTAGTTTTTACTTTTTCAATTATGAGATCAAAATTTTTATTTTGTGGTAACAAATATTATTCTGTTCTCTTTGTCCCTGGTTTTGATATATTTGAATATTTAAAGTAGCTGTCTTTAATCAGTATATAGTATAAACAATATGAATTAGATGAGTTTAGTTTATCTCATTTTTTGTCATTCATGGGTTTTTTTAAATGACCTCCTTTGCTTTAGTTACAACTGTACTCTTATGGTTATGGGTGCTGAATTTCTGATTATGGTCTCACAAGAGTTTGGCTATTTCATGTGAATTACTTTAAAAATTAAAGTGGAATTCCATGAATAAGAGTATGTTTTAGAAGAAATGTCTCTGCCCTTCATCAGCACTTTGACTTCTTCTAATCAGTTAACTCTTTAATATTCAGCTACTCTGAAAATGAACCTATTTGAGAAATAATAGAGTTGAGATCTCAACTAAGAGGACTAAATATATTTTTTCTTGGGAAAGAAAATTGAAAAGACTTTTAGAGATAATTTTTATTTCACTTCCCATTGTTTTATATTTGAAATACTTGTAAGCCTCTTTTTTTTCTTAAATGCTGCTCTTTAATGATTGGTGATTGAAAAGTTTTAGATTATTAAGTAGATTGATCATTGGCAGCATTTCTTTACTGAGATGATTTTTTTCAGTAATGCTGTTAAGAACTTTATTAAGACTCCTTGATTTATTTTTTTAAGATGGAATACTGTTTTCCTATATCTATAGTATTAAGAATTGTTTAGAAGAGATATGATAAGCTACATTTAACATTAGTTAGATATTATGGAATGCCTTTGTAAGGCTACTGTGCATGACAAGATCTCTGTCAGGACCTACCCCTTTAATGTGCTTTCACTCTTTACTGAGGATTTATCTGCATAATCTAAAGTGAGCATTCTTTTACTTAAAACTTAGCTTAAAATTATAAATATTGTAAAAAGCCTTCAAATAAAAGATATATTGTGTTCTTTTTCTTTCTCAAGATTAATATTCTTAAAATTATATTGTCAATTTAGTGGATACAAAATATTATTATCTTATTGTGGTTTTATTTTGTGCTTTTTTAGATTTTGATTAAGATGAGGTATACTTTGATACATATTTATTGGACATTCATCTTTTCTTGAGTTATTCATGTCATTTACCAGTTTTTGCTATGTCCTTCCAAGACCCCCACTCCTAGGCAAACTTTAATCTACTTTTTGTCTATGAATTTGCCTATTCTAGACATTTCCTCTAAGTGGAATCATATAATATTTTCTTTCTGTATCTGCTTTATTTCACTTAGCATAATGTTTTCAAGGTTAATTAATATTATAGCATCTGTCAGGACTTCATTATTTTTTATGGCTAAATAACATTCCATCACATGTATATACCACAATTTGTTTATCCATTCATAATTTGATAGACATTTGTGTTGTTTCCATCTTTTGGCTATTGTAAATAATGCTGCTATGAATGTTCATATACAAGATTTTGTGTGGACATGTGTTTTTATTTCTGTTAAGTAAGTACCTAGGAGTTGATTTTCTGGGTCCTGTATTTAACCATTTGAGAAACTATCAGTGTTTGCCAAAGTGACTTCATTTTACATCCCACCAGCAGTATTTGAGGGTTCTAATTTTTCCACATCCTTGCTAACACTTGTTTTGTGTGTCTTTTTGATTCCAGCCCTCCCATTGGGTGTGAAATGGACTATCATTTTTAAAATTTGCAAGTCTCGGATGACTAATGATGCCGAGCATCTTTTGATATGCTCTTTGACTATTTTATGTGGTTGTTAGCTATTTATTGATATATCTTCTTTTGGAGAAATGTGTCCAGATCTTTTGACCATTTTTTGAAAAATGGAGTATTTGTCTTTTTATTATTGAGTTTTAAGGAGTTTTTAAAAAAAATATATTCTAGATACTGATATCTTATCAGATATGTAATTAGCAAAGGTACTCTTCCATTGTATGGATCACATTGTTTTAATTTGCATTTCCCTATGACAATTAAGTTAAGCATATATGTATTATTCTTTTGGTTATCCTCTTGTGTTAAATACCTGTTCAATGTTTTTGCCCATTTTCATTTGGGTTATCTGTCATTTTCTTGTTGATTTGTGGAAATCAGGTTTATACTCTAGGATATGTGTACTTTGCGGGATATGCACTGCAAATCTCTTGTTCTCTTTAGCTTGCTTTTTCACTCTTTTAATGGTTTTTTTTGATAAACAGAAGTTTTAAATTTTCAGTTTCTTTTAGAACTAGCCCATTTTGGATACTTATGTATTCTGAAGCCATGAGATTTTTCTGTTTTCTTCTCAAAATTTTATTTTATCTTTCAAATATAGATCTGCAGTTTATCTAGAATTGAATTTTATATATGGCATGAGGCATAAGGGTCAAGGTTCTTCTTCTTCTTTTTTTTTTGGCATATATATCTAGCCTAGTACCATTTATTGAAAAGATGATTTTCCACTACATTCCAATGTAATCTTTGCCATAAATCAGGTGACCATTAATGAGTGGATTTTTTGTCTTCAAGACTATATAATAGTGTCTTAATTTGCATATCATATTAGTACATCTAAATAGTATAAACAGTATGTCATCTAGCTTTATTGTTCTTCTTCAAGATTGCCTTGGTTATTCTTGGGTCTTTGCGTTTCCATATACATCAGCTTGTCAATTTCTTCCAAAAAAGGATGGGGTTTTCATTATATTAAACTGACACCTTTACTATAATATATTGAATCTTCCAATTTGTATACTTGGGTATATCCTTTTATTTATTTAGGTTCTCTTTTGTAGTTTTTTATGTAGAAACTTTCTATCTTTCTGGTGGATTTATTCTCAGATATTTGATATTATTTGATGCTTTTAAAATTGTAATTTTTTTGCTTGTCACTGGTACATAAAAATATAATTGTTGTTTATGTTGAACTTTTATATGCCAATCTTGCTCTTCCTCAATTAATTCTAATTGTAGATTTTTCAAAAAATTTTCTTTGTGGACAGTAATATCATCTGAGAAGGATACTTTTATTTTTTCCTTTCTAGTATTTATTCTTTTTATTTTTTCCCCTTGCCTTATTGCACCATCTAAGACTGTGAATAAAAGTTGTGATAATGGGAATCCGTCTGTTATTCCTGATCTCATGGGTAATGCTTTTAACAATTAGCCACTAAGTATGATATTTGCTATATATTATTTTTTGTAGATTTTTTAAGTCAAATTAAGGGATTATCTATTTTTACTTTACTAAGAGTTTTCTTTATCATAATCAGGTGCTGAATTTTATCAAATACTTTTTCTGCAGTATTTGAGATGATGTTGATGTTTCTACATTATTTTCAATTTAGTGAATTACATTAATTGATTTTCAAATGTTAAAACTTCCTTATATTCCTGGACTCCCATTTACTCTCATATTCACTCCTATTACAGTCAGGCTTTCATCCTTATACTTCCCTTTAAATGGTTCATGTAATTGTCACCAGTGGCCTTTATATTCTATCTTATGGTTATTCCTCAGTCTAAATCTTATTTGAGCTAACGTTTCAGTTGAACATTCTCTCCTTGAAATGCTGTCTTCAATTGTGCTTTCTGACAGCTTCTTTCTTTGTATTTTTCCTGCTTCCTTAAACTCATCTTATCCTCTCTTAGTAGTTCTTCATTTTTCTATAATAAATTCTAATGGCTGTTCTGTCACAGTGCTTTCCACTAGAATGCTTTCTACTTTTCTGTCCATATAATATCTTACTCTAATTGAGCTTATCAATCTCCCTACCTTTCATTGTCCTGTAAATACGAATTACACTCATTTGAAATGTTCCTCCCATTTTCTGTTCCCCTTGGATGTCTAATAATCTTTATGAAATTTAAATTATGCACACTGTTTGATTTTTCTCTCAAATTTTCATCCTTCACTCTTATTTATCTCATTTAATGGCAATACCATTCAACAAATAGTTCAGAACAAAGAAGTTAATCCTTTTTAACTCTACTTTTTTTGTATTCTAGATTCAAACTCTCAGCAAATTATGTTGTATTACTATCAATTATGTTGTATTACTACTTTCTACTTATTACTCTGCTCCTTACTGTGTTCCTTGATATCATGTTATCATGTTAGTACAAACCATCATCATCTTTCACCATTGGTTATCCATAGTCCATTTTTCACTTGCAGTCAGACTAGTTCTCCTGAAATGTAGCTTATCTTACTATTCTATACTTTGCAGAAAGAAGTTGTAAATTTAATACCTCTGACATCATCTCTTACCACTCTCCTTGCTTTCTGTGTTTTATCAACAAATTGTCATACAAAGGCCTTCTTAGCCTTTCCTTTAAAAACTAAAATGGTTGTTGTATTTTCAGCACCTAGAACAGTGCCTGCCTCAGTAAATAGCTGTTGAATTGAATTAATGAAAAGGCCTTGCATGTTTGGCTGATTACCTGAAAAGAGTACCTTTTTCACTTTCATTCATTCAGATGAATGCTCATATCACATTATTTTTAAATAATCAGTAGACAGTAGTATAGGTAATAAAGTTTCCATTTTTAATTTCTTATCAATTAGTAACAAGTTACTGATTAACTTTCACTTAGCTTTTATCTTGTTGTAGAAATTTATCTAAGTAAAGTGGTCTAACGAGAGATCTTTTTTTAAATCACCTTTAGATTATTCCATGAAAAAAGTTTAAGGTGTTTTTGTTTTATTTTGTCAGAATATGAGCTTGAAGAAAATTTAGAGGTTATCTAATGTATTCAATGGGATATTTTAGGTTGTAGTTAATAGAAAATTTTATTTAAAGGAGCTTCAACATTAAGGAAATATACAAGCTAGTGCAACTAAAAGTCTGGTGGTAGGTGGCTTATCAATCAGTCTTGGCAGGAAACAGATGGCGTACTCAATCTGGGTTATTGAGAAGAGTTTAACACAAGGCTATTTAAAAAGTAGTGAGCATTGTTAAGGGAACTCAGCAAGGTTTGAAGAGTTAAAGGGAGTAAGTCTTTAGTATAACTCAAACAAAAAGTTATTCTAGCTATAAGAGAAGGGCACCTGGCGGGAGTGTGGTCTTTAATAAAGGAATACAGTGTACTGACTTGAAGGAATGAAGCCAGAAAAATAAGTGTCCCATCTTCATTTTCTTCCTGTCTTTAATTTCCTGCTGCTGTCTCTAACTAGTCAAACCTAACTGGAACCCAGCAGGCAAAGGAGTGTCCCAAGCACAGAAATAGGACAGGGAGGGTTGGAGAGCCAACATAACATATATGGTAAGTTGTGTTTCAGGATTGGGTTATCTGAGTCTCAGTAATGTCAGCAGACTCAGATTTTGTTTGTATCTCTCTGCTGTACCAGTTACAGTGATGATTTTATACTAAAGCTGATCTCCTTTGTGGTCACAGGACAGCTGCCAGGGGGTTTAGTGCTACAGACCTTCACTTTCACTAGAGAAAGAGTTCCTTTCTCCCAATTACTGAGCAAGATCCTCCTAATTTGATTGGTTGGTTTAGGTCCTGGCTTCCCTTTGAACCAACAGTTGTTGCTATGTGATTGCCAAACTTCGATGCTGAGTCTCTGAACTAATAATTGCCTGCCACCTCTCCCACCACCCCAACAAAACAGCAACAAATTATTAATATGATAGGAGTGGGCTATTTGGAGCTCAACCTTGGAGTCCTTGGAGAAGTGGAATGGATATTGAGGATCAACTACTTCATGATGTACTTATACCAGTTAAAATAATTTTACAGAGTTTATTTAATGTAAAATCATTTGTAAGATATATGTATGTGTATGTATTTGTGTGTTTGCGTATATATATATACAGAGAGAGAGAGAGAGAAAGAAAGATAGAATGGTTTCTGCAATAAAAAATTAATATTTCTGGCAACCCATTCCATTGTGGGCTGCTCTAAATGTTAGAAAGATCTCTCTTTATCGAATAGTAATTTCTCCATATAACATCCATTACTCCTATTTGATTTAGTTAATTTTGGAGTGGATGCTATAATATAATCATCTTTTCTAACTCCTCAGATTCCATTTTTAAATATGGTTATTCAAGTCACACAAAGAACTTCTTAAAAGTTATGTATTCTGTCACCATACAAAAGTAATGTCATATAGTTCAAATTCTAGAACTTGTATTTTTTATGAGATTCTCATTGTGTTTTTGCCTAAGATTTACAGATTTATAACTATAAATTATCCAAATACAAATCTCTTTTTAAAGTAGCTTTACTTGAGGAAATGAAAGCAAATACCAAAACAGAAAAAATATTTTAAAGCCATCAATCAAAGTAAAGACATTTAAAAACAGAGTTGGATATCTTCTTTCATGCATTTCTAATTTCTTTGTGTTTTTTCTTACCTATTTTTATTCTATTTTTGAATTTGACATGAACTCAGTTAAACATTTACTGAGGAATTAGTGTAGGGATTGGGAAGGTAAAGATAAATAAGATGGTATCCTTTTTTATTCGAAAGAAAGATTTTTGAATAACATAGTAATATAAGTAAGAAGGAATAAGTGCTACTTAGAGGTAAATGTCATATGATGCAATATGCTATTGAAGAGAACATTTATTTTATGCCTAGTAGGATTTTGATTAGACCAATAAAAAGACAAAATTTTAGAAAAATATTGCCTAAAGATCAGTTTTATAATTAAAAACTACCATCCAACAGCATTAATTGGTATGTGAAAACAACATGCACAGAGTTTTTTAATAATGTGGAAGGCCTCATATGACGCTTCTATCACAGAGCAATGTGAAACATGTTTCTAAATTATGAATTCCTCACATGAATATGTTCGTAATGGTCAACCTGATTTTATTAATATATTTCCATTTAGTGTTCTTTATAAGCACACATGGCAATTTTTATAAGATAAAGTCTGGTCTCTGAGAATGTTTATCTAGTAACAGGATCTGACTGTATTCTATTTCAGAGTTTTAAGCATAAGAGTAGAAGGTATCAGATCATGTTCTTGATATCTTTACTACTGAGTAAAAATAGAATATGTAAGATAAGCTATATGAAATTATAATTAATGAAGGTGCTGGCTGAAATTTTAAATAACCATTGACTGCTTATTTTAATTTTATTCCTCTGTGAATAAAATATTTTAAAATTTAAAGTACTGTATTTTTTTAATTGCAGTTATTTTAAATATGCCAATTTTTACTCAAAATTTATTTTTGTTTCCCTACCTTCAATAATTCAGCTATTTACTGGGATCATTTCTTCCATCTTTTTATAAATTTTTCATGTAAAGTTAAATACTGTTAGCTTTGATTTGAATTTTGTAGGCTATTACTTATCTAAGCACCATTAATATTTGTCAAACAATTTTATCAATACAAAATCATTGTTACCCTTATCATAATTCAAACCAGTTAAATACCACCTTTTTAGTAAAACTTCTTAACCACCCTTCTGCAAATGTTACCTCTCTTTGGTTTTTTCCATGAACTTAATAACATTTAACATGTTACGTATTTTACCTTTTATTTCTTTTAACTGTATGTACCTATCTTCTCCTCCCTTAGAATATAAGTTCGGTGCGGGAGGGTTTCACCTGCCCCCCCCCCCAACCCGCCAGTTCTGTTAATTGCTCTTTCCACAGTGCCAGGAAGAGTACATGTCAAACAGTAAATATTCAACATGTATATTTTCTAAATGACCAAATGAAGAGTCTTGAGCTCTATCTTTAAGGTAAAGGAAATGGGATGCAAGGGTATTACAAGTTGCGGGTGCATGATAGAGAAAGCAGATGAAGCAAACTGATGTTCTGTGGCTGAGATTGGCCTAAAGAAATATTTCTTTTGGCTCAACAAAGAGTTGGGTTTTGAATTTTTTTCCCCGTTAGTACCTGGTGCAGTTCTCACTGCTCTTCACTGTCTCCTACTCTAGTTCACACAGTCTTGTTAACTGTTTGCAATCATTTGAGTTTGTGACTTCTTATGTAGAATCAAAATTTTTTCAGTTGCCTTTGTTATAAGCATGAGGAATATAGATAAATTATATGAGAAGTAAAAATTGGTAAGACAATTTTGTTTCTTTAGACCTGGATTATCTTATATTTGGACTTCAGTCAGTGAAGAATAGGAGAAAGGTGTAATGTTAACGTGTGCTTTAGGGCTGAGTAATAAGTCATTCTTCATCCTATGATTAGAAGGATAGTGATACTATAGGGAGGATCACTAAATGAGGAAGAAAAGATTTTCATAGGAAGATTTATTTTTTGACCTTTGAGTTTTAATTATCAGCTTTTATAAAGAGCATTTTCTCTATCTTATAGCATTTTCATCTGAAATTATATTCTAGGGTAGTATTGTCCAATTATAATACAAGCCTCATATGGAATTTAAAATTTTCTAGTAAAATGTTACAGGTGAAATTAATTTTAATGTATTTTATTGAACCTAGTATATCTACAATATTATCATTTCAATTTATATTCAATAAAAAAAGAATAAGATTTTTTTACATTCTTTTTTTATTCTGAGGTATAAAAGTCCAGTATGTACATACTTATAGCACATCTCACTTTTGACTAGCAACATTTCAAGTGCTCAGTTGTAACATAGAGCTAGTGGCTACTGTATTGGACAGGGCAGCTTTGGTTTGAATTTTGGGCGGTCTATTATTTATCTAAATACCATTGGTAACGAATATATGGTGATGACAGTTGAAAATTCTTAATGGGAGCACTCAGCATAGAGGTGGTATTATATAAAGATGAGGAAGCATAAGATATCCAAGAAGAGTATGCTTATCAAGAAGAAAAGGCCAAGGAAATAATATTTTAAGCAAAAGATACTCAGTAATATTCTGAGGATTGTGTAAACCAAATGAAGACAGTATGTTCAGGAGGATCATATCTGCTTTTTCAGAAACTATGGATAGGTCAGAAAAGTTTGTGCTAAGCAAAATGCACTGTGTTTGTCAATATGGAATTCATTTGTAGCTTTTTGAAGGAAGGATTCAGTGGTATGATAGGGTCAGTTTATTTTCACTTTGGTTTGGAGCTTCTCTTTCCAAATGTTTTTTTTATGTACTTTCATGATAGTTATTTCATATTATTTTACTTTCTATGTCTAAGATCTCTTGTTTGTCAATTTCTACAGAAATGAAATGAAACCATTCTTATTCATAACTCTGTTTCTTTAGCTTGAGCTAATAGTAGCATTATTTAATCTGAGTTATTTATTTGTAATTGATCTAGAAAGGACTTCCGATAAATTATCGCTCAAAGAAGTATCATAAAATTCTAAGTTTCTTAATATAATAAAAATTTAATAAAGAAAATATAAAATTTTTATTTTATATGTAAACTATTAAGGAGAGCATATGAAAAATTCATATGTACTTATGTTAAATCAGAAATTATACATTTGATATTCTGGATATTTCAAGCTAGAATTTCTGTTGTCTTTCTTTAGTCATCAAGAGTTCATATAACTAGAGCTGTCTTGGAGCAGTTTTTATCTTTTGCAAAATACCTTGATGGTTTATCTCATGGAGCACCTTTGCTGAAGCAACTTTGTGATCACATTTTATTCAACCCAGCCATCTGGATACATACACCTGCAAAGGTATGAATTTTATTCTCATTTATTTTAGTGTAATACAAATTTTGGTTATGGATCTAAAGTATTCCATAGAAAACATTTGGATTTTTCAGTTTATTATATGGTCAATCCCAGGCAATTTTGTTAGGTAATAGCTAAGATCAAAATATTAAATATGTAAATATTCAAATAAGTGAAACTATAGTTTAAAAATAAGCTTTGTGTAACACTGCATTCTAATATCATAAGGCACAATTCATACCTTTCCAAGGAGGAGAATTTGGTATTCCACTTATTGAAAGACTAGGAAGAGTACTAGATAAGTAATTGTATCGTGACCACTTTGATCATTTTGACTGCAAAATTTCTTTTATTTTGAAGGCAGAATTTATATCATTATATGTAAATAGTTTTTGTTTTAAAATAAATATTTTCCTAGGTAGTACTTAAAATTCTTATTAGTTTTAAAACCAAATTTAGCTCTATTATATCCCAGTAGAAATCAATAATGAGAGATTTATTTATTTATTACTATTATTTTTTGAGATGGAGTCTTGCTCAGTTGTCCAGGCTGGAGTATAGTGGTGCGATCATAACTCACTACATCCTCAGAAAATCCTCCTGGCCTCAAGCAATCCTCCTGCCTTGGCCTCCCAAAGTGCTGGGATTACAGGCATGAGCCACCATGCCTGGGATATTATTTTGAACTGTCTTTTACAATTTTAAAATCTCGTACTTACTTGGTTAGATGATGTGTAAGTTCTGATTTTTGTTATATTATGGTTCATTTTATTGATTATTGGCTAGATCCAAATCTGAAGTTTGTTCACTCTTTTGAACAAGGTGTTTGACTCTCCATCTGTATGTTTATGTTGTCAGATTCTGAAAGCCAACTATGTACTGTGGCCATAGGTGAAAAGAACTTGGAATTACATAAACTTTTAGAATATATGACAATAAATGTATTTTTTCAAATATGCTATAGCTGACTGATGTTCTGTTGCTATGAAGAAATATATAAACTGAGAACAACTGAAGTGTACTTTGCTTAAGGGCTTTAGTCTAGTTGATTTTTAAAATATTTTGATTTTTATAGGTTAGTTTCAATTAAATTATTGAATCAATTTAAATTATTTAATTGTCAAAATTATTTAATTGTCAAATTTTTATTATACATTATTTTCTTTTTAAAATATAAATAATATTTAAGAAAAAGTTATTTTTAACCTCATGATAAATGGTCATCTCAGCCTT
Source organism: Cheirogaleus medius (assembly GCA_008086735.1). Classification (NCBI taxonomy): domain Eukaryota; kingdom Metazoa; phylum Chordata; class Mammalia; order Primates; family Cheirogaleidae; genus Cheirogaleus; species Cheirogaleus medius. The sequence goes on along the minus strand of VBSM01003176.1, from coordinate 72,358,663 downwards.
TATTAATTTGCATTTAAATTAGAATTGAACATATATTTATAATATAAGCACTTAAGACATTTAAATTTATTTTAATGATGTGTTATATTCTATATTAGGTTCAACTTTCTCTATATACTTATTTGTCTGCTGAATTTATCGGAACTGCTACCATCTATACCACCATACGCAGAGTGGGAACAGTATTACAGCTAATGCACACGTTAAAATATTACTACTGGGTCATTAACCCTGCTGACAGTAGTGGCATTACACCTAAAGGATTAGGTAAGTACAACACTACCACTTTGTTTACAACTTGCCTATGCTTATTCTATGAATACTGTTATGGTGAACAGATGTGCATGATTGTGAAATTATCACTGAACTGTTTTCTTTCTTGGGTAGTAGACTTGTGTATTGAGAACTGTTTGTAGTAAAGAGGAAGTTTAGAGCTTTGCAATATTAAGTTATTTTGGAATAAAGGCTGGTAAAAATAAACACTTGTCTTTATTTCAGCCTCTATGCATTTGTAATTCAGGAAGATACATTCATAATATTAAAAAGAGATGAATGATATTGGTTACATATTGGTTACAACCAATGTGTTTTAGTACAGTTGCTTTCAACATTTTTAGGTTGTTACCTTTCTTCCTTTTTTTATTCCAAATTTACCCTTTGTTGTGAGTATAGTGGAAACTAATTTGATTCTTTACTGTGTTTTCTTTCTTGTTTTAAGAATATAGCCAGTTTTTATAATTATGTAAAAATACATATTTATAGAAAATAAAATAATACAAAAGAAAAAAATTGTTTATGACCCAAACCCCAGGAATAATTACTGTTACAAGTTTGGCATGTTTTTTCCACTGTTTCTTAATTGCATAAATATGTGAAAATATTTAAACATTTTTACAGAATTGATATTTAATCCATTTCTCCGTTTTTTTGTCACTTTTTTTCTCAGCTATACACAGTAATCTAGAAGGATATACCATTTACATTGTTTCTAAAGTTTTGATTTTATAAATAATTAGGTGATCTTTATTATAAATTTTTAAATAATTAGGTGATCATCTTTGATTTGTTTAGAATTACTGAGAAAGAAGCTAATGACACATATTTTCATTTTTTTTTCAGGAATATCATATCATTTTATGACCTCACCAATAGTGTAATTAGACTGCTTTTCTCAGCGTGATCACAATAAATCACTATTATAGATTTATAGCTATCTTTTGATAATAAAAATAGCATTTTACTATGTTAATATTTATATAAACTTTTATGTCTTTTTATTTTATTGATGAGGCTTTAATAATTATTCATATTTAGATCTCTTATTTTGTCTTTTTGTGGCTTCTTCCATTGCTTTTAAGTTTATAATACCTAAAATTTTTTGAATGTTTGCCATGAGTTGGATTTTCTACTAGGCACTGTACATGTTAATTTGTCTAATTATATTATAGATACATAGACATATTCACACACATACATAAGACTGTATCTCTGTATAACTATCTCTTTAATATCATTTCCATTATACAGATTAGGAAGCTAAAAATTGGTACAAAGTGACAGCATCAAAATTTGAATCATAACTATCTGCTCAGAGCCCTCGTTCTTAAACATTACACTATCATAGAGTTTTCTCTACTCTAAACAAATCATATATTCACTCATATTAATTTATGTTTTAAAACATTAAGAATTCTCATATGCTCCTTACCAGATTTCCCAGTTTTTTACATTTTACCACACAGGCTTTATCATTCTCTCATTCTCTCTTTTTATTTTTATATAAGCACACATACATATACATATTTTTTTCTGTATCAATTGAGAACAAATTTTGGACATGATATCCTTGTGTATTTCTTGAAAGGTAAAAGCACTCTGTTAAATAACCACAAGACACCCATGAAAACCAGCAAATTAGCATTAATACAATACTATCATCTAATAGAAAGGTACCATTCAAATTTAACCAATTATCCCAATTATGTACTTTCTAGAAAAAATATTTCTTTTACCTTGAATTTCAGTGGAGGATCATGAGTTGTGCTTGGTTGCCTTGTCACTTTAATGTTTTTCAGTGTAGAATAGTTCTTCCTTGTCTTTCATGACCTTGACATTTTTGAAGAATACAGATAAATAATTTTTAGACTGCTCTTATATTTTAATTTGTTAGATATTTACTCATGATGTTTCCAGTTTTTCATGTTTGCTGGGAACAACACAGAAGTCATACTGTTTCTGTCTCATTCTATCACATCAAGGAGGTACATAATGTTGAATTGTCCTTTTATTAGTAATGTTAACTTTGGACATTTAATTAGGGTGTTGTCTTTCAGGTTTCTTTGTTATAAAGTTACTGTTTTCTCCTTGGTAATTAATAAGTATTTGGTAGAGCAGTACATTGAGAGTTTATAAATATTGTGTTCTTCAACAAAATTTCACTTATTTATTTTAGTTCATTGATTACTCCTGCTGGAATTAATCTTTACTGTGACAGCTGCCAAATGACAATGCTTTCTAAGACATTTATTAGTTGGCATTCTGCTGTAAGGAAGAACTTGTTTTAGTCCTCCATTTATTTATTTATTTTTCATTTTTTAAATATCAATATGAATTCATGGATTCTATTAACAATTGGTATACTTTCTTTGCAAAGGGCCAATAAGTAAGTATGTTAGGCTTAGGGAGCCAGAAGGTCTCTGTTGCAAGTAATCAACTGTGTCGTTTTATTGCAGAAATAACCACAGATGGTATATAAATGAATGTGTATGGTTTGTTCCAATGAAACTTGCAAAACCAGGTGGCATAATAGATTTAGCCCCAAAGCTGTGTTTGTCTGTCCTGAATTATATCATTCATTTTGAAGCTAAAGATATGGCCAGTAGGACCCTTTGCATAGATTCTTGGGTCTTTAGGACAAATGTTTATATATACTTTTTTAGTATTTTCTTACTTTCTGGTGAAAGTTGTTCTCAGATCATTTCTTGTCCCAGCCCTGGAACTGGCCATTTTTTTCAATGAGCCCTGGTTTGCTGATGAATATGGTTTTTACAAACCAAGATCTGGATATTAGTTGTGCTTATTGCTCTTTGGATGTCATTGCTTCTAGATATTCTTGTTGGACAGATCTAGGAAATGTGTTTATATGTGTATATGTGTATATAAATATGTATACATCCAAACTGATCTATCCATATTAAAACCATGAGTTCACACTGATATCTTCAATTCCAGTCCAAAACCACATGAGTAAACTGGCTCCCATTGTTTTTAATATATTTATATGTGTTCTTATTCCACTTTATAAAACCAATGTTTTGACACACATACCATCACCTTCTCAGCTTTAACATTGTCAGTCGTGTCTAATCATCTCCTCAGCTGTGACTCTGAATGATCCTTGCTGCCTCCTCAGCCCCAGTTGTTTATGTGGTGCTGTCCTCCCTATTGGCTTCTGTTGTCTCCTTAGCCTGACCCTGAGGGTCCTGCCAGACTTAGTTGCCTTCCTGGCTCTATTGGCCCCCAGGTGTCTCCTTGGCCTCTGCTGCCTCTTCAGGACACTGGCTGCCTGAAGTTTCACTTGATCAGACTACCTTAAAGAGAGGGAAGGGAAGAGAACCAATAAATAGATTGTAAAGAAAGGTGACAAGAAAGTGGAAGAACAGTTATTTTTCTTAATGGTTTAATTTTTTCTTTTACTTTAACATTTTAATCCTTTGAAATTAATTTTGTTACTTAGTGGAATGTGAGGTTCTGACTCGAATTACATAGTTTTTTTCAGTACTATTTTGAACTAAAATGCTTTCTTTTCAGGACACTCTAAAGTTAATTGTACTACACTAGCTTTCATAGAACTATTATTCATGTATATGGACTCACCTTGAGAAGTAGGATCATTTCACTTTGACTCTGACTTTTAACACTTTTGTCTCTTAAATTATTATCTACGGTTCACTATAAAACATTTAGATATATTAAAAATATCATAGTGTAGGTAATACATGTTCATGTAGCAAGTAAAATAATATAAAGGTTTATGAATAAAAAATTAATATCCCCCCAAGTAGCCAGTGCTTCCAGTCTTATATATCCTTTTACTTCTTTTTCTCTGCTCATACAAACACGAGTGTATACATGAATACACAAAGGTGCTTCAAATTATAGTTGTTTCAAAGATTTATTTTGAATACATTATAAATACAAAACGGTAAATTTGCATATATAAATATTTATAATATGAATATAAATATAAAATGAACCTCATAGAAGTATAGCCAACCTTAAGAAATAGAACATTACCAGGAGCCTGTATGTGCCCATCCGTGGTCATATCTTCTTTCCATTCCCTGCCATAGAAATAACCCCATCCAAAATTTTATGTTTATTATTTCTTTTCTTTATTTGAGTGGATCTTAGTTTTTACTATGCTTTACTGTTTTGCTATTTATATATGTATTCCTAAATAATTTATTGTTTATCTTCTGTATTTTTATATAAATGGTATAATTTATAATTTGATTTATCCACTCAATTTTATATTTGTTAAATTTATTTGTATTTTATTTCACAAAAAAATACCTTCATATCATATATGTACAATCCACACATATGTATATGGTTTTTTGCAACATGTTGCTTACATTATGCAATATATGACAATAGTAATTATTGCTAACATTTACCGAGTGCTTACAATTAAAATGGGCTAAGCACTATTCTAATTCCTTTACATAGTTGATCCATTTAATACTCAAAATATCCCGTGACAAGCATTATTATTATCCTCGTCCTAATGATAAAGAAAAAAATAAACCTGAGATATTATAAAACTTATCCAATTTTATTAAGTGGTGGCAAAAATATAAAAAAAGTAAGGAAATTATTACTAAGATAATGTCTGTCTCTACAGGAATGGAGTTGGGGATGTAATCAGGAAGGGGAATGTGGTACAGTTTCTTAGCCTAAAAAGTGTTTCTACAGATGTTCATTTTATTATAATTCATTAAATTGTACATTTATGCTTTCTCTATGTGTGCTATATTTCACAATAAAAAGGGTTTTTTAAAAAAATTCTACCTAATTATGATAAAGAGAGAAAAGGTACTTTGTACACTATTGGTGAGGTGAGACAGAAAATATGGAGAGCAGTTTGGGAAACTGAAAGATATTTCTTTCTTAATAATGAGTGGAATGGATTATTTGGGTGGTAATTTCCTTGCAGATGTAATAATCTACGTGTAAATATTTGTCAAATGACTAAGCAGATATGTTATAAATCATGTAAGAAGTAATTGCGCTTTTAAAACTTTAAAAAGCAGCTATATAAATCCTGGTTGCTTCAAGAAAGACTTAATGGTAAAAGGATTTTCAAGTGACTCGTTACATTTCTAAAAGTATACTTTATTATGTATTATACATATTATATATCATTTCATATTTTAATTTTTATTGGTAATTATTTATTTTACAGTTAATTACTTTAAAATTTGGACATTATGATGAAACCGATATGTATATTTTAACTCTTCATACTCATTTTCATTTATTGACTCAATAAGCATTTACTGAATGGCCACTGTAATATGTATTTTGTGTATACAAGTGACATGGAAGAATAAAGCTGCAAAACACATAATTATAATAAAGAAGAGTGTCACCTTTTCTAAGCTTTGTTATATAATGTGTGGGGTGAAAATTGAGAGAGTCTTCAAATGAAGACAAGTTTAACTGAGAATGGAAGAAATATTGTGAAACCTATTAAGTTAATAAAAATTGGAAAAATTATTAATGTAAATACTTGACAATTATCCATTATCAATGGGTAGTAATATATTTTTAATTTTTAAAAGAAGCAATTTTAAAAAGTTTCTTCTTTATCCCAAATCTGACATTTGGTGAATAAATTGAAATAGCCAAAAATATAAAAATTAATTTTTGGATACCCTGATATTATTGAAATTATATAACATTAATACTAATAATTAAATATAATTTCTACAAATTTCTATAAATATAATGTCTATAAATATAATAATTATTTTCTTTTTCTATTTTATTCTAGATGGTCCCCGGCCATCACAAAAGGAAATTATATCACTACGGGCATTTATGCTACTTTTTTTGAAACAGCTCATACTAAAGGTAAAATAATTTTATATAATTCAGAATTGTAATATAATAGTTAAAAAGGAATTTTTGACATAGTTTAAAATCATTATGGTTAAATTAGCAATAGCTACTTTTAGTTGATGAATTGCTTTCAAAATTTTGTAAATCTTAATAACTGTTGATTTAACTTTCAGTTAAATGCTCTTTGAAATCCTTCATATTAAGGGATGTGACAAAAATGGACAAGGAACATACAAATTTTTGAGCATAAAGGTTTTATTCTAGAAACGAACTGTATTCCAGTATAAGAAGGCTTATATAATGTATTTTATTGCAATAGGAATTTTTAAAGCACAAGGTGAAGACAAAAGGAGAATAAATATAAGTTGTGAGATAATACACAAAAATTGGTACTGTAAACTCTTGTATGTGTATTGTTCTAAGGAAAGAGTAAATGATTTGAAAATGGTAATACAAATATAGTTAGATAATCAAAAATACTAATTTTGATAGTGAATGTCAAATATGAATGACTTTAAAAATTGATATAATTTTCTAAATTTTACTTATTAAGTTGAAACAATATAGTCTATAAATTGTAAGGTATGTAGACATTTCAATTAAAACATCACTACTTTTAAGTTATTCTGATTTTCTTTTAAAATGATCATTTTGATGCCTTTAATTAAAGTTTTAATTTTATATTTAAAGTAAGTAATAAAATATTTTTTAAAAATTAGGATCGAGGTGTCAAGGAAGATGAACTTCAGAGTATATTAAATTACCTACTTACAATGCATGAGGTAGGACATGTTATGGTCTTCTGTTTTAATTATTTGATTCCAAGCTTTAGAATAAGATTTTAACTAAATAAATATTGGTGATCCTTATTATGCAGGATGAAAATATTCATGATGTGTTACAGTTACTAGTGGCTTTAATGTCAGAACACCCAGCTTCAATGATACCAGCATTTGATCAAAGAAATGGAATAAGGTATGATTATAATATTAATATCATTATTAGACTTTAATGGAGCATAGTTGTTCATCCTAGAATAACCCTTAATGATGGAATGTTTGAATAAATATAGCAGATCTTACACTTAAGAAGGGAATAAATGGAGAAAGCTGATATAAATCCTCAAGAAAACTGATGAAGCATATAGAAAATGGTCTCAGGAATCAAGAAGAATAAATTGTTGTTGCTATAGTAAAGGAAGTGCTTATATTGGGTAGAGCAAATTTTTTGCAAGAAGCAAAGGTAGGTATGTTTCAGCAATAGAGGACATAAGAAAATTGTATGATGATAATAGGCTTGAGAGAGATAGCCAGATTTAGAAGTTAATATATTGTTATCAAGTTTGGATTTTTTTTCTCTTGGTGATGAAAATTAAATACTTTTGAATGGGGGAATGATGTGCTCAGATTGCCATTGTGTTAGATTTACAATCAGTAGTGTGGAACTCATGTTTCACACTACTGAGAAGGACAAAAATGATGTAGCAAGATTAGCAGAGATATTATTTTACTCATCAGTATTAGAGATGATAACTGAGATAGTGGCAGTGAAATGGGAATAATGGGATGAAAGATGTTTTAGAACAAGAGGCCAAAAAACCAAAAGAATTTGAAAACTAACTTTAGTTATGGTGATTATAAAGTAACTTTATAGATAGGTGAAATATAATTTCTTGTATAGTATTTTTGTAAATTTAAAATTTAAACCTATAATTTAGCTCCTTAGAGATTCTCCCTTTTTATTTTTCTGAAGTCTCAACTTAGTGGAATGAGCAGGAAATCTAGGTTTATTAGTTAACTTCCATATACTGTGTTTTTTTACTATGAGGTTGAACTACATGAAAGTGTTGATACTTAACTGATTTTAAGTTATGGCAGTTTCATATGGTTCAATCTAAAATACTCATTCTTCTGAACTTATGTCTAGATTGAATATTTAGTGTCCTTTTCCTTAGATCCTGCTTTGTTTATTATATTTTCTGATAACTTAAGTGAATCAATTGAAAATATCCTCATTACTCTTGTGGAAGATACCAGACTTAGATTATATAATATAATGACATGAAGAAATAGAATTCTGAATTATTTTGACACAATGGAAATATCTTATAAGTGACAATGCTATTTGGTAAGATCTTTAGGATTTAAAATATATGGTATGAAAGGATTGATACAACACAACAGATTTTTATTTTATTTTTTGATTGGTTAATTGATTGAGATAAGGTCTTGCTCTGTTGCCTGGGCTAGGGTGCAGTGGCATCATCATAGCTCACTGCAATCTCAAACTTTGGGTTCAAGTGATTCTCATGCATCAGCCTCCCAAGTATCTGGGACAACAGGCACACACCACCACGTCCAGCTAATTTTTCTATGTTTTTTTTAGAGATGACATCTTGCTGTGTTGCTCAGGCTGGTCTCCAACTCCTGGCCTCAAACAATCCTCCTACCTTGGCTTTCCAAAGTACTAGGATTACAGGCTTGAGCCACTACGTCCAGCCAAACACAACAAATAAAAAGGCCTGTGGCTCCTGGTAGACTGCCAGCTCATCATGTCAGATTGTTACCAATTTTAAAAGCGATCACAAAGATAGAAAATGGCTTTTCCTTGCTACTTCAATATTTTCACTTTAAAAAATGTGGAGAAAGTAGGCTCAGAGTAATATAAAAGATAGGAAAAATGGACATATTAGATTGAAAAATGTTGAAAATCATTAAAACATTTAAAAGTCTATATTCTTGAAAATAGCCTTTAAAGAGTAACAGTTGTCTATGAAATGGTTTTTGGGAAAAATTTGGGGCAAGTATAATTCATACATACTAAGAATTGAACAAAAGGAATGAACTCAATTTAATTATGGTGATATTTTAATTGGACTTAAGGAAGCCTTTTTGATAATACAACCCTAAACTGAGCAGCTAAAAATTTGATATTTTTATATCTGGAATCTTCAAAGAAAAGAATAGACAACTACCTATCTTATATAGCTTAGACTATTTTCTGGCTGAATATATGAGCTTGAGCAGATAAATTAATATTAGTATTAATTAATAATAATATAAGTAAATATTCATTAACTGATTTATCAGCAAATTTCTTATTTATACTGTGTCACAGTCCTATGTGTGTAGATATACCATGGCCCTAGACATTTTCATGTTTCAGTGTTAATCATAATTGTTGACCCAGGGTGATGTCGTGTACCTATTTTTCCTTCTAGTCAGTTATTCTTAGACAATAGGAATTCTGTGGTAACTTTCGAGTCTGTATCTGACTATAGTCACATTTTCAGACTATGAGTTTTTACTTTGGTTTTCAAGATTATTTCTACTGTTGAATGTTTTTCTTATGATTTGCTGACTACTTCTTTTTTGACATGTGACGTTCCTATTCTTCCTTCATTACTGATTTCCTTTCTTTTTTCATTAATGATCTTGGTCCCTTAAAGTTCTGACAATAGACTTCAATGTAAACACTTATATTTAGGAATGTGGGAGTTGAAAAAAATGCTTCTAAGGGAAAAAAAAAACCACTCTTCTCATAGTCTGTTCTTCTATAGATGAAATGTAAAAAGAAAAAAAAGAAGCAGTATCAACATCTTATTTTCTTTTTTAATAGTGTAAACTGCTGGTAAAAGTAAAAATAATGACATAAACTTTAAGCTATTTTTCCCCGTTGTAAATATCACTGAAATGATATGGAAATTATATCGCATCTTCTATTGCCAGCTTTTTTGTTTAGCTTAGATTACTTCACCTTTAAAATACACCATGACATTTTATTGTTTAAAAAAGATATTTAATATAATAAAGCATACCCTGATTTTAAAGCTGTCATTGCTATTCCCCAAGGAAACTTATATTCTAGAATTAGTTGCATAAGTATTGATATATAGTTATTATTGCCCTCTTCTACCTCATAGAAAAAAATTACTTCTTTTTATTAAAAAAAATGGGATAACATTTTTAAAACACCTAGAAATATTTTAATGAATATGGCCCTGCCTTTGTATAGTATTTGAAGTGACTGTATAGGTTAGGTTATATATTAGTAGAAGCTTTTTTGCCCCAAATAACAGAAAATATCTCAAACTATTTTAAGTAAAAACTGAATAGTGTTTTTTTTTTAAAAATCTCTTTTAGAGTAGCAGCCGGGAATTGCAAAGCTATCAGGAAACAAGTTTGCTTTCTCTGCTGCTTTCTGTTTTACTGCTTCATTCTTCCTTCTGTATATTGACTAGCCTCTCTGAACAGAAATAAATCATTGCTGTCCTAGTTTCTAAATCATTTCCTAGTTCAAGAGTCTAGCAAAGACTAGATATTGTATCTCAGATCTTATTCCAAATTCTCAGAAAGGACAAATAATTTGGCAGGTATCTACCTATGATCTCATTAGCTATGACCAAGAAAACAAGGTCATCAAGTGCAAATGTTGGGGCCAATTCTAAAAGAATAGGAGTTATGGCCTAACTAAGCATGCATCTTAAAATTGAAAAGTTTTGTTCATTGTCTAGGAAGGCAATGCTTACATACACCAGTCACATTGCCCTTTTGAGTATGTTTTTGAGGACCGAGTTTAAAGAAAAATTAATAAAACATGCTCATTTTTAATTTTTGTGAGGGATTGTAAAAACCTTGAAAGATATTTTATATTTCATATATTTATAACTTATAAAGTATACAGCATTCTTATTTTTCATATTCGTGTTTAAAAGCTTATTTATATATATATTTTAGGGTGATCTACAAATTACTGGCTTCTAAAAGTGAAAGTATTTGGGTTCAAGCTCTGAAGGTTCTGGGATACTTTCTGAAGCATTTAGGTCACAAGTAAGTAGATATTTTTCATAATTAATTGTTTAAATATCTATTGAAATTGTGTTTTTACGAGTTTTATATCTACTATAACATGAAATTTGACCAGAATAATCTACCAATGGAAAACAATAGCTTTCTGTGATAAAGTTGTAAAAATGTTTTATAAAATAATTTTTTATTAATAGTAGATTATGAAACAAGATCACATTTAAGTAATATAGTTTATATTCTTCCTGAAAAGAAAATATTGTTCATTTTAAGGATGTAATAAAATAGTTTGTCAAAATAAAAGTACATATGGATATGATTTCAATGAAAACTTTCTTGACACAGGGCATACTATGTATATTGTGGTCTCTTCTAGAGCTGATCTTAGTCTTAGAAGCTAAGTCAATATTTTTATTATTTGTTCATATTTTTTTCTAACAGTGGGGCTTTTTGATTACTTTTGTGACATAATGATTTTAGAATGCCTTCATTTCTTTCTCTAAATCCTGAATTTACATACTTTTTAAAAATACTTTTCCTATAAGAAACATCTGCTGACTTAATGATTTCAGTTCATGCTGTGTTGTCTAGTACATGAATATTCTTTTTAAAATTCATTTTCTATACAAATGATCCTAAGGAAGTAGTACTGTCATTTAGGAATTACTATTAATAGATGGGGCTCCTATCAGAACCTCACTGTTGCCAGTTCTTTTTGGTGCTTAAATTTGCAAAGAGCTTAGTGGTAATACTGATGAAAACTACACAAAATCCAGATGAAACATATCTAACATGCTGTATAGTCTAGAAGTTTAAGTATTTTTTTTTCATTTTGGTACCAAATCAATATTTAAGAAAGAGAGAACAGAGGCATTATAGATGTAAGGAATAGTTCAAACAAAGCCAGGATTGTAGAAAAGGATTACATACATATAAGGAACAGTGAGTGTACTAGGTGATAGAATACTGGGAGTGAGAAGCATATGCATTTTCATTATTAAGAGTTAAGGATCGTTCATTTCACTTTGGTTAAGTAGAAGAAATTGATTCAGAGAAAGTTAAAGGATTTTAGCCCTAGATGCAGCCTCTTAAAAATTTCAAGAAAACACATTTAAAAATCAGTAAAAGATGAAACCTCACAGATAATGCAAAATTAACAGTAATAAGCAGGCAGTTTCCTGTGTAAACATGGGTGTTTAAGATATTTCCTTTCCCCTTCTTTTTCTGTAAAATTCATAAGTAATGCAATAAGGAATAAAACATAAAATCTTTCACTACTACAACTGTTAGCAAAATTAGAAAATAGAAACAATGCGGGAACTCCATGGTATGAATATCAGCTGCTTAAATCTGCTAAGATTGGGCAAAAGCTGTGAAGGATAAATTGAAAATACAGAGAATGGTGAGAGAGTTCAATGATAGCAAATCTCACAAAGTGTCACTGAAAGTAGTCACTTTAGTGTCACCAAAAGATGAAAGGCTCACCTTAAGATGCAAAAATAGATCCTTTGTTTGAAATAATAGATACACATACATCATGGCTGATAGCAGAATCTTTTTTGAGTCAGATTGGTTTCAGAAGAACAGAAAGTGAATAAGAAAGAATTATACAGATGAGCTTTATTTGTAAGAAACAGTCTGTGGCTATAGAGAAAGAGACAGTTTTTGGATTACTAAAGCAAAAGAGGTAGCCTTTGCCCTTTCTTTTACACATATGCATGGAAATCTCTTGCAAACAGCTGGTCAATGAAAATTTGACTAAATCAAAAGAATTGGCACAGTGTCAGTGTATATTTATCAGATAAAAAACATAGAAAAAATAAGCAAAACTAACCACTAAATAAATAGCACTCACCAGAAAAATTTTACTATGGAGCATATAATTTTACTATGGAGCATTATGATTAAAAATTTACCAAAGTTAAAAAAATAAGTGAATTGCTTCTGAGAAAGGGCAACCACTAAACAGAATTTCAAGAAGTTGTAACTCAGCTGCTCGGGAGGCTGAAGGAGGAGGATGGCTTGAGCCCAGGAATTCGAGACCAATCTAGACAATGTAGTAAGACCTCACCTTTAAAAAAAAAGAAGTTGTAAGAAATAGCAAGATAGCATGGACGTATTTAGTCATGAGCTAACAAAACTGGAAAAATATTGGAGGAAAAGAACTATCACGTAATGAAAAATGAAATTAGAAGATGCTCAAAGGAAGATAACCTCTTGTGGCTAGCATAGTAAGATACATAGAAAATAGTGAAAACAAAATAATATGTATGGATGAAAATATAAGAGTTTAGAAGGATTAAAAAGAAAATGAGTGATGTAGAAGACAAAAAAATTCTAATAATGGCATAAATGGAATTTTCAAATAAGAAACACAGATTGATAGAACAAACCAAATGTTTAAAGCTATAATTCAATTAAATTCTAATGTAAGATTTTACCATCCTTATTTAAAGGATATACTTTGTCCCAGAGAAAATTGACCAGGAATATTCAGCATGAAGGTGTATTATTGGATTTAAATATAAGAATCCAATTATAGCACTGTGCAAATAATGAAAGAAATGAATCTGGCCTTAGACTTGTCTAAAACAACCTTCAATACAGAAAACTGTAGAGCAACAACCATAAGATATCAAATGAAGAAGTAGAAGGCAAATTATTCTTTAAGTAAAAGCGGTGCTGCCAAATAATTTTTAACCATATAGGGCATTGTTTCTGTTGAATAATTCTTGAGAAAATTGCTGGGACAAACTTCAGCCTATTGGAGATGACTGGGGAAACTATAGCTAAGGACTGGATACTGAATGAATTTAACAGTAAAACTGAGACTAAAATAAATGTTTGAATATGTGTGACAGACCAGAATTTACTTTTCACATGCTCTAGTAATTTAGAAATGATATAACTATAATGAATTGGGAGAGGACTGAAGAAAGAAGGAAAGTACAGTAAGTCCAAATTGTCAAAAGATTTCATATTAGCTGGCAAATAAAATATTAAAAATATGGGACTATTTACTAAAATTTGATGATAGAGAGGAAAATTTCAGAGTAAATATGCTGACTTTATTATTGCTCACAGAAAGGAAATTCACTTTCTGAACAGATGGAAGATTACTTATTCTTTTATACTTACAAAGATAAGTTGTTCAAAAGTATAAAGCTTTGAAAATACTACAGATCTGTATAGATAAAACTAAGAACCATATATAATGGAACTCTTAAAATATCTAAACAACATTAAGCATAACATGAAATTTTATATATCTAAGACCAGACATATCTGTCATAAAAGTAAATGTAAAAGCTTTTATAAATCACCTATAATAAAAAAAATCACAGTTGATCACAGTAATAAAATATACTGTTGGTAGTTAAATGAATCAGCTTGCTGTCCATAGTCATAACTTACAGGCCTGTAATATATTAACAGATGTTTACCTTAATGGTTTCTTTCTTTTTTGGACTAATTGAAATTAGTCCAGTTTTTTTGGCAGAGCCAGAAAAGTCTCTTTGCTGTTATCAAAAATTATGGCATGATCTGGATTCTGGGAGTATGGCAGTTGGAAAGAAGCTTCCTTTCCCTCTATTCTCAACTCTGGGCTCTTTGGCTCTCATCAGTGGGATGTTGGCTACTATGTGTACCTGAGTACAAATGAGTCTTGTTGTTCTATTTGGGTGCCAGCAGAGAAAAACAAGAGAACTAGTGAGGGGATTTCTCTCTCATGGGTTAGACAAACAGCTGAAGAACTATATTAGAGCCCTAAGGTAAACACTAAAAAGTAGCAGGTCTCAAGAGGTGAGAGGTGTTTTCTCTCAAAGATCCTTGCCTCCCATCTCTTTTCTTCTTCCCCTCCCCAGAGGAACATTAAAACTGGCTTTTATATAAGTGACTACCAGAAGGCCAAGAGGTACCTGAAATGGTGGGATTAATATTCCTGTCCTTAAACTTGCAGGTGTATAGGAAGATTAGACTGCTAGGATGCTGGCTGCAGGGGCCCACGTACGGGACATATAGCTTGTTACGTTTTATACTACAAGTCAGTAAGTTTAGAGGGTGCTTTGCCTGACAATACCTCCAGGGATCTCATCATTTAAAATTCATAGCTATGATATCTGACGTTGATTCTGTGCATAATGAAAAATAACAACTCATCTTAAGAGGCCTGGTAGTCAGAGATAGGAAATAAGAGAGAATCATTATTAAACTATGCACTCAATGAAATAGTGCTATAGGGGAGGATATGGTGGAATATTTGAATTTCATTTTTATAAAGAGCATTTGAGATTTAACTAGAGCACCGAAGACGATATTCTGCTCTTTTAGCTCATGATATTTTTCACAGTTCACCCAAATGTGTGGATTGGAAGATCTTAAAATATAGAGTAAAAACATAAAGTGAGAGTAAAGATAAAACCTTACTAAATAGGAGACTTAACATGTGACGTAAGAATTCTTGGAAGAGAAAAATGATGGGTAAAACTGGATATCCTGAAACATTTTGAACTTCCAAAGACTTAGAAATGTTAGATAAACTATGTCAAAAATCCTTTTAAATATATAAGTGAGCACACAAAAATAAAGGAAATTCTCATATGCCCAAAGTGGAAATCAAGCATAATAAAAGAAAAAAATACTTAAGAAACAAAGTATTTTCTAAATAAACCATGCAGTTAAAAAAATTTTAAGTAATGTGTGGAAGTGAAAAGGTAGTAATTAGATTAACACCTCTATGGACACGTTAAACAGATTAGATAAAACTTCAGAAAGAATTGGAGAACTGGAAGATAGAAATGAAGAAATCACCTAGAATGCAACACCAAGAAACAAGATGACAAACATGAACAGAGGTTAACAGATATGGAGAAAGAATGAAAAATTTCAATTACAGCTAGTAAGGCTTACAGAAAAGGTGAAGAGAGAATGAAGAGAAGCAATATTCAAGGAAAATTTACTAAAAATTTTCACAGAATTGGTGAAAGATCCAATTTCTCCAAATTTGGAAGTGAAATGAGCTCTAAGCAGGGAAGATTAGCATAAAAATCTCATTGTAAAGTAAAACTACAGAACACCAAAGACAAAGGGAGCAACAAGGGGGAGCTAGCCCTACAATATTAAAACAAATATAATATTTTAATAAATAAAGCTATATAGTACTTATTCATGAATAGACAGAACAAATGAATGCAATGAAAAGTCAATAGATTGACCCAAGTAATTATAGGATTTTGTATATAATGAAGGCACCATCTCAGATGAATGGAGCAGTGATTTACTTAAAAAGATATTCTGTCCTTTTAAGGAAGGGAACAAAAAATAGATAGGTGATTATAACAAATGTACCACTCTGGTAGGGGATGTGGATAGTGGGGGAGGCTATGTGTGTATGTAGGGGAAGGGGGTTTATGGGACTCTATACTTCCTGCTCAATTTTACTATGAACCTAAAAATACTCTAAAACTAAGATATTTAAAAGGGAAAGGGAAAGGTGGTAGGGAAGTGAGAAACAAAGTTTATTTATTTGGGGGCAGGC
This sequence comes from Cheirogaleus medius, assembly GCA_008086735.1. Taxonomy (NCBI): domain Eukaryota; kingdom Metazoa; phylum Chordata; class Mammalia; order Primates; family Cheirogaleidae; genus Cheirogaleus; species Cheirogaleus medius. Next base: position 72,342,196 of record VBSM01003176.1, on the reverse strand, counting down.
TGCGAATGAAGGGGGAAGTGAATGGCTTGGGCATGAAATTGCTCTGTGTATCTGTTTATATTATTTATTAACTAGGCAAAGGTATTACTTGTTTTAAAAATTAAGTGATAAAGGCTAGTTATATTTAAATATATAGTAAATAAAAACTTTAAGGCAAAAAAATAATGAGGATAGAGGGACACCATATAATGAAAACAGTATAATTCACTAGGAAGGTAAAGCAATTCAAATGTGCATATACTTAACAGCATAGGTGAGGTATAAAAAGCAAGTATTGACTAAATTTGAAAAGAAAGCAATAGTTTACAACTTTTTACATTTTTTCTTTTTAAAAGAGCAATTGTAAAAATATATCAACAGTGTAAATTTGAAAAAAAGTCCATTAGCTTGGGTAGCATACACATTCTTTTTAAGCAATATACACAACTATAAAAATTGTTGAAATGAGACCATAAACCAGCCTCAGTGATTTTAAATAAATAGTCATACAGATAACTTTCTCTGCCCACAGTGCAATTAAAACAAGAAATCAATGACAAAAAAATCAAACTTAGAAAATAGAAACACATAACAAAAAGTCATTCATCATGTAAATTACAAAATAGTTACAGTCAAAAGATGTTGAAAATTCTATATATGTATACATATGAGATTTGGCCTAAATAATACTGAAAGTAACTTATAGCTGATTATAGTTATATAGTTATAACTATTATAGCTTAATATAGTAAATATTTATATTAAAAGTAGAAAGGTACTTTGACTTTTCATTTTATAGGTTCTCATGTATGCTTACCTCATTAATTGTCAGCCTAAGAAGGCAAAAGGAAAGAAATAATAAAGGGAAGAAACTAAGAAAGCAGAAAGCAAGACTATTAAACAGAGTAAGAGCAAGGCAAAAAGCTGTTTTATTCACTTATAAAATACTTTCCATTGATTGGCTAGATAAAGAAGGAATAGGCTAATATTTCATACAGTGAAATTAGCACAACCTTTATACCAAAATTGGATGTGAATTATGAATTAAAGGAAGTTTATGGCCAATTTCCCCTATGAACATAAGTCTATTAGTTAGTGGTTTTTAAAGTATATATCATACCACGTTGAGGGTAGTTATAGAGTGCAAAAGTGATTTACCATCAGGACATCTTTTCACATAATCTCCTTATTAACAAAGGAGAATAGCTAAATAATTATAATAATGAGTGCAAAAAGTTTTGATAAAATTCAGTACCCATTCATCATAAAAATTATTAGCAAGCCACAAATAGAAAAAAGTTTCTTTAACCTGATAACATATATCTTACCCCAAACTTACCACAATCTTATTTAGTAGTGAAATGTTAGCAGCATTCTCTTTCAATAACTAATTAATGAAAGCCTAATTTCACCTCCATGTTCAATATCCTATTAGTTAATATATTTGAATTTATAGAATCCTCCACCTAAAGCAAGCAAAATAGTTTTCAAGTACATATGTGACATTGGCTAGGATGTATTGTGAGTTAGTGTGTAAAAGGTAAAACAAGTCTCAGTAAATTATAAAGTAATGTAATCAAATAAAATTTTATCTGACCACCACAGAATTAAATTAGAAATCAACAACAGAAAGAGATTTGAAAATTGCAAGATATTTGAAAACATAAATAACATAAGTAACCTGAGTGAAAGAAATCAGAATATTAGAAGATAGTTTGAACCAAATGAAAACAAAACCACAAACAACAGAAAAATTTATTGAATCCTCACACATTGAAAATAGAATATTAAATTCTGCAGCCAGGTTCCAAAGGGTTTTCTAATTTCTTAACAGAAATTTACCATGCAGCCTGCCATTTCCACACTTAGGTATCCTCCCAAGAGAAATGACAACATGTTCACAGCAAGACTTGTGCATTTATATACTTAGTACTGTTATTCATAATAGCCCCAAACTGAAAACAATCCAAAAGTCATTCAGCTGGTGAATGAATAAACAAAATGTCATATGTCCATACACAGGAATACGATTGTGCAATAGTTATTAATTAAATTAAGTAACTAATAAAATTTAATAACTAAATTAATATACATTAAATTAATTAAAAGACTAGTTATTAATTAAATTAATAATTAAAAGAAAATAAACTACTGATGCATGCTATGACAAAATGAATCCTAAAAACAGTATGGTAAGTGAAAAAGCTAGATGCAAAAAATCTACATATATTATATGATTTCATTTATATGACATGTCCAGAATACAAATTAGTGGCCACATGGGATGACCCATGGGAGTGGGGATTAACTGAAAATAGGTGCAAGGGAACCTTTTAGGATAATAAAAATGTTCTGTAACTGGATCGTGGTGATAGTTGCATGACTGCATATAAAGATTTTTTTTAAAAAATTACTTAATTGTCCATGGTGAGAAATGGGGGTCTAATTTCATTCTTCTACATGTGGATATCCAGGTTTCTCTGAACCAGTTATTGAAGAGATTATCCATTCACCACTGTATGTTCTTAGCACCTTTGGCAAAAATAGATTGACTGTAAATGTGTGGAATTATGTGTTCTATGTTCTATTCTATTGGTCTATGTGTCTTGTTTTTTTTTGCCAGTACCATGTTGTTTTGGTTATTATAACTTTGTAGTATAATGTAAAGTCAGATAATGTGATTCTTCCAGTTTTGTTCTTTTTGTGCAGGATAGCTTTGGCTATTCTGGGTCTTTAGTGGTTCCACATAAATTTTAGTATTATTTTTTCTATTTCTGTGAAGAATATCATTGATATTCTCATAGAGATTGCATTCAATCTGTAGAGTGCTTTGGGTAGTATGGGCATTTTAACAACATTGATTTTTCTAATCCATGAACATCGATGTCATTCCACTTTTTTGTGTTCTCTTCAATTTGTTGTCATCAATGTTTTATAGTTTTAATTGTAGAGACCATTCACTTCTAGTTTATTCCTAGGTATTATATTTTAATTGTAGTGATTGTAAATGGGATTACTTTTTTGATTTTCTTTTTTTTCATATTGTTTGTTGTTGGCATCTAGAAATGCTACTGATTTTGGTGTGTTGATTTTGTATCCAGCAATGTCACTGAATTTGTTTATTAGTGCTAATAGGTTTTTTGGTGGAGTATTTAGGTTTTTCTAAATAAGAGATCATATCATCTGCAAACAAGGATAATTTAAAGTCTTAAATCTAAGACCGGAAACTATGAAATTACTAGAAGAAAACAATGGGGAAACGCTGCAGGACAAGGCAAAGACTTCTTGAATAGTACCTCAAAAGCACAAGCAACCAAAGCAAAAATGGACAAATGGAATCACATCAAGCTAAAAAGCTTCTGCACAGCAAAGGAAACAAGCAACAAAGTGAAGAGACAGCCTACAAAATGGGAAAAAGTATTTGTAAACTATCCATCTGATGAGATTAATATCCATGAGATTAATATATAAGGAACTCAACTCAATAACAAAAAAACCCATAATCTGAAAAAAATGAGCAAAATATCTGAATAGACATTTATCAAAAAAAGACATACAGATGGCCACCAGGTATATGAAGAAATGCCCAATATCACTAATCATCAGGGAAATGCAAATCAAAGCTACAATGAGATATCATCTCACCTCAGTTAAAATGGCATTAACCCAAAAGACAGGCAATAGCAATTGCTGGCAAAGGATGTGGAGAAAGGGGAACCTGTGTACACTGTTAGTGGGAATGTAAATTATTACAGCTGCTATGGAGAACAGTATAGAGGTTCCTCCAAAAATTAAAAACAGAACTGCCATATGATCCAGCAATCCCACTGCTAGGTATGTATACAAAAGAGAGAAAATCAGTATACTGAAGAGATGTCTATACTTTCATGTTTATTACAGCGCTATTCACAATAGCCAAGATATGGAATCAACCTAAGGGTCCATGAACAAATAAATGGGTAAATATAATGTGGTATGTACACAATGAATATTACTCAGCCATTAAAAAGAATGAAATGCTGTTATTTGCAACAACATGGTTGGAACTGGAGGACATTATTTTAAGTGAAATAAGCCAGGCACAGAAAGACAAATATTGCATGTTCTCACTTATATGTGGCAGCTAAAGAAAAAAATTGAACTCGGGAAGATAGAGAGTAGAATGTAGGTTACTGGAGAATGGGAAGGGTAGCAGAGGGGGGGAGGGAATAAAGTGGGGATGGTTAATGGGTACAAAAATGCTCTTAGATAGAATAAATAAGACCTGGTATTTGGTAGCACAAGAGGGTGACTATAGTTAATGATAATTTATTGTATATTTTAAAATAACTAAAAGTGTAGAATTGAAATGTTCCTAACACAAAGAAATGATAAATGCTTGAGGTGATGGATACCCCAATTACCCTGATTTAATCATGATACTTATCATTATACATTGTATGCCTTAATCAAAACATCACTTATACCTCACAAATGTATAAAATTATGTATCCATAATAATTAAAAAATTTGAAATCACTTAATTGTCCACTTACAAAATGTGTGAATTTTACAATATATGTATTATATCTCAATGAAGCTGGTAAAAATTTGAAAACCAAAACTTAAAACTTTTAGAAAATACAGCATAATAATATCACCTTGTGTTAAGGGTTTCTAAAATGATAAATAAACAAACATAAATAATACAGGAAAAAGTTGGTAAGTTTGACCATTAAAATATAAAATGCTTTAATAGATACCATAAAAACGAAAAGGCAAGCCAAAAAGTAAAACAATGCAATGGATTTGTATCCTGAATATATGAAAAATCATGCATGAAGAATATAAACAGTTCACTGATGAGTAAACACAAGTTGGCAACAAACATATGGGAAAGATACTCAGCTTCAGAAGTAATCAAGAAAGTGCAAATAAAAGTTACATTTAATACCCATCAGGATGGTAAACCTTAAAACTTTTGACAATACCAGCTATTGGCAAGGATATGTATCAATGGAAACTTTCAAATCACTAGTGGAATTATATATTGGTACAATCACATTAAAGAACAATTTGACAATTTTTAAAAAGATAAAGATGCTTATACTGTAAGTCTGTGGTCGCCTACCCCCAGGCCATGGACCAGCACTGTCTGTGGCCTTTTAGGAATCAGGCCACAAAGCAGGAGGTGAACAGCAGGCAAGCAAGCAAAGCTTCATATATATTTACAGCCACTACCCATTGCTTGCATCATTGCGTAAGCTCTGCCTTCTGTCAGATCAGTGGCGGCATTAGATTCTCATAGGAGTACAAACCCTACTATAAGCTGCACATGCAAGGGATCTTGGTTGTACATTCCTTATGAGGATCTAATGCCTGATGATCTGAGATGGAGCTGAGGTTGTGATGCTTGCGCTGGCTAGCAGTTGCAAATACAGGTTATCATTAGCAGAGAGGTTTGACTGCACAATAAATGTAATGTGCTTTAATCATCCTGAAACTACCCCGACCACCCCCTGGTCCATGGAAAAATTGTCTTTCATGAAACCAGCCCCTGGTGCCAAAAAGCCTGGGGACCACTACTCTCAGTAATTCTCTCTTGATGTAAAGAAACTCATGTATGTGTACAAATATTCAATGTAACATTGTTGATAATAATGAAAAAATGGAAACAACATAAAAGAATATTAATAGGAGACAAGTTAAATGAATTGAGGTGCATTTATACAGTTGGATATATATTCAGGACTGAAAATGAATGACTTAAAGTTATCTTCCACAAATCTAATATGAAGCAATCAATTAAGTTACAGAAGGATACATAGTAATGATACCATTTACTTGAATTCCAAAAATATGCAAAGGCAAAATTATAAATTGTTTGGGACTAGATCCACATCTAATAAAAGTATAAGGATATACCTGGGAATTAAGAAACAAAATTTATCATATAGTTACCTCTAAATATAGTGAGAAGAACGGGATCATGGACAGGTATCTAGAAGTACTTAGTGTGATACTTTATTTCTTAAGCTATTTAGTAGCTGCATGAGTATTTATTATATGATTTCCTCACTTTTTGAAAAGCAATATATTTTATGTTTTAAAAAATAAATGAGTAAAGAATGGGATTGTAAACAAAAGTAAAGCAGAAATTTGTTGCCTCTATAGAAATTACATGGGATTTGAAAGTGCAAAACAGAACGAGTTGAACTTGAAGTTAAAAATTCAATACTGAATGTTAAAAAGACAGTATGTAGTATGAAAGGTGCAATTTAAGTAGTTGATGTTATGGTTATAAGCCTGTAAACATCAAATATTGCTGTCAAATATGTAAAGCAAAATCCATTAGAGAAGCATCAAGAACTTGATAAAATACAATAATGATATATACATACCTGTTTGAGAACTGGACCAATTGACTAGATAATATGTAAAAATACAGAGAAATTGAGCGATATATTCATAAAACTTGACTTAATAGATACATGTTCAGTCTTACATCCTTTGAGGATATACTTTATGGCTAAATAAAGTTATAAAAAATAGTCATGTCCTTGGTCATAAAATGAACAAAGTAGACGAAGTAGAGGTTTTACTGGCCACTATTTCCTGATCATAATGTAATAAAATTAGAAATCAAAAAGGAAATTTAGCAAAAAATTATTTACTTAGAAATTAAGAAACAGTGCCAGATATCCTTTAGTGAATAGGAGAAAAGAAAAGGAAAATCATAACTTATCTAAAATTATCTATGCATCATAGCAAAAACTTACTCAGAAGTAAATACCTCCATTATTAAAAAATAAAGATTAAAACTTAGAGGAACCTTGTGCTCATATTTCAACATTAATTAAAGGACAACAAAATAAATGAATAAGTACAAATTAGTAAAGATGAAAGCTAACATAAGGAAACTAGAAAATAAAATAAAAACTGTTGAAAGGATCACTAACTACAAAAGTGATTTTTTGGAAGAAACCAATAAAATGAATAAAACTTTTCATACATCATTAAGAGAAAATGGAAAGGAGCTTTGGATGAGGAAAAGCTTTTATAGTTATAGGACAGATTATAATAATTTTAAGAAAATATGTTATTTTATGGCAACATACAATAGGCCCACTTCTAGTTCTTGGTAGGAATATCATTTTGTTCTATATTGTTCTAAGTGCTCTTTTTTGTTTTCTTTTACAAATATATATAGTACTTCTTCCATCTAATAAAAAATGAGAAGGGTAATATCAAGTCATTAATAAACAAGATAAAACTACAGGACCACAGAAAATACCCTATTTTGCTTCACTAATAATCATCAGCACACCTATCGTATGCTCCCTTAATGCATAGCTGCATTTTGACATAGTTTTCCTGCAAACACTGGTGCATGTAGTATTGAGTTTGTATAGTTCAGTGGTCCCCATCCTTTTTGGTAGCAGGAACTGGTTTCATGGAAGACAGTTTTTTCATGGTCTGGGTGGTGGTGTGGTGGGGGATGGTTTCAGGATGATTCAAGCACATTACATTTATTGTGTACTTTATTTCTGTTATTACTACGTTGTCACTTGCCACTCACTGAAGGTTTTGATATAAGTCTGCAAGCAATTGATTTATTACGGTCTCTATGCAAAACTCTCTGCTAATGATAATCTGTATTTGCAGGCACTCTATTAAAATTGTCATGATAAATTAAAACGTATAGTAATGGCTACTAGTTGAATAACTAGTGGTTCTTACTACAGACTAATATATGGAATAATAGCCAAAGGAAATTGGAAATGTAAATAAAATTTTAAATTCTTCCTGAACACCATGAAAAACTGAAACTACAATAAATGAAAAGCTATACCTTGTACCTTAATAGAAAGACTCAATTATGTACAGGGAAAATTTTAATAAATTAATTTTTAAATATATGGAGCTCTGGTAAAAATCTTAATTTTTATTTAAAGTTTTTTAAAAAAACTTTTCTAAAGCTAACCCAGATGAACAAATGAGTAAAAATGTCAGAAGTTTGAAAGATAAGAATAATGAGTAAGTATTGTGTAAGTCCAGTAGACTTAAACCAAGGAATAAGCTAAAAGAAGGAGTGTAGAATAGAAAGCCCAGAAGCACACTCTAATGTGTCTATGTATGCTTATATACTAGGAAAATGATGAAAATGTGATTATTCAATAATTGGTAGTGGGAATTTATTTAATTTCTGGGTTTGAGAGAGAGAAGTCTTATCTCAAACCATATCCCGCCACCAAAAAAACCCCACAAAAAAACAGAGAATAAACATTGCAAATTGTGGGACTCCAGATCAAGTTGATAAAGAAAGATGAAAGAATTTCTCTTGTCCAAACCTAATGAAATAAACATTAAGTAGTAAAATAGGGAATCTCCCCCTCCCCCAAAAGACAAATGTAACCCAACAAGGAAAGGTGTGTCACTTAAAACAATAGACTCAAAATATTGACAGCTAAAGAACCCAAAATTCTGTATTGAATTCATATTATCCTTACTTCATTTGTACCCCTGCAAACTCAACAGAATCCCTAGATTTCTCCCTTGTAATCCCCACATTAGAGTGATGGAAATTTGTTAGATGTCTCTATTTTCTCTTTCTTCTGATTTTGTATGGGTGGAAACAATTACTAGGAGAGGCATGAAGAATGAAGAACTGAGATTGGCATTCTGAGATGGAAGTGGAGGTTCTAAGTCTTTCTGTATCACACTGGGGGATCAAGCTGCAGCCTGAAACAATTTCCCTTTGGAAATGAGGTATATTCCCTTAAGTAGACTGAACTGCAGTACAGGATTTTTAAAACATTGTCTCACAAGAGAGAGCAGTACTGGTGCTCTAATAAAGTCTGCACACAGCCTCAGCTGTTTCTCTGCCTCAATTAAAGCTGTTAAGCATTAGGGAAAAAAATGGATAGACCATGAAATGCCCAACCCTGGAAATGCATTTCAGAGGACAATATAAATGAGTCTCAGTTAATGTGGGTAAAAAGGAGGTTGAGTAGGTACCCAAATTCTATGAGAACAAATAATACACATTAGTAAAATACACGAAGCATAAGTAATGTGAAAAACAATGGCAAGGAAATCATACCAATGCAACACTACAAAGAAATGAGTAAAAGATGCAGAAGAATTTAGTCCAGAGGAAAACATATTAACAAAAAGAAGGTGATTTTCTGTAATTCTTTTTTTTTTTTATTTCAG
>VBSM01003176.1:72244469-72332922 GCA_008086735.1 Cheirogaleus medius | reverse complement strand
ATGGGATTGCTGGATCAAATGGTAGATCCACTTGTATCGCTTTAAGGTATCTTCTTGATTTATAGAATAATTTTCAAGAATATAAGTTCAATAAGCTTTCAAAGACAAAATAGAGAACAAAATGAAATGGAAAAGGAACTTGAAGGGTTAAGAAAACAATGATCCAGATTGATTTTAGGAAATGTACTTAATATAGAGAGAATGCAACATGGAGGATAAAATATCTAACCTAAAGATTATTGATGTCTCCTGAGGGGAAAAATAAACAAATGAAACAGAATACTTCTGTGAAATAAAGAAAGAACTAACCTGTGTATAGAAAGAGCACACCATGTTCTACGAAAATTTGACACAAAATGATCAACATCAAGATGTATAGTATTTAAATCAAAGTTTAGTGATAAAAAAAGAATTCCTAAAACACAACTAGGCAAAAGATGATTAAATATTTGGCTCACCTCAGACTTCTTCCAGTTTAATTCAATGCCAAAAGAAACAAAGCAATGTCTATAAGTTCTGAAAGAAGGTGTGACCCTAGAATATTATACCCTTCCAGTTTGTTAAGTATACAGGCATCAGGTCAAAATTCAGAAAATAGGCTTCTTGATCTCCTCTTGAATGAATCCATCTAACTGAAAGATGAGTCCAAAAAAGAAACCAGAAATGGTGAAGACAAAATCAAGGAACTGAATTCATTTAAAATAGATGAAGACCTATCAACTATACATAGCAGTGTTAAGATGAATATAATTTAGGTGGTTTTAACCTTGATGATCAAATAACAGTGTAGCTCACAAAAATTAGGTGACATGAAGTGTGAGAATGTTAATTATCTGTTAATAAAGAGGAGTGAATTGATACTTTCCAAAACTGAAATGTTTAGTTAATTATGTATTACTTCATTCTTTTATTCATAATTACTTTTTAAGTCTCATAGAGATTTTTAATAAAAGAAATAGTCTTTTCTGTGTTGAAGAAAGTCATCTGAAGTTTTTTTTCCCAGTTTTCTGTCCATTTCTTTTTTTCTGTTAAGTATGATTAAAACTGCGTTTGTTGCTTTTTTATTTAAAATAAAATTGAGTATGAGTTTCTGCTATCGTTCCTTCCTCATTCTCTCTCCTTTCCTACTCCTTCTTCTCCATGAAGAGTTTTAATGTATTACCTTTGGGTAGTGGAATTTTTAAACTTACACTTTGTATTTCCCTGCACTGCTTAAATTTCTATGTTGTGTATCATTTAACATAATCAGTTAAGTAATTATTATGAAAAATGAGTTAAAGTAAAAATCATTTAAAATGCTGTAAGAGAAAGAATGATTATTAACTGATTACTAGATGTAGGTCGTCTTTCCAATATTAACTCCAAATGTAGAAATGACAGGGTTGAAGCTTGATAGGTTTTATTCTAGAAAACAAAAAACCTCTTTATGACATAAAAGCCCTTAAAATTCAAAAAGTGGAAAATATTTGTCAATTATTTGAAAAAGGAATAATATCCTCTATCTTATTAGGGTTCTTATAACCAGTAGGAAAAAGATGACCACACAAAGAAAACAATGGTCATAGGACAATATCAGGCAGTTCTTGGAAGTAGTATGAATGGTAAAAATAACTTATGAACGTGTGTCAGCATTTCTTGCAAATGAAAATAACATCTACTTCTTATATATCATATTGACTATTTTTATGATTATTATTATACATAGAGTTGGTAAAGCTGCTGGTAAAAGGCATATATACCTTAATGGTGGAAATATGAATGTACATATTTTTAGAGGTCAGTTTAGCAAAGTCTCATAAAATATTAAAATAAAAGCTTTTAACCTGATCATTTCACTTGTAAGAATTTATCCTAAGGAAATAACCATGAATATGCCCAAAGGTTTACCTAAAGGAAAAATTGTTTATGGTAGGAAACAAACTTGGAAATAACATAAATGGCCAACAGTAGTGAATTAATTATGCTACATTTTTATTATCAGTTATTTTTAATGACACTGGAAAAGATACAATATATTATTGATTTAAAGAAAACAAGCTACAAATTACATTATATAGAACAATTTCCATTATATTGATATTTATATTTATCTGTCATATATAGGTTTATGTATATACTAATTAATCTGGAAGAACATAAAATGATATTTATAATGATTATATCTGGAATTATAGGTTTTCTTTTCTTCTTTTACTGTTTTCACATATTCTCTGAATTTGTTACTGGAAGTATTTCTTGACTATTCAAAAAGAAAAGGTTATTTTGTGTAGAAAGAAATTGGAATACATTTCAATGGAGTATTTAGTAAGCTTATAAATCTGTAATTTGCATGAATAAAAAGTTATTCTTTTGAAACAATAGATTACACTCTTGATCCAAGTGGGCAGAAATCCTGTAAAATTCAAGATGTAAAGCAAATAGGCACTAAAAGTAAAGTCTATTTAGGTCTTAAAGGTAAACATGTTTACAATCTTAGTTTTACCAGTAAATATCTTACGTGAACTGAATCCATAGAGCTAGGTATTTCATTAGAAGTCCCGTGGGAAACAAAATCATGTGGTGTACAGGGCCAGTGCACCCCATTCCCTGCCTGATGTGATGGATGGCATTTTGGTTATTTCTTGACTGCTATGCAGCAGAATTTATTGGAAAATATTGTTTTAAAGTAAAGTGCTGAATGAAGTTGACCCATCCCTTTCCTTGTGTATACAGAGTATCTTCAAATTCCCCGCAAACCTAGAATTAAACATCTGTATAAACATTTACCTTGCAAGAGAAGATACTCAAGAGGGCATGAATTTCTTTGGTAGCTAAAGTTGTAGAGGTACAGTTAAGAGATTATTCTAAAGTCCATATTGCCTAATTTAGACATAGGTTTTACCAGCTCCTAGTAGCAGAGATATATCAAGGGCGGTGCTTTGGCATTTGCTTATTTCTGCTTGGGAGCAAATGAAAGTTTCAGGTCTCCTTTTGTTGAATGTGGGTTGAATTAGAAAAGACTTGAGCCTTCTCCTCCATAATCTCATAATATCCATTAGTCTTGTTTTTTAATGGCCAGTTAGACCTTTTTCAGTCTTAAGTGCTTTGCAAATGCAGCCACAGGACAAATGCCCTATCTTCCTTGTGAGTTTAGGTAATTTTGTTGTTTTTCTCCCTGGACTGAGGAGGTTTGGGTGAGGGGACCAGCTGTCCTGTGTCTTTTGTTGTGGAGTGTGGATTTTGGAGGCTGATCTTAGAAGAGAGGATTTACAGTGAATGGTACCCAGATAAATAGTTCATTTGATTTCTGTATTAATTATAGTAACAATAACTGTGTAAAGGATAGTGAAATTCTAGTCACTTATCAAGCTAGTAGTTTCTTTCTTGTTCACTTAAAATCTAAATAGGTTTTCCTCAGTAGGTGATTCTCTTATAAGCAGTGATTTAAAGACCCAGGAATTTCTTTTATCCTATGGTTCCATTGTCTTCGTCATATGGCTCCTGTGTTGCTGGCTTGGGGAAAGAGCATGAGAGATGTGCATGAGTACTTTTTCTATGGGCTGGACCTAAAAATAGTTCACATCTTTTCTGTTTACATATAATTGGCTAGAACTCAGTTAAATGGCCACACCTAGCTGAAAGAGAGACTGAAAATGTAATATAGCCATGGACCAGGAAGAAAGGAACAAGAATTTGGCAATTATATTGTCAGACTATATCACAGTTACCAAATGCAAACAGAGAACAATAGGAAATCAAAGAAAGAAATGATACATAGGTTTGGTAAAGCTTCTGGTAAAAGGCATTTATACCTTAATGCCACCATTTGGGAGACAAGAATATCCAGATCTTGAATTCTAAGTGATACAAATGAGAGGCATGTAGTAATTACCTGAGCTAGAGCTAAATATTCCAGGAGGCCTTTAATAAGACTTTCTATTCTAATTATTGGTGTGGAGTAGAAACAGTTAAATCAGCCAACAGTAAGTAAAAGCTATTTCATTTTATCTTTTAATCCATTGGTAGACAAAAAATATAAGCAATAATGAGTTCTCTTTACTTATGTAGAATTATTTTGCCTTATGACCTACATTAAGGTTAGAGTATTCACTTTTAAACATAATTTTAGATTCTTGATGTTATGGTTTGTTACTATTTTATAGACTTTGGATTTGGACAGAAATGATTTAAAAATTATAAAGTCTCTGTGTTAGAGGAAACTAATAATTGTAATCCAATAAAAGTAAATTCTAAATAGTTATTAGAAATTTGAAAATAATAGTCATCAACATTTATATAATATTCTATAATTTGTATATATCACATTTTTGTTTATACAGATACTTTATTTGAGAAGTGTTTAATAGTCTTGAATCTTTAGAAGATATCTGTGTTATAAGCTGTTGTTTTCTTTTTGTGAGGGGAACTTCATAAAAACGATTATATAATTCTGTATCTGTTTACAAAATTCACTTTCTTATCCAAAAGTTATGTGATCAGAGAATCCAGTGTGTTTCATGGTGTTTTTTCCCCCTTCTCTCTAGGAGAAAAGTTGAAATTATGCACACCCATAGTCTTTTCACTCTTCTTGGAGAAAGGCTGATGTTGCATACAAACACTGTGACTGTCACTACATACAACACACTTTATGAGGTAAAAATGAAAAATGTGTGATGAAAATTTTAAATGTATACAGTGGAAACCTTCGTAATCTATGTGACTGAGATCACTAGTTGGTCTCAAATCTAGTTAATCTAAAAAGATAATTAAAGCTGTAATCATTAAAAAAAGATGAATACATACCTTATTTTTTATTTCATTTTAAAACATATCCATGTACAATTATTTGCCAATCTTTTTATGTTGGTCTAAGAGCTTTTCTTTGAATGTGGGTTGGCTGACCGGCTTCGCAGTCTTTCTCACATAAACTGCACCCCTTATGTGTTACATGTTAGTTCTACTTCCCCACCCCCACCTCCATCTCCCTGTCTCTTCCTGTCTCTCTTTCTGCTTCTAATATGTACCAACTACCAACATTACAGCAAGAGTTGATAATGGTATAAAATGTAGGTAAGAATTGTTTGTAAAAATGATATCCAGAGGATTCTTTAGATTTTATCATTTCAGTTTATAAGTCCCTTTCTCATCACTTCTAATAGATGGTCATATAGCTTTGGGTTCAGTGTTTTCTGTGAAATGCGTGTGCTGCCTCACAAAGTAGCTATTTTATTTTTTAAATGCCAGTAAAATATTAGGAATATTTCCTTATATTAAAACCTTAATTCTACTTTCTTATAACTGATCTTCATTGGTCCTAGTTCTTTTCTCTAGTGCAAGGATTGGCAAACTACCAATATCCATTTTTGTATGCCTGCAAGCTAAGGATTGTTTTTATATTTCCAAACTGGGAAAATAATCAAAAGAACAATAATATAAGACATGTAAAATTTAAATGATTTTCAAATTTCAGTGTCTGTAGTTTTATTGGAATAAAGCCACACTCATTTATTGAGGTGTTGCCTATGGCTACTTTTGTGCCACAACCACAGATAGTTGCAATAAGAATGTTTGTCATGTTCTGATCACTGTGCACTGTTGCTTGGCACACTGGGAATCACAGGGATTCAATAACTCAGTAGTGTTTCACATACCATGTGTATTGCTGAACATAACTTTTGCTTTTTAACACCTTAGGACTGCTCACGAGTTTTCTCCTGTTTTGTGCATCATCTGTTAAGGACTGCTCACGAGTTTTCTTGTTTTTCACTGTAGTTATGATGATTTAAATAATGTGCAGTTTGCCCAAAAACGTGAGGTCCCTGATGTATGTCTTAGAGATTTCTATGTGGTACGAAAGGTATTAAAATAGATAAAAAAATAGATCAAAATAAAACAAAAAGTGGATTTCTAATCTCACGCTTTGAAATACAGTGGAGTAGAGATTTTTTTTATATAGATTTAGACAGTAATGTTTGTGTCTGTTATGCAAGGCCATTATAGTCATGCTAAAAGAATACTCACAGATATTACTAAACATGTATAATAATATTCATGACTCAGAAAAGCAGTCATTAGAAAATATAAAACAATATCATTGCAGATTTCTTCACAAAAATTTTAAAAAATGAAAAGAGAGACATTGAGGAAGGCAGATACTGAGATTTGGAATGGAATTACATTATAATTTTAAATTAATATGAGACAATTTCAAACTTCTGTAAAACTACATTATTTTTGTATAAGCCATGGGCCAGATAGGCTCAATTCCAGATTTTACCTAGACCTCAAACGGGATAGTTTTTACATTTTTAAATGATGGGGTGGGGGGAAAAGAATATTTTGGGATGTGTTAAATGATATGAATTTCAAATGTCAGTGTCTATAAATATTAAAGTTTTATTGGAACATAGCCATGCTCATTCGTTTATGTGTAGTCCATGGGTGACTTCATACTACATTGAAAGAACTGAGTAGTTGTAATAGAGACCATTTGATCCACAAACCCTAAAATACTTACTATCTGACCTTTTATATAAAAAGTTGCTCTACAGCAACTAAGAGAAATGTAACTCCCCTCTGTTACTCTTTTATTAAAAACTGTTATTTTAATCTGACATCAGAATTAATAGGCATTCATTATAAAAATGTGGAAAATATAGAAAAGCACAAAAATAAAGTTTACCCATTAGTATCTCCATTAATACTTAATTTAAAAATAAAATATATGTAATTTTTCTCAACTTGTATGCATAACTCATAAAATATCCGCATAATTTTGTGTCCTTTTTGCACTTAAAAATATATTGCAAATACATTTATTACAAAATACTCATCTATAGCTGCGGAGGACAAACTTTTTTGGTAAAGGACAGATAGTAAATATTTTAGGCTTTGTGGGCTATATGGTGTCTGTCACAACTTCTCAACTTTATAATTGCAACCCAGAAGCAGCTGTGGACAGTATGAACAAAATGGGCTGTGTTCCGGTAAAACCGTATTATAGAAACAGGTGGCATTCCAGATTTGGTCCACAGATCATAGTTTTCTGATCCCTGATCTATAACATTACTTTTAACTTACTTTATTTTTCTCTGTTTTATATTCTCATCAGTAAATTTTAAGAGTGACTGCTCTTTTGATAAATGAAGAAAACTTTTGGCCACTATGATTTTTTCATTTCTGATCTTATTATTTCCACTTTGTGTCAGTCTTTCCTCAAAACATGTGATTTGTAGACTCTAGGCTCCAGAGCAATGCCTTTTTAAGTTATAGTATGTTTAGTATTGCTTTAATATTTGGCCTACAGAACTGAATAAGCACTAATAGAATGGCCTACTCTATGCAGAGTATGGTGAGTCATTTCCTTTCTTGATTCTGATGTTATATTGCCCTAATAGTAACTCCCTTTTATTGGATATTTCTTATGATAATCATCTTCTTTAAATATATGATTAATATATCAGATCTTACAACCACCCTATGATACTGGTATTTTTATTGCCTTTTAAAACAGACAAACTGAGACTCACAGGTCAAATAGCTTGCTCTATGTCATATCACTAATAAATGGTCATAAAATAGGCAAGTTCTGTGATATATGTTCATAAGGCAAAAATGTCAGAATCTATTTATAAGTGACAGCATTAAATTCTCCCTTGAATTAAAACCTTGCTTTTAAAATATCAGATTATGTTTCTGAATGCTAGTGTGTAATATTGATGAATTTGTGTTTATGTCTTTTTTTTAACCTGATAATTGCTTTGGTCAATGATGACAATATAAGTATTTTAATCATTGTTTTACCTATGTGAATTTCTGAGCCTCTGCTTGTTTTGGCCTATTATTTGACAATAGAGTAGAAAGTCTGTGTAGTCAATGAAACTTTATATTAAAATAATAGTATATAATAACACAATATGCTGAATTTACAAAACCATTGTATATTTCTAACCTTAAGATAAGAAAATGTCATGTGTATGTATACACACATATGTATTTCCATTAGTCTTCCTGAAAAGTGACTCAATAGCAAGTGCAGCAGCATTTTTACCTACCATCTGCACTCATGTGTACTCCTAGTATCCAGATTTGGTCTCTAATGATATTCTACACAAAACAAAGCCAAGTTGTTGCTGACTCTGAGAGTGAGGAAAAGTCAGAATAAGTTTGAATCCTTTAATATTGGATGTTGGATCATCCAAAGGTCCTGTAATGGTGAAGGAATCAACTTACAGGGCCTCTGATTAATTTGGTAATAGTACCTGTTTTTTAAAATAGAATAATTATCATGGCTAATTGATCAATTCAAAATTGATCATTTTGAATGACCTTAAGTTCATAAAGAACTCATTCTAAGAAGAAAAGTTAATGTAAGTATATACAAAGTCATAAAAAGAAAGATGATAAATGATTGGTCAGCACTATTCCACAAAATAGTAGAAAGAGTCTTCAGCATAAGCTTTAATACTACTGACACAACAAATTGTATTATCAAAATGACATTGCATTCATTTCTTGATCGCCATAGTTTAAACATTGCATCATTTAGTGAGTGGCATCTACTTGCAAAAAATTAAAACTCATGTTATAGGTATCCACTTAAATTTTCATTAACATAGAAATGAAATTTAACTTAAAAAGGCAAACAGCTTCAAGACTTGCAGTTTGGTTTTAATTCACACTGTGAGCATCAACCAGTCCTGCACTCTTAGCAAGAATCAGTTGGTTGATTATCCAGAGTGGGACACCTTTTCTTAATCTTCATTTTCCTTTTTTGGTTTGGGGAAATTGTCTTAACCTTGGCAGCGTATCAAAATAAATTAAATATTCCTACAACTCTTGGAAGGTGTAAATCAAGTCCAGAAATAGTAAAGAACTATGTCAAAATCTATGGTGTTGCTAATGATATTTTAAAATAGAATAGAAAAGAATTGATTATTTATTATTTTAGCAAAGTGTTTTGAAGTCCTGTTAGGATATTGATGATGTCATAGTGATCTTTAAAACTTTTAAGTCTGATAAGATGCCTACAATATAGTAAACAAATATTAAGGCATAGAGTCATTTAGACTTTTAGCAGGATATGTCAGACAGCATTGTATAACTTATGAAGATATAAAAATATGTCTTAGTTATTCTGAAAACCAGAAAATTATTAAGAAAATATCCCTGTGTCCTACTTTTCTGAGGTGAATTTATTCTGTAGGTAATATAAAGTTGGCTGTAATGGACCTTTCTTTGAAATTACTCAAAGCTATTTTTATGTACATATTTTTTAGGAGTTGCAATATTTGTACAATTTGTTTCTAATATTTTATTTGTATCTTTAGTTTTGCTTTTTGACTTCTATAAATTATGAATAATTATGTTTTCTTTTGTTAATGATTTGCAGCACTTCCTAAAACCCTTAAGAATTATTTGTTATATTTTAGAATATGTTTTCTGAAGACAGAACTAGATTTTTATGTTTAGGTACTTATAGATCCCGATAATACGATTCATTATTTTATTATTAATAAGTATTGTGATATTATTTTTGTTTTATAGCTTCTCTTTGCATGCTTTTCCCTTGATTAAGTGAAACACGTAGTGTAGACAGAGGTAGACAGGTGTGTGATAGTAGAACCTGAAGAGCTCAGTTTCTTATAGAAATAATTGATTTAAAGGAAAACATATTTTTAGTTACTTTAACTGTTTTTGTAAGAGTAAAACAATTTTTGAGCACAAATTATTTTATGAGTTAGTTGAGTTTAAAACTAAGTACTTTATAATAAGATTTTTAAATTAAAATTATAGAATCTCAGAGGTGGGCAGTATATTAGATATCATCTTATTCAGACTTTCTTTTCACCGATAAAGAAACTAAAAGTCAAAAAGTTAGGTAGTTTGTCCAAACCTATAAAGATTCTCTGACCTGTATACCTTCAGTGGCACTTAGATGTAATGGTAGGTCAATAGTTTGCCATTTTTACCACTCCTCTCTCAAAAAGTTGTACCTACTAATACTGCAAAACGATTTACTCATGATGAAGCCAGGAAGTGGGGGGGTCAGAAAGAAAGTTGTAGTATCCCCTGCTTATGCCAAAAGTTTTTCTGTAACACATGAATTACAAAATAATTCCATTTATAAAATGAAATTTACATGTGTAATGCTGGGCTCAGATCTATGTGTATAAATAGCATATTTATCAAGTTACCCTCTGCTTATGATATATTGTTGTTTCCCTCCCTGTCCGATACCTGTATGATAGCCACTAGGCACTTGTGGCAGTTGAACACTTAAAATGAGGCTAGTTTGAATTGAGATGTACTTTAAGTGTTCAATGCAAATTTTTGCTTTCTTGTCCATACCTGGTTCTGAACCTCCTTACTATTTATTTTGTTTTGGTGGGGGGAAGGGGTTACTTACTTGGCATATCTCTTACCAAATCCATTCAAACCTATAGGGCCCATCTTGAGTCCTGTCTTTTCATTAAAATATTTATATCTATATTCGTCTCTCCTTATTTATATCTCATTATTTCTCTTCTCCCTTTTTAAGCTCACATGGGTTCTTAATGACAGTGTACCATGTTTTATTACTTAATAGGGGCATGCATTTATGCCTGTCTCCAGAATGATAATTAAGTAAATTGCTGCTAGAAATATAGTTCCACCTAGCAACTTATTTTCCGTCTCCAAACATTTAACAGAGTGTGGGCACATAAATGGTTCTTAATAAATGCATGCTGAATTGAGTTTCTAAATATATATTTGTAATTTTAATAAAAGCTCTTATATTTGAATATGTTATAGTTTTCAAAGCACGTTCACTTATAGAGCATTATTTAATCTTCCTAGCAGCTTTATTAGATAGGAAAGGCAATTATTCCCTTCATTGTTAGATGATAAAATAAGGACTTAAAAAGACAACACTGTAAAAACTGGTGATGCTTTTGTTTCCTGTGTAGTGTGATTTCTTCTCTTTCAATTGAGAAAGTTTTGACTATTCTCTGTCATGGAAGAGTATGGCCTGATTTTCTTCAAGCTTGTCTGAAGTTATTTTGAATCCCTTATTTGTAAAAAGAATTTTCTGGGATCTTGTCCACTGAGTTGTAGGTACATACCAGGGTCTTTGGAATAGATTGATGTGAAAACTCCTTGTAGGTGTTTACCAACCACTAATTGATTATTCTTTAGTATGTGGTTTTCAAAGAAATTTTATTGCATGTTTTAATTTTATTTGATTAGGAGTGAATGTCTAGGGTGCTCTGTTCAGAAAATTCTGAGGCACTGTTTAGTTGTAATTATGAAGTGTTTAGTTTCAACAAAAGTATAGGAATGAGGGGAATAGGGATAATTTTGCCCTATATTTGTTATTTAAGTAATAGTAGGTCAGCTTTTATTTCAAGTCAATACCTTTTTGGTGTACATTCCTAATATAACTATATAAATTTCCTGTCTTTTCTTAGTCTAAGCAGAAAGGGAATAAAATGACACTTCTGGATGTCATGGTCCTTTTTTAATCAGAAGAGACCATCCTTGTTTCTTAATTTACTTTCTCCCTTAACTTTTATAATATAGCTATATGTACAATTGACTTTTTAGCTAATGTTTATAATTTTGCCATAGTTTTTGTACTTGTACATGTTAAGGCTAGACAGGAATTAAATCACTGATATAAAATGAAGTCTTTATTAAATATAAGTTTATATATACGTAAGAGTACAAGTATACACAAGCTAAGACACAAAATACAGTGAATAGTCATACATATATTTTTTATATATAATTCATTTATCCATTCTTTCATTTAACAAATATTTATTGAGTACTGACAGGACATCAGGTGCCGGTGCCAATCACTAAGGAATGTAACAGTGAAGAAGATGTACAAAATCCTATTTTTGTAGAGCCTACATTTTAGTGAAAAAGTTAGTAAATGTTTTAGAATTCTGTCTTTTATTTGGTCTACTGTTGCCATTTTTTGTTATTTGTAAGAAAATTTTAAAAAATCACTCGTCAGTAAATAACAAGGAACCACATTGTTAGGAAGAACTTTTCTTTGTCACACTTCATTTTGAAGTAGAGAACCAAGCTAAGACATTAATCTCTTATTTACTTATTTCTTTTATTTTAATTAATGATGATACAAAGAATTAAATGTTTATAATTCACAACATTGGAATATTAAAGATAGATACTGAAAGGGTATTTCAAATAGTATAAACTAATGGATTTGCTAATTAATCTTTCCTTCCATAGAAATTGGTTCTGGTTTTATCTCCATCCATTATAAATAAAATTTGAGGAATACAGAGTTAAAGAATTTAGAAGTATATGGAATTCATTAGAAAGTCTCTTAGAAGAGATGATCCTTTTGATTTGAACTGAATTTATATTTTTTGCAATTTCTTTGTATATCTATATTTTGTAATTATGATTTAAATCCTTTTCTAAATGAAGTTCAAATTCTTCATCTTTCAGATCTTGACAGAGCAAGTGTGTACTCAAGTTGTACACAAACCACATCCAGAGCCAGATTCTACAGTGAAAATTCAGAATCCAAGTGAGCAAATGGCAGTTCTTTATTGTAATACGGTAATAGTAACATGGCAACTTCTGAGACTAAATCAAAACTTTTCTAACCCCTTAAATCATTATGGTATTTACTTAGTTCACGACACTTATAACTCAAGTATAATAGTGCCAAGTATTTAGTTGAAAATTAGTAAATTCTTTTTGAGTTGAAAATATGATATGGTTCTAAATCTTCAAGTTTTTTTTGTTTACAGTGATTCTTAAGGTGGTGGCAACTTTGTTAAAAAACTCTACACCAAGTGCAGAACTGATGGAAGTTCGTCGTTTATTTTTATCTGACATGATAAAACTTTTTAGTAATAGCCGGGAAAATAGAAGGTAAGCAATTTGAATACTATAGCAAAACTCTAGTCTATAATTAATCCTTTTCCCTCCTTAATTTTCAGTGTCTTTCAAATAAAAAATTTCAACTCTTCCATATTGCTAAATACTTTTAATCATTAGAAAAGGCATTACTTGTTCCTTTGATAAAAATCTGTATTCAATATAATTCTATTTATTTTAATATTATTTTATTTTATAATATGGATATTATATTTAAATTGTGTATGTGAATATACCTATACACAAAACCTTCTTTAAAATGCACTATTCCTTTTGGTGGTACCTGTCACGAACAGTACTTTTAATTGTAATTGTGCTGGATTTGCCCATATTCGTCTATCCTTTTCCCCCAAGTTAGTCGTATGACTGATTATTGTCATGCATTTTTGAGCTGGGTACTAGGACATAGGATAGAGTCTAAGGCCATGAACTCTTTGGCATTCATTTCCTGAGTCTTTAATTTAACATATATTGATTGATTGTCTATTGTGTTTAAAGCACTGTGCTGCATAAGGTAGTCTTAGTACAGTCCAGTGGGAAAGACAATCATAAAGCAATGATTAATTTCTAATGTGTTGAGTGCATGATGAGTGCTAAAGCTGATGAGATAGTAGAGAAACAATAAATTTGACTGGGAGAGTTAGGGAAGTGATTCTGAATGATCATTAGAACTTTTCCAGGTAGAGAAATGGGGGAAAGTCATTCCA
Source organism: Cheirogaleus medius (assembly GCA_008086735.1). Lineage (NCBI taxonomy): Eukaryota > Metazoa > Chordata > Mammalia > Primates > Cheirogaleidae > Cheirogaleus > Cheirogaleus medius. The sequence continues at coordinate 72,319,333 of VBSM01003176.1, read as the reverse complement.
GGTATAGAATATAGAATGTGCAGAATTGCTTTACTTAGGTCATCACATCATATTTTCACTATTTTCTCTGAATTTCAAAATAGTAAATTCTAATTTAATTAAGGTATTTTTGATGAGATCTTTTTCTCCCTTAGATGCTTATTGCAGTGTTCAGTGTGGCAGGATTGGATGTTTTCTCTTGGCTATATTAATCCTAAAAATTCTGAGGAACAGAAGATTACTGAGATGGTCTACAATATCTTTCGGATTCTTTTGTATCATGCAATAAAATATGAATGGGGAGGCTGGAGAGTCTGGGTGGATACGCTCTCAATAGCCCATTCCAAGGTAACAAGGGATTTAACATTTTATTTCATCAGGGTTACATCAGTGCATTGAATGGCTATAAACACTTGTCTGGTGCCATCTTGTGGGCATCTTAGATTTTGGCAGATTTCTTTATCTCACTTTTCCCGCTTTTCTCTTTTCTGTTTTTCCTCCCTCTTAAACTAAACTAAACATTAGTTTAAGTTTAATGGTATTTCTGATTACATTATCTTTATTTTTAATCTTAAGACTGTGTGTCTATAATTTAAATATTTGTTCTTTGGTAAAATGAAATAGTGATTTAAAATGTAAAGTATATACACATTAGATTCTGGAAATGCAGAGATGTGATTTTTCATCATGTAACATCATAGAAGAAGCATGAGTGTCAGAGGCTGGCTTTTAATCCAGTCTATGCCATAATTGAGTTTTGTGATTTTAGGAGACTCATTTAATCCTTTTGAACAGGGGTTAAAATTTTTTTTGAAGGGGATAGATAGTAAATATTTTAGGCTGTGTGGGCTGTGCAGCCTCTGGTTGCAGCAACTCAACTCTGCTACATAGTGTGAAAGCATCCATGGAAATATGTAAATTTGAAAATGAATGAACATGGCTTTGTTGTGATAAAACTTATATACCAAAACAGATGATCATTAGATTTGGCCCATGGGCCATAGATTGCCAACCCCCACTTTTGGGACTTGCTTTCTTCTTCCGTGAGAGGTTTTTATATTATGATAATCTTTAAAGAAAAGTCCCTCTCAATCTAAAATTCTGTTACCCTATCATTTGAATACAAATTAACATTACCTGTCTCTCAGGAAGGATTTCGAACTTTAAAAAAACTTCAGAAAAGCTTTGATTTCTGTTATAAATTCACATTTTGTAATATACTGACACCTCACATTTACCATTGCTTTACAAATTTGAAAACAGCAAAGAAAAAGATATTGCATGTCTTTGTCCAAAATATATATTTCCTGGGTCTCCTAAACAAGTCTACCTATGTAAATTCATAGTACCCTATATAAAAATAAAACTGTGACTTTTAACAGTTTATAAATGTATATATTTGTAGATATGTTTGAATTTTTTTAGCCTCAGTTGTTGCAGTAGATTCACATATAAGTAATGGATGGTTAAAACGGTATCCAAAGTAAAAGTACTTTGGATATTGTGTATTATTAGCTGTCATTTCTCTGGTTAAGCGTAAATAAATGTGTGGAAGTTAATTGGCATACTAGGGTAACACTGAAATTCTTAACTTAAAAACCATTTAATATTGCTAACTTACCTATGTGATTTTTGGGCAAGTCATATATAATAAGTTATATATGGCTATATTTGTTGATTATTTCCAGTTACTTAATGAAACTAAGCACTGGTTTTAGGATTAACATGTATAAAATTAGAAAGCTTAAGCTTAGCACTATTTTGGATATTGCCATCATTTTATTTTTATTATTTTCTTTTTGATATATACAAAATGCCTTAATGTTTGCTTTACTTATTCTTAAGGTCACTTATGAAGCACATAAGGAATACCTAGCCAAAATGTATGAAGAATATCAGAGACAAGAAGAGGAAAATATTAAAAAGGGAAAGAAAGGCAACGTGAGCACCATCTCTGGTCTTTCATCACAGACGACAGGAGCAAAAGGTGGAATGGAAATTCGAGAGATAGAAGATCTTTCGCAAAGCCAGAGTCCAGAAAGTGAGACAGATTATCCTGTCAGCACAGATACTCGAGACTTACTTATGTCAACAAAAGTGTCAGATGATATTCTTGGAAGTTCAGATAGACCGGGAAGTGGTGTACATGTGGAAGTGCATGATCTTTTAGTTGATATAAAAGCAGAGAAAGTGGAAGCAACAGAAGTAAAGCTTGATGATATGGATTTATCGCCAGAGACTTTAGTAGGTGGAGAGAATGGTGCTCTTGTGGAGGTTGAATCTTTGTTGGATAATGTATATAGTGCTGCTGTTGAGAAACTCCAGAACAATGTACATGGAAGTGTTGGTATCATTAAAAAAAATGAAGAAAAGGATAATGGCCCATTGATAACATTAGCAGATGAGAAAGAGGAACTTCCCAAAAGTAGTGCATCATTTCTCTTTGAAAAAATACCCAAACAGGAGGAAAAACTCCTTCCTGAACTTTCTAGCAATCACATTATTCCAAATATTCAGGACTCACAAGTACATCTTGGTGTTAGTGATGATCTTGGATTGCTTGCTCATATGACGGGTAGTGTAGACTTAACTTGTGCATCAAATATAATAGAAGAAAAAGAATTCAAAATCCATACAACTTCAGATGGAATGAGTAGTATTTCTGAAAGAGATTTAGCATCATCGACTAAGGGGTTAGAGTATGCTGAAATGACTGCCACAACTCTGGAAACTGAGTCTTCTGGTAGCAAAATTGTACCAAATATTGATGCAGGAAGTATAATTTCAGATACTGAGAGATCTGATGATGGCAAAGAATCAGGAAAGGAAATACGAAAAATCCAGACAACTGCTACGACACAAGTAAGCTATCTTATATAAGTTCTAGAAATAAACAAAAATGCATTGGATAGATATTGAATTGTTAGCATGAAAGCAGAGTAAATTTCTTACCCATTACACCATATTTGTATTCAATTATGGTATAATAGTAATTTATGGAATTGAGTAGTATGGTTGCATATATATAAAGAAATTAAAATATATGAATTATATTTCCAACTCTGCCACATTCTTCTTTGTAACTTTGCTCAACCTCTCTGGGCCTAAGTTTCCTTATATAGTACAAGAGTTTGTACTAGATTAAAATGTGACCTTTAAGGTCTCTACCCGTTCTAACATTTTGTAACTGTGACTACATTTACACATTTTATACTCGAGATCTTCATTCTGAATACTTGATTAATTTTAACCTTTTAAGCTTCAGGCCCACCCCTGTTCTGTGGATTATAGAAAAGAGGACTTGGAGCCCAGATTGAACTGATAAATGAAGGGGAAGGGAAAAGGGAACTGTTATTTATCAAGTGCCTACTATGTTCCGGGCACTGTGCTATATATTTTCAGATTTAATCCTCACAACAACCCTGTGAGGTAGGTAATATGGCTGAGAAAAATTAGAATTATGAGCAGTGAGAATTTTTTTTTATAACCACATAGATAGGAATTTGTTATAAGAAAACTTAGGTATGGTGTTTAGGAAATGTTAGTGCTTCAGTTTTGCCTCACCAGAGTAAAATTAAAAACAGATGATGTTTTCTAATATGGATTTTAATTGGTGAGCCTTAAGTTATGACTCCTTTCATACTTTCTAGGCTAAACAATACTTTATAACCATAAAGTATGAGTTTAAGAAATTATAATAATACTTTTACCCTTAATGATTTGGGCTTAGTTGTCCTCCATGTGTTCCACTTGCCTTTTAATGTCATTGAAGATAAATTTAATGTCTTTCCATTAGTTATAAAGAGTAAACTACGCCTTACTGCTGTCTTTGTACTCCAGTAAAAATCCTTAATAATTTGTGTGTGGGAAAGGTATTTTTGTTTTCTAACTGCCAATTTCCAATTTTGTGGCAGTTGCACTGCAGTGATAATTGGCAGGGGATGGGGATATTGCATTAGGTGCAGATGTAAAATAAAGGAAAATATGGTGCATTGTTTATTGGACGGTAAGCTTGCCTGTTGAACACACTAGGCTTGCCTGTTTTTCATATGGAGTTCATAGGCATTTTTCTAGTTTGTTTTCTAACTTATCGAATGCATTTGTTTTTTCGAATTGAAGTATTGTGAATGAAAAAGACTTTGAAGTTGACTTGAATCTGTTCAAGTAATATTTCTTCTAATGTTGTGTTTTAGTTACAATTAGTTGATGGCATAAATCCAGTATACTTCACTTCATATATGCTCATTTCCTTAAGGAAGTAATGTGGTTTAATGTAGATACCTCATAACAGAGTAAAGAGGATATAGTTTTCAACGTGAACTTTTGGGTTAACGTTAGGTAGGTGAATACCTTGCCTAGTTTCTTCAATAGTAAAATAGAAGCAATAATTGTAGATTTTTCAGCTCAAAAAGGTTCCTATGCAGGGAATTACCACATGAATAATATATGTGAAATATATTAACTTACTAAAGTCATATGCAAAAGCTTTACTCACTCACTCACTTTACTATACTCACTGTTTCATTTTGAAATGAGGTATTTCTTTTGTACTCCACAAAAGTTCACCTTTTCTTTCTTTAGGCTGTTCAGGGTCGGTCTATCACCCAACAAGACCGAGATCTCCGAGTTGATTTAGGATTTCGAGGAATGCCCATGACTGAGGAACAGCGGCGCCAGTTTAGCCCAGGTCCACGTACTACAATGTTCCGTATTCCTGAGTTTAAATGGTCTCCAATGCATCAACGGCTTCTCACTGATTTGCTATTTGCATTAGAAACAGATGTACATGTTTGGAGGAGGTATAGATATTTCTTTTTTATAATTAAAAAGCAAAAATTTAAAATCTGGTACTGCCTGTTCTATATAAAAGAGATTTAATAATAATAAAAAAAATCATTGGTAGTTTAAAGAAATTTCCACATTTTTATCTTTTCCTGTTAAAATTAATGCCATGTTTTAAGTTATTATTGGTACTGATATTTTAACATTTATTGTTAAAATAAAGTTTAAAATAACCCTATGATGTGTATGTTTTTAGAGCCTATAGTACTTAAGCAGTAGACAGCAGTTCAAATATAAACACTTAAAAGACAACAAATCTATATAAATTAAATAATTGCCTTTCTTAATTTTTGATTTAATTTTCTAATAGCAAATATGCAAAAAATTAATTCAGAGAATATATCATGTACATGTATGAAAGTTGATGGCTATAAGTAACAGATTATCCCATCATTAGCACCTTCAACAATCAGTGGCATGACATTCTTAGGACTCAAGTTGGTTTCTCTGCTTTTCCTGATTTTCCTTTTAGGATTCAATGTAACTGCTTCAGCCCCCAGCACCAATTCAACATAAGAAACTTGCCCAGACTAAAAGGCAGGGATGACTCTTCTTCCTTCCTCCTGTTCCTATTTTTCCTCTCCCTTCTATTTCTCTCTCTCCTCTTCCTCTTTCTGTTCTTTTGCCTTTTCTTCTTTTTTTTTTTTAAGAGCCCCTCAAGAAATTTCCCCGCAGCATCACATGCTCTTTCTAAGTTAATCACCAGCAACAGAAAATAGCATTATAATAACTGGTTTATATGGACCGATACTGGTTAACTAGTAACTGGGGTGGGGCCAACCTTTGCTATACCCAATTCATCTCAATAATAGAACAAAATCTAGAATGTGTTAGCAGAGAAGTCATGACTATTGTGTCAATGAAGTCTGCCATAGAAAGTTTTTATTTTTGATTTTATATGATCAATTTGTTCTTAGACTCATTCTGTTTATTGCTATTGTTGTTATATGATAAATTACCTAGAGATGTTAACTAAGGAAACTGAAATACATTACTATTAACATGAAGATCAGTGTATGGAGATAAATAATTTAATTTACTCATTATAATATTCGTAGCCCCCAAATGAGTGATAATCAGCTTTTCTTCCATATACATACTATGTCTCTTTGTTTTCTTTCATAAGCTCTCAAGAAATTCCCCAAATAGAATTTAATGTAATTTAAATTTTTAAGATAGAACTTTATTTTTAGGATAGGAGAAAATGTCTTTAAATCTAAGATACAATAATAGATAGTATTTTACAACTCTAAGAAAGTGAGACTCACTGATTCAAATTTGATCATAGAGTAATCTCCTTTTTCATTTTTTTCCCATTAGAAAACATTTCATGTTCTTGACTGACACCAAATGAAAGGCAGTGTATTTTTTTGGAGTCTACATTGCATGTTTTGTTGGGAAAGCCTCAATATCAACCTATTTTTGAGACCTTTTTCCCTTTTTTAATGTAACAAGTTCTTGAATTTTTACTGATTTATTTATACTCCCTATTATGCCACTTTTGTGACTAACAGGATACATTTTTCACATGGGCGGTCAAAGGTGGGGCTGTAGTCATTGGTGATATGACAAATTGAAACTGCCTAAAAATGAAACTTTCAGTTAACTTTTCAGGTTTTTCACTGCAAATTTTATTTTTACTTAATTATGAAATTTTTCTCTTTGTTATATTTTGAGTTTCCATATTAACATTAGATATACCCTTTGTATATTTAAAATGTTTTGCCTTTCAACACAAAACAACCAGCTTTGGCAAAAATAAGTATTTTAGCTAGATTCATTGACCTAATCATATGACTTAGAATCTAGTTAATACTGTATTTTTCAAGCAGAGACAAAATAATGAGTTAATACAGTTGGGCATAAGAAACCCTGCAGAGATGAATGCTTAATTTTTGGTAATATGACACATAAGTTGTAAATTGTTTTCTTTTCTAATAACTTCACTTTAAATTTTTCTAGTTCTTCTCAATATACTATAATTATTTTTCACTTTAAAAATGTTATTCTAAATAAGTGTAAACCTCCTATTTGTAAGCCAAGTAAATGTTCACTTATGTTTTTCTTTTATGTTATTTTAGCCACTCCACAAAGTCTGTAATGGATTTTGTCAATAGCAATGAAAATATTATTTTTGTACATAACACAATTCACCTCATTTCCCAAATGGTAGACAACATCATCATTGCTTGTGGAGGGATTTTACCTTTGCTCTCTGCTGCTACATCACCAACTGTAAGTACTTTGCCTCCATCTAGTGGTTATACTTTATAATTACGTGACTTTAACATTTTAGTGGTGTTCTGTACTGTAAAAAGGTGGATTTTAACCAGACCTGTTCTATTAAGAGAACTTTTTAACCATTTAAATTTATGTTTCCACTTCTTTTATTTATCCGTGTTGGGTTCCAGCTATATGTGCTTATGTCTGGTAATTCTGATGGTTACTTCTTTGAAAGAGCTATAACTATAAATGATTTAACTTTATTTTCTATATATTGCTTACCTTTTCAAATCTATAGTATAATAAACTATTAAAATCCTTGCTATTTAACATTTTCATTTGATTCTTTACTGGTTCAACATTTACTTTTTACAAATCTAGCCTTGTCTCTATTTGTTTCTTTATAAAACATTGAAATGTATTAAAAGAATACATTTGAAAGGCATTTAATGTTAATTATGTATATCATTTAAAATACAATAGATCAATGTTAACTTTATATATTAGTTGTTATTTTAAAATATATTTGATTCATACCAAAAAAGGCTCCAGAGCTACTTGCTCAGATGGGAAAGAATATAGGACTATGCTTTCCATATTACCTGTGTTCTCACCACCATTTTGGAAACTTATGCTTAGGCCCAGAAAGTATACTTTTGCTAAGAGATAAATCTGCCATTTTGTTAAGATGTCTATTACTTGGTGAGACAGTGTTCCCAAATGGATCTCCAACTTTATTTTAACAAGCTTTTTACATGACCCTTTTTCTTACTAGCCTTTTGTCAATGCCACTACCTCCAGAGCAACATTGAAACTTCAATATTAGCAGCAACACTTTGTATCCTCACACACCTGCTCCAGGCACATACATCTCCATTTTATCTATGAATTTACTCATGAAGACAAAGGCAAGCAGGCTAGTTCGGGAGGGAGTGCAACTGATCAGGTCTTCATTAGGGCGTTAATCAAATTAGCAGCTGACTCAAGGAAGTGGAGCCGGAAAGAGCAGTATGAATAGTGGATGGTGTGTAAAGAGAGCAGGTATCCTGAGATTCAAACTACATTCCTTCTCTTGAATCTCTGTTTTCCTCTTGTGATTTGTACCAAATTCTGGAAAATTGAGAGTGATGCATTATTTTAAAAATGCATTCTGATATTGAGACATGGAAGGCATTTTTTTCTTTTATACGTTAAAGACTGAATAAATCAATGCTTTTGTTTGGCATTTTTCTTGATCATATAAATTTTGTTTTATGTCTTATAAATTATCATTTATTATCAAGAAATCTTAAATGGTTGTATTAAAATTCACTTTGAAATATAATATTGCATGTTTTAAAATTTTGTGCTGATCTAAAACTGATCTTTCTATAAACCGCTTAGCAATAAGTTATTAAAATTTGTATAGGTTTGAAACATTCACATTACTAAATAGTCTTCTAAATTTTAAAGCCAAAAGATCTTTAACTATCAAGATAGAGATAATACTAAATTAATGAATTAATTTATAAACATTATGATTTATATAGTAATTTACTACCTAAATTTGCTTATTTTTTATTTTATAAAGAATATACAGTAAAGATACTGACATTTTGAAGTTGGACTCCCAAAATCATTACTATGCAATTTTGACCACTATAGATTGGAATTTGACACTATTAAAATACTTACTCCCTAAGTCATTCTCAACAGACTTGGGAATTCATTCAACTATAGAAACTTTTATTTATGTCTCTGTTTTTATATTTAGTTATTTTGGTCCATTAACTGATTGTACCTATGCCTGCTTGTACAATATACCTGATTTTATATTCTTTGAATGAATTGCTTCCTTAAAAGAAAGAGCCAGTACCTTTCTCCCACTTCATGTCTAGTAAAAACAAGATTGGTGCTGACTACTGAGTATTGTTTATTTGTTATTGGATTGTATAATACTCTTGCTAGAAGTTGTAGGATAGTAGAGGGGGAAAGTTAGGAAGGAGGTCGAGTAAAGAAGGAAATTAGAACTGATAATGTGGGCTTTTTGAAATTATATTTTAAAATGTAAAAAGCCAGAAGAGGATTTTAGAAGGGATAAATGAAAACGGACACATTGGTAACATACAGATTAACAAAGGGAAACATTTTTTTGTAGATGCCATTAGAATTTCAATACTAGGTATATGAAGAGAGATGGAAACATTCGAAACTAATATTTGAGTGATCTAGTTATTTTGTTTAGATATATGGAGCTTTTCAAAATATTCATATATAAATATGCAGATATTTTATGAACAAATAGAAGTAATGATGGCTTATGGCAGTGATTGGCAAACTTTTTCTGTGTGAGGCCACATAGTAAATATTTTAGGTTTTATAGGCCGTATGGTATTTGTCCAAGCTGTTCATCTCTGCTTTGGTAGTGCAAAAACAGCCATAGATAATGCATAAGCAAATAGGCATGCATGTGTTTCAGTAAAACTTTATAAAAAAAGGTAGTGGGGTTGATTTGACCTGTGGGCCATAGTTTGCTGACCATTGACTTACGGCATATGCTCCTCATAAAATAATGTCATACTATACTGATTTCATGTGAAAACTTTATTACTTATTACAGACCTTTGAAAATTCAGTAGTTAGGGCTTAAGACAAATTAATTATTTTCTATTAAACAAGAATTTGACTTGTAAATTTGACTTACTGACCATTTATTAAAGTTTAATTTTTTAAGACAATTTTATTGAATGTTGTGGTCATTATGGTCTATTAGAACATATGTAACTTTTCACACTCACCATACTGATTTTTTGTCATTTTACATTTCTAATATTGAACTGTTTTAAATTTTGAAAGAATAGGTAGAATGCTACTAATTATTCTTTACAGTCCCACATTTTAAAAAAAGACACAAAGCTCAACCCAGGAATATGTCTTTTCCATTTCTCAGAGGAAATGTGAATCTCATATAATTTGATCCTTTTCATCAAAAACAACCTTGTTTCTCTATATCAATGAGACTTGTTCATGACCTTTTTGAAGTCATTATAATTTAATGGAAGGTATGTAGGCTTTAGCATAAGACAGATCTGTATTTTACTAGATATGACTTCATCCTCAGTTTCTTCTTTTACTGAAGGGTGTTAATTATATTTATCCCACAGGGAGTGTGTTAGGTAATATATATAGAGTGTACTAGATGGAGAAGGCTCGTAATGAAAGTTTTCTTTCTTGAGTTCCTTTGGGAATTATATTTTGTTCCTTTTGGATTTATTTGTATAATGATAGAATAGTCTTTCTGTTTATAAAATAAACCTGCCATTATTCAGAACTCTGATGTTTAAAATATTTGAGAAAAGTATGGGTGATTCATTTTGATAAAAAAATACTAAAATGGTATAATCTTTTTGTTTGCTACTTCCATGGCATGGGATTGGCATAGAAATAGTCTATTTTCCGCCTTGGAACCTTAGATAAATATTATAGTGTATAACACTGATGTATCGCTGTTCTAATCTCTTCAGCATGGGAGAAGATTTTGAACTACTTAGATTAATTTTACTTTTAAGGAAATATTTTAATGGAAACATTAACAAAATGAATACAGTTATACATTGTTTATATTGGTAGTGAGCACTTTGAATTTAATACTCTTGAAGGAGCGGCACCTTGTTGGAGTTTCAGTTTTGCCTGGATTATTTAAAATCATATGTAGCATGAAAAATAAATTACAGAAAAAGTTTCAGATCTCTAAATTAAACCAATAGTTTTAACTTTGGGGAAAAAATTTAGACCTCTTAGCATGTAGTTTGATCGAACTCTGGTTTGGGGAAAGAGCATTATGTTTGTTGTTGATTTTTTGAGTTAATGTTTCTGTGACTAGTCGGTTGAATCCTCTCATTTATTCTCTACTATATGGTTTAAGTTGGTCATAAATGAAAGTGAAGAATTTGCAGGAAAAAATGAAGAAAAGCAAAGAACATGGATTAACCACAAATTGCATAATCACTTTGTGATTTTAAGTTAACCACCATGGTCAACCATCCAGAACACTGAATGTTTAGAATTTAATTCAGTGTCCTATATGGTTTAATTTTCTCTGCCCCAGAAAAATAATGGAGACTGCCATTTCTGGCTCTCTTAGTAATTTTGTAATCATAAGAAAGAAAAGTAACTTTTTCTTTTTTATGTCCAAGAATGTTGACAAAACCTTAATTTTTTAGTATTACTTTTTATTATCAGAATATACAGTTAAAAGATTTGGAAAAATTATTAATAATTTTTTTTTTTTTTTGAGACAGAGACTTGATCTGTCACCTGGGCTAGAGTGCTATGGTGTCAGCCTAGCTCGCAGCAACCTCAAAGTCCTGGGCTCAAGGATTTTCCTGCCTTAGTCTCCTGTAGCTGGGACTACAGTCATGCGCCACCATGCCCAGCTAATTTTTCTATTTTTATTAGATACAGGGTCTCACTTTTGCTAAGGGCTATTCTCAAGCTCCTGACCTCAAGTGATCCTGATCCTCCTGCCTCGGCCTCCCAGAGTGCTGTTTTGTGTTGGGTTTAGTTTTGTTTACCTCATAACACTGATCATACTTTAGTATTCTCAGGATACTGTTACCTGTTTTTGTATGCAATGTACCATGAAAATAACATATTTGAAATTTATACTCACGTATGTTTATTGTCCAAAATCAGAGAAAGGGGACAATTGATGACTTTTACTGTGAAACTTAATTGCATCTAATTTTTGAATATAATGAATATAATTATTTATTTAATAAGATTCTGAAGCTTAGTATAATATCTGTATACTTATCTTAGTTCATATGCTGCAGGTGTCAGTATATCAGTAAGTTCTTTTCTAGCTTGGGAAAGTTATTTTTAAGTTATAATCACTCAAATATTTAATTCTTTTATTAACTTCCGGGAAGTCTGAACTATAGGAAGGGTTCTGTATGTTTGAGAAAACAAATTATATTATTTCCTTATTGAAAATTCTAGAAGGTGGTATAACTAGTTCATTTCCCTGAGTTATTTCTGCTTAAACCAATACTGAGGCAATTTTTTTTTTGGCAGAGGAATTATACTAGCTTGTTTATTAAAATGTTTCATTAATCATCTAGTAGGAAAAGATATTTGTTTTGTAAAATAGAGTATGTATAATTTCTAATACATGAACTATTCTTATATATGTATTGGCAGAGTTACTAAAATAAAAAATAAATTGAAGTCTAAATATTTGATATTTATCTTAATCATATGTAATTTATAAAATGAATATCTCTTCTGAGAATTTGCTTTTAATAAAATAATCAAATATAATTTTAAAATATATTATTTTGTTTCAATTTTACATTGTATTTTCATTTAATTTAATAATTTCCTTTTCTTGTACTTTTTTGGTCTGTTGTCTGTTTTGTCTAATGCATGTCCAGGGTTCTAAGGTTAGTATTACTTTTGTAGTAATTTTCAGGTTTTCAGTTTCAAATTTTATTTTTACTTCTTTACGAAATTTTTGACTTGGTTATATTTTGAGTTTCCATGTCATCTTTAACATTAGACATATTCTTTGTATATTTAAAAGATTCATTGAAAGGATTATTGTCCCAATGCTTGATGTATTACTGTTGTATTATTCACACTACTCTGTAGACTATTATAATATAATGAAAACAGTGATATTACAGTCATATGTACAATCAGATTTTAATTGATTTTAATGAAAGTAAATTGGAAGAAATACATTAAAGATTTAATAATAATTGTATATGAATGATCTTTAATTTTAAACTATGTTATTATACTTATGTAATATTTCATCATATTTATAAAATAATTTTATATAGAATATAAGAATTCTCTTTTAGGTTATGTTTGTGTTAAGAATGCTTTTCACTTTAAAATTTTATTTTATTTTTCAAAAATAACAGTTTGGCGAATTACAACTTAATAGTTGTAGACAACTTAATAGTTCTGTTTATAATTCACCATTTCAAAACGAAAGCAAATTTTGACAGACCAAAGCACTCAAAATAAAACCATTAATTAACTAATAAAGCAGGACAGCTGTGTCATAATTTCAGTAATTCGAAATGATAAAGATTTTGAGAACACATGTCTAGATAAACTAAATTCTAACATTTTGAAAAATTATTCAGAATATTTGATGGACCTATGCAATGGCCAGATTTTGTTCCATTATATTACACTGTAACTTGAAAACTCAGATTTAAAATGAATTTTTTGCTTTTTCTTATAAATTATTGTATCATAGTCATAGGTTTTTAAGTCATGCTATGAAATGATGCCATATATCCATGAAGTACAAGGAAATAAAGAATCTGCATTTAAAAATCCAAGTTAAAAATTGGTCATTTCTTTAGGTCATCAATCCTAAATTGGCATTATGTTGTAAATTAACAATTAAAATCAAATTTCTATCTATTTCCAAGCTTTTTTAGAGAGAATGGTTTTAACCCTATTTTTATTTTAAATATAAGGAAGAAAGTTTGTTATTAATATCTTTTCTGCTGTATTTAGAACTGAGTTTAGTTATATAATGCTTGCAGTAGTAGTCACCTATCGTTTTTATTACCCACTTTGTACACAGGAAATGTTTGAGTGTTTTTTTGTTTTTTTTTCCAATCAGTGTTTTCTGCTCACATTTCCATGTTAATGTTCCTGCTTCTTCCAAGCAGGAAGAAGTTTAGGTAGAATGATGGATATAAATAATGTCAAATGGAACATTAACTAGGAGCAGATACCCATTACATATATTCACCTTGTAGTTGAATTTATCATTTGGTTAAGAGGTAAGGTTAATCAGTATGCTAGTATGCTCATTTTCAGAAAATTTAAACAGTAGACTTTTTTTAATTTATAAAGCATTCCTTATTTTTCTCCATTCCTTGAGGCACTGAGAAAATTTGGCCTAGTCCTAAAGCACAAAAATAATTAAAATGTTATATAGTACACAGTGAAAACATAAGAAATGTTGCCATTGCTTATAAAACTATAGTTATACATTTTAAGAAACAGAATGCTTTTTAACATTCCCTCTGAAATTAAGAAATTAGATTTTATTATAGACAACATTTTAGTGAAAGTACAGCTTCCAATCTTGAATGCTATGATTCTCCTTATTGCTAGTGTTTTATAGGTCATGAATTAAATATCTGTGGAGGAGTTAGTGATCTCTTGATTATTTTTACCCTAGAGCTTAATTGTGCATATGAAGTACTTAGTGGTTTTAGTTTATTCTCAAATGGATAAGAAATTGTTACACATTCTAATTTGACAGCCATCTCATTTTGATGCCAAATGAAATTGCCATCTTTCCTATTATTCATCATACATTTATAGGAAAGAAAAATTAAAGCATATCTTTTTATTGATAAGAATGAAGATTTTAAGAAAGAAAGAGATTTTGTATTTTGTAAATTAATAAAATAATTGTATATTATACATTATTATACATATGTATAAGTACATATGTATGGTTATCTCTAAATATCTTTGTGAAATGATCTTAAGTTTAGAATGTAGCTTTTATAACTAAAGATATTTAAAGCTAATATTGATTTTAAAATGGACTTTTCCTTTATTTAAGAATAATTGATAGGTAAACTAAATTTGATAACCAGCTCTAGTGATATATAGAATTAGTTTATAATTTATTTTGTTTACAAAATATAGTAAATATACTAAACTTATATTTACCTATAGTGTCTATGTACATGTATTATATTTCCAAATTTTAAATAAGACTTAAATCTTCTACTTTTTTAAAGACGGAATTGGAAAATATTGAAGTGACACAAGGCATGTCAGCTGAGACAGCAGTAACTTTCCTCAGCCGACTGATGGCTATGGTCGATGTACTTGTGTTTGCCAGCTCTCTAAATTTTAGTGAAATCGAAGCTGAAAAAAATATGTCTTCTGGAGGTTTAATGCGACAGTGCCTAAGACTAGGTAAGTATGTTAAGAATAACAGTGCACATTAAATAATAACCTACAAATTAGTTTTATGAAGCTCTGTGGTACATAAAATATTGATGACATAAATTGATGATTCTACATTAATAGTGTAGAGATTATCTTGTAACTCGTCAGAATTACCAAATTCAAAAACATTGTATCTTCACTTTGGAGATTTCAGGGAATTGACAATCTTTAATGGTTTATGACTTGAAATAGAGTAAAATATATTTAGAATTCTTTCAAAATCAGTAAGACTATCACTCTTCATTGAAGTGATTTTAATACAAATCCATTTATGAATTCTTTTTTGGTAAACCAATATTGAGGGTAGTGTCCTAGGCCCACAAACATCATAAAATGAATGACATGATCTTATTATACACATAATGCTAGAAGGATAAAATTGCTTAATCTCACTGTTTCCCAGAGTGAACAGATATCCCTAATAAACATTATTGTACCTATGCTGTTCACCTTTTATCTTGTGTGGCAAAGAAAATTTAGCACAGAAAACTCTTAGTAAATCTGATTGAGTTCTTTAGACAGGAACCATTCTTATCCCTCTTAAAGGGAAAATTTATATATATTATTTAGACTTTCAAAGCAGTCAGAAAGCTGCTCTTTTTATACTTGCCTTGGAGCATGAGCAGAACATAAGAATGCAAGGCATGAAATAGGACTTTCTTGATATGTACTCTTTTCACCCATAAGTTTTAAAGGTTATGTAAAAAACTACCCATATAGTTGCAGAGGTTGTTTTTGATTCAATAAAGAAGCCAGGACTTGGCTTAAGAATGATGGTATGAACTACTTTTTGTTTATACTTTTTAAAGACAAGCAAGCTGAGAGAAATCATTTCATATCCGTTATAAGTGAGAAAGTGAGAAAGTGATCGCATTGGTATCTCTCTGACAACCGAGAACTTTAATTTACTATGGGCCATCAAGGACATTTCCATAGATACTTGATAGTAACTGCCAAATTGAATTGTGTGAGAAAGATCTATCTATCTATCTATGTATTTTTTAATATACATTAATATATAATTTTAAATGCCTTAGTATCTTAAAATCAGCATTTATTTGGTTATTGTGAGCTTTTATTTCTAGATATATTCCAAGACTTTTCTCCTAATTTCATTTTTATCTGAATAATACTTAGAAGATTTATTTTTTTTACCCAGTATCTAGCAGATTTAGTTGTTTTATCACCCACAGGAAACTTTTATAAATGAATAATATTAATAATAAAACAAACAGATGTCACCTTGTGTGCTATTTACTATTCTAAGTACTTTATTTATATTAATTCAATTAATCCTTACAGTAGCCCTCTAAGGGAGTTACTATGTTTATCCTTGTTTACACACATGGAAACTGAGGTACAGATAGTTTAAGCAGCTGAGCCAAGATCACATAGCTTGTAAGTAGCAGAGCCAGGATTCAAACTCACATGGTCTGATTTCAAAGTCTGTACTGTTTATTACAATACTTTACTGCTTCTTAAAACAAATGAATAAATAAAAAGCTTGTTCATATCGAATGCTTATTGACAAAGCCCATAGACTCCCCTATCATAAAGAAAGCTGGATATTGTGAGACTTGAGTATACTGATGTACTCTATCACTGCCTGAAATGCGAAGTTGTGGTCAATATAGTCACCAAAATAGTCAAATGAAGGACAGAAACTTTATTATTAAAATTTATCTAATATGAATGTTAAGCTTTAAAAGGTTTTTATTGATCCATAAAATTCAAAAGTATGAAAAATGGGCCAGGTGTGGTGGCTCATGCCTGTAATCCCAGCACTTTGGGAGACCAAGGCAGGAGGATCAGTTGAGGCCAGGGATTTGAGACCAGCCTGGGTAACATAGTGAGACCCCATCTCTACAAAAAATTTAAAAATTAGCTGGGTGTGCTGGTGTATGCCTATAGTCCTAGCTACTTGGAAGGCTGAGGTGGGAGTCTTGCTTAAGCCTAAGAGATCAAGGTTACTGTGATCTATGATCAGGCCACTGCACTCCAACCTGGGTGACAGAATGAGACCCTGTCACAATAAAAAAAGTGTGAAAAATGGAGGATAATAAAATAAATAAGGAAGGATATATTGAGTGCTTCAAAAGTCCTGGTAATGTTCTGTTTCTTCACCTGGCTGGTAGTATATGGATATTGTTTCTATTTTTTAAGTACATATGTATTTTATATATATTTCCATTCCTATATTTCATAATTTAAATAAAAGCTATTGATCTAATTGATTTTAAGAATAATAATGGATGGAGCAAGGGGAAAGAAAGAGAAAAAGAAATAAACTAGCAACTTTTCTAATACATCAAAGTCAATAATTTATATTAATAATGTTTTTGATTTTTTAAATAGTTTGTTGTGTTGCTGTGAGAAACTGTTTAGAATGCCGGCAGAGGCAGAGAGACAGGGGAAACAAATCTTCCCATGGAAGCAGTAAACCTCAAGAAGTTCCCCAAAGTGTGACTGCCACAGCAGCTTCAAAGGTAATTAAACATTTTTTTATGTCAAATACAGTTTACCTGAAAAATGTTTTAAGTTTATTAGAACAAAGCAACATGGTCTTGCTCAATGATAAGAGCAATGGCTTTGCAGTTAGACAGCTCTAGGCTCTGGTGCTGGCTTCTCTGCTTCATCATTGTGTTACAAGATTGCTTAACCTTTCTGAACCTTTCATGTTTTGGTTATTAAATGAAGATACTAATAGTTTCTACATTATAGGATTCTTATAAGGATTATATCAGCATATAGCACTAAGAATTCTTAGTTATTTTTTTTAATAGTTAAATATATTTTCACAGTTCAATGTATGGATGCTCTTTTTAAATGGATGAGCTTTTGGTGGTAGACATAGTAGTCCACAAAAATCTATTGAATGCCCATTAAATGAATGAACAGTGTAGTGTTTTGGAATATACCAGTAATTCTCATTCTAAATTAGCTCTCTTTATCATATGCTTTTCTGACCCTTGACATCCACATCTAGTTTTGTTAACGTGACTTTCAAGGTCCTGCATGACTGGTGTTGTTTCCTTCCCTTCCCCAGTGGTAGCTTTATACCTTTACCATTTTAGTTATACTACAGACTTTATTCAGGTCACCAAAAGAATGTTGTTTTTTTTTTAACTTTTTAACATTTCCATAGTTTTCTTTGTTTTTTTGTGTTTTTTTTTCTTCTTTTTGAGACAGGTTTTGTTCTGTAGCCCAGGCTAGAATGCTGGAATGCAGTGGTGCTAAAACAACTCACTGCACCATTCAACTCCTGGGCTCAAGCGACCTCGCAAGTAGCTGGGACTACAGGCATACACCACCACACTCAGCTAATTTTTTTTTTTTATTTTTTGTGGAGACAGGGTCTCGCTATGGTGCTCAAGCTGGTCTCAAACTCCTGGCCTCAAGTGATCTTCCCACTTTGGCCTCCTAAAGTGCTGGGATTACAGGTGTGAGCCATTGCTCTGGGCCTACATAGTTTTCTTTACTTGAAATGTTCATCCTTATTTTTTACACAGCTAAAATACATTCAACTTTTAGGTTACCATAAATGCTACTCCCTCAGGAAAATATTTACTGACATCTCACTACTACCCCAGTCTAGGGTAGGTTCTTCTGTTTGATGTTTTCATAAAACCCTGTATGTCTCTTTTCACTCACTGTACTTGAAATAACATGTTTAATATTAAATATTAACATGTTTAATAATTTTTTGCTCAGTAATTGAAGGCATGAGTAGAAGTTTATTTAAAAATTCTATGGCTTTAAAATTCAATAATTTTCAAGCAGACCAATCACATTATTTATTTTATCTGTTGGTTATTTGCAATATTGCAGCCTCTTTTATTTTCCACTACTGTCAGGGAAATATTCATAACGTAATTTGACCTTGTATTATTTTATTGATCACAAAACTCCACAGGGTTCTTCATTGCTTAGGAGATTAGATATAAACACATCAGCAGTAATGCCTCATATTTGAAGATAGTGTCCCATGTCTTATACATCTTTGTAACTGCAGAGCATTTATAGCACTGTGAGTACTTTGTAAAAAGAGCATAGACTCTAGAATCAGACAGTTCTGAGTTTGCATTCTGGCTTTACCATTTACTAGTTTTGTGACCCAAAGACAAATTCCTTAGTCTCCTGTGCCTCAGTTTTCCAGTCTTTAAAATGAATATAAATCTTAATTTATAGAGTATTTGTATCAATTAAATAAAAAGAAATAGTGTATTAAAGTGCTTAATGATTCCTGACAAGTAGTGAATTTTTGGTTATTACTGATTCCCCTCTCCAGCACACTTTGCCACTCTATATGTACTCATGAAATGAATAAATAAATTAGTATTTTGAAGAACTTAGATTTGAAAGGTATCTGTACTTAATTCGGTAGATAATAGCAAGTCTTTCAAGATTTTCAAGCCACATATTGCTCTTATTGTAGAATGTGGACAGAAAAGCCTAATGAGAAGGAAATTTTAGTAATTTAGTTGAGCTAATCAGTGCCTCTCTGACAAGAACTTTGGCAGTAAAAAATGGATAAGAAGGGATAAATCTAAAAATATTAGGGAAAGATTTGACTTGAAAACAAAAAAACATTTCATGACAGAGAATAGACAGACCTGAGTGGTAGTTTTTTTTTTCCTCCCTGTGTTTATGCATTTCTTATGTGGCACTTTAGTAAGTAAATCAGTTAATTTTTAAAAATATAATATATGATATAATTTGTTTTTATAGTAGGAAAAGTTCCTTGCTACTAACCTGTGTGGACTCGCATAAGTTGTGTACCTTCATGGGGCTTCATTTTTTAATATATAAAAAGGAGCAATAATACAAGCTTTTCCTATTATGTATTATTTATAAGGATCAAATTAGATTAGGGATAAAGAAATACTTTGTGAAATGTAAAATGGTATGTGAATGAAAATATTTCTATTTTTTTGTCCATGCTGTAAATTCATCTGTGTTATAAATTATGTTATTTTCTTTAATCATCCTATGATAAATATTATTAGTTTATTATTTAGATGATATAGCTGAGGTTAAGAGAGGTTAAGATCTTATCTAAGGTCATATTGCTGGTAAGTTTTAGAATTGTAATGGAAACCAAGTAACTATCAGCCTTCAAATACCCTGCTCATTTCACTATCCTGTGCTGCAAAAGAATCAAACATTTAAATTTAGGAGTAGAATATCATGATTGATGTCCACTGAAAAGTGGAAAGGGCTCTATTTATTTTTCATTGGCTAGAGTAACAACAAGTACATACCTGTTATGTGCATGAATTGTATTTGGCATTATACATAGATTATCTAATTTGATCTACACAATCCTTAACATGGTGCATTGGTGAAAAAGTACTTGATTGAGTTTCAGGGAGACTGGCTCACTCACTAGTTTACTATATGGCTACATACCTAAAATGTATAGGTTTTTTTTTTTCTTCAATGATAAAAAGAATTTTGCTGGTAATGATCTTTAATGTCTTTCAGCTTTAATGGTCTGTGACTTGAATTTTTTTTAAGTTTACCTTTCTAACTTTTTCTAGATCATGAAATGGTTATACATATAAACTCTTATATAGTAATATAACATAATAATCTCATATAATATAAAAGATGAATCATAAATAAACCCAGAAACTCAAAGAGAGTTATTATTTAAAGGTAGGGAAAGTGAAGCTCAGGAAATTTTAATAACAAGCACAAGATCACACAACAGAGACTTGAGGCCAAATCTTCTCAAGTCCAGGTTCAGTCGCTTTTTTACCACAGTCTTATACCTGCCGTTGTGAGTTTATAGTGGTAGTTATGCTGAGAAAGAAGAACACAGGTAAGAAAAACTGTGACGTGACTAGAGGAGAACAGAAAATGTGCCTTGTAATAGATTATTTTTGTCAATAAATATTAACTCAGAAGGGGGAGGTAAATGATGTGGCCAGTTTAGCCTAAATTAAAGAAATTGGAAGTGAAGTGATACTAATGTATAATTTTCTGCAATATACTATTTCTTCACAATTCTTTTCTTTTTAAAGACTCCATTAGAAAATGTTCCAGGTAACCTTTCTCCTATTAAGGATCCTGATAGACTTCTTCAGGATGTCGATATCAATCGCCTTCGTGCTGTTGTCTTTCGGGATGTGGTGAGTTATGCCTCTTTGGCTTCCCTGAAAAAAACCTTCCACTGTCATGTGTGTGATATGATTTAAGTTTTATAGGAAAGCTGCATATTAAAACTAAATGCCCTGGTGTCTAGGCTTATGGGTGTATTGCATACTTCTGATTATAAAATGATTGAGCCTTAGCTTTCTCTGAAAGCTTACTGATGTTATTTTTGAAAACAGGGTGAAATTTGATATAATTTGTTTTTATAGCAAGAATAGGAATAGCCTGAAAAATTAAAATTCACTTTATCTTGCATCACCTACTCTTCTCTTTTAGTGTTACTAGTTCCATTTCCAAGTACTGAATGTTTCATTATTTTTAATGTTCCTTACATTATGGATTAAAGGGATTAGTTAATTAGGTGTTACTGGCAATTACTTTTTTGGGGGGGCAATTACTCTTTGTTGAAGAATCTGCATTTTAAAAATTTAGATATCGATGAGAATTTGAGTTAGAAAGATAGCTTAATAAAGGGATAGAAAGATAGCTTAAGGGAAAAGAGCACTTAAGGAAAAGCTTTCATGGAACCCTCCAATCACATGATTACTTTCTTAAGGTAAGTAAAAATAAGATTGGCTTTACCATAAATTGTGAAACACCATATACAAATATATGTATATGGTATTTCACAGCAGATTCAATGTTGACAGCACTCCTTAATATAGTTATTATAAACTAGCCACATTGAATACTATTTTTCTTATTTTAGTTGATGATTTGTATTTAGTTGGTGATTCTGCATGAAATGTAGAAATGTAGAAGAAAGTTTATGTTTGAAATTTATATTTAACAATAAATTGGATGGAGCGCTTTTTACTTTAGAAAGTAGTTAAAATGTATACAGTCATGGAATAATGCCACATCATAGGAATGTACAAAAGAAAAACTGTCACTCTGTTTAATATATATTAGTTCTTATAAAACACTAGGAAAATTACAAACATACCAACAGAAAAATAGGCAATGGACATAAAATGTGAAATACTAGGCAAAAGCCATTATAAAAAGTCAGTATCAGTAGTAGTCAACAGAATGAAGATGAAAACAAGAGTGAGATGTTTTTAACTATTAAATAAACTAAAATTTTTAAATGATAATACCTAGCATTGCCGTGGTACAGTGAAACATGCTCTGTCATATATCACTTATACATGAGTATAGACTGGATAAGCTTTTGACTAACTTTTTACCAATATGTATTAAAACTCATAAACAGTGATGTCCTCTGACTCAGGGGTTTGAGTTAGAAGTTATTGAACTTAATGTGTTCATTGAGAAATACCTACAGGAAAATTGGCAACATTAAAAATATCCAACGAGAGATTTTGGCTTAAAAATATTGACATATTCATTCAGGAGAAAACTATGTGGCCATTAAGATCATATTTTTGAGGGAAGTTTGGTGACAAGGAAAAATGATCATGATATGTTTTAAGGGAAAGCAGCAATATGCAGAAGTACTTATACAAATATATGCATACTGAATGTATGTACATACACACATGCACCTTTATTGAAAAAAAAAGACTGGAAAGAATATACCAGAATTTCAATGATTAGCTCTGGGTAAACAGATTTTAGTTTGTTCTTTATCCTTTTATACTTCTCTATATTTTTAAATTTTCTATAATAAGCCTATATTGTTTAATAATTTATAAATTATAAAAGTATTTTCAAAAAGGGAAGTAGAATACACTATAGTATAAAAACCATGATGTAAGAATTGTACTATAATCTGGACTCTTATCTAGACTTGGAAGAAGATACCATTCTTACTAACAGTACTAATAGTTTAACCATTTAGAAATGGAAATTAGTTCAGCAGTGGCGCTCACATTTCTTCCTGAAGGACAAGAATTGAATTAAGTGTTGATAGAATGTACCTTTCAAACATCATCAGGTCATATAACTGTGTTCATTGAGTTTATACTGTATATCAGGCATTGAATCTATATTATTCTAAGCTTCTAGTTAAGGGTGAAGAGAAAGTTAAGACTCAGAAATATTAAGACCACACAATTGATATAAAGTAGAGTCAGAATCCCAACTTTTTTTTTAGAACAGTCTTTCTAAGGTGTTTCACTTTTCACATTTATAGTTTTCTTAATGAGACTCCAACACACACACACACAGGCAAACACATGTGTAAATCTAGAGATTAAGGATTTTCACAGTTTTTAAGGGTTTCTGTAGTTTTGTTGGCAATGAAGGCAAAGTGCATGCTAGCACTATGGCAGGAGGAAAATTTGATAAAATGTCAAAGAATAAATTCTTCTTGTTCTCATTTATTTTCTATAATGAAGACATTGCTGATTTAAACTCGTATGAGCTGTCTAGATAAAGGTAAAATAGCTGTGTGGCAAAATTTCCTGTGGTAAGACAAATATGGCTTTAAAAAAACTATTTTGTTTTGAGTGTTTTTCAATAAAGCCAAAATTTGAAGGTAAATTCATTATGCTTCTCCCTTTTTCCCCAGAGCTTTGATTATACTAAGTCACTTTTATCTAAAATGAGATAAACTGAAGTAAATTTTAATCTTTAAAAATTGAATGGGAGGTTTTCCATCATCCTAGTTGAAGCACTCAAACTTTTAAAGGATTTTGAGATTAACTAATTATGTTACTTATTCAAGATTGAATAGTGGGGAGACCCATTTTTTAAGCAGATGAAACATAATAGAGCTCATGTCTCCTTAATAATAAAATTCCTAAGCAAGTCAATTAATCTGTATAAAAACTTAGTTATTCTCCAGATATTTAGCCTCTGTCTATATTGGGCTTCATTTTCAAAGACAGAACTGGGAATAAGAAGCACAATTGGCTTGAAGATCTGGATTTAAAAAGAAAAGCTAACTCTTCATATCATATGTAAGGGAAATTTTATGTTGGCTAAGATATAGGTTCACAGTGTTTATTATTTACAGCTCTGTAGCCTTGTATTTGATATTCATTCATTCATTCCACACATATTTGTTGAATGCATTCTAATTGCCTGGTATGAGTCTCCAGTGGTAGAAATATTAATAGAAGTATTGTGGGTTATTATGGCCCATTGCAGCTTAAGTTGTGTGTGAATTCATTCTTGGTTAGTATCTTTTGTTAGTCTGATTGCACTTCATTTTCCTTTGTAATAACTGCTTAAGTATTTGATTTTTTCCCTTTTCTCCATGTGTATCCCATCAGCAATGTCATACAGGAAATATGCATTTTAAACACTTTGTTTAAACTGTAAGAAAGTATATCTCTACAAAAGCTGTCTGTCACCCACAGTGTATGAAACACTAAAATAATATTTCAGAACAAATTTGATCTACTTTGGTCGTTTTCCCCATTAGCTGTAGATTCTGTTCCATAATATTAAATCATCAGTATATATTTCTTCTTTGCTTTCTTTCTCATAAATGCACGCAAATTCTGAATCTTATTTGCATTATGCTTAAATGAAGTAATAAATATAAATCACCTCTTAATAGAGTTACTAGAATTTATTACATATTTGTCTTCCTTATTTCTATTACATTTTTAGCTGTTATCTGTGAGCCACAGTAACTGCTTTCAGTTTGGGTTTGGAAGTATCAATTTTAGCTAACTTATAAAAAAGGCTTTGTAAACATTTACATTTGATCCATAGATATAATCTAATTTGGAAGTGGTATTAGAGGTCATATAAATTCGACTTTTTATTATTTCACTAAAAGATGGTTATCTAGACTCTTTGAATAGAGCTCTCAAGATTAAATGCAACTTGTTATATTTTTGGGAAGCATATTTATTACAAAATTATTTCTCTACCAGACTGTAGTTGGCTTTTTAAAAGTATCATCTTATCCGGACTTGGCTGATTTTTTCAGACCTTGGACCACTTTGCTTTTCTCCCCTGGAAAAACTCCATTTTATTTTTGAGATCTGAAATGAGGAGCCTGAAATATTGACAGTGTTTTAGAGATCATTTTTCCAATGTAGAATAGTGGACTATTACTTCTTTTTAACTGTTAATACAATTAAATAACGAATTAGCTTTTCTGTATGCTGCCATATTACAGTTCTGATATTGATCTTGTATAAATTTACATTTTATGCTCCCCCATTGTTTATATCTTCTCCATTTTGTACTCATACAGTCTCTTGCACAGCTTATGTTAGAATTATATTAAATACATATATTTCAATTGTAATTTTATCATATTAGTTTTATTCAGTTACAAAATTTAAAACTCTTGCATTTTTAAATCCAGGACATTAAATCATTCTTTTCAACTTTGTATCATCTAAAGACACATACTATATTGTTATGCAGGTAGTGAATAATAATGGTAAAGAGGACAAAGAATAAAATTGTGTGGCATATTTATCAAAATTTTAATATTCTAATTTTTTAAAACTATGTTTAAACCTATAATTCAGATGATATATTTCTGGAGTTTTTATTTATACTTAAATAATACTTATCAAGTAATGTTATATACTTAGCAGGTTTTAATAAAAGTTAAATATCATACTTTGCCTCCATAAAGAAAGTGAAATAGGAGCAGTTTCTTATACATTAAGCACTTATACTTAAAAAATTTTGAGTGTCAAAACTTCTTTTTTATTTTACACAGGATGATAGCAAGCAGGCACAGTTCTTAGCTCTGGCTGTTGTTTACTTCATATCTGTTCTGATGGTTTCCAAGTATCGTGACATATTAGAACCCCAGCGAGAAACTGTAAGAACTGGAAGCCAACCAGGTAGAAACATCAGACAAGAAATAAATTCACCAACAAGTACAGGTATTCTTTTAATTATTTGAATTTTCACCATCATTTATCTCCTTTTTTTCACTTTTACATCTAGATTTAAACTGGACCTCTTCATAATCACCTCAAATATTTATGAATGGTTGGTATATAAATACTAGTATTCTTTAATTCCCCAAAAATGTATGAATAATATTTCTATAAATTTGTTTTATTCTCATTTTATCAGTGCAGCTTTGGTTTTAATGTTTCCCACTTATTAATGAAAGTCATTCATACCACTATTTAATATGCAAGGAACTCACATTTTTAAATATATTACTTTTTTAATTTTTATAAACTTGAAAGATTATAGAGTTATTCAATATCAAGAATAAGCCAAAGTATAAATCTTCATAGCCAAGCTCAAAAATAGCATTTTTTTCTTTCTTTCCTTTTTGCTGCCTACAGTTATTTCAGTATCTAAATACTCTATCAGTGATTTATAATAGTCAAATATACATTCTAAATTTTATGTCAAAATGGCCGCAACTAAAATCAAAGACTGTAGAAAGTTAACATCATAGACAGCAATGAACCATCTTGGGTCATGTTGCCTTTCTCATTTGCATAAAACACTCATGTTGTAGGAGTTTTTGCATTATTAGCTTCACCTACTCTGCTTGAACACTATAAATACATTTTCTGGCAACTAATATTTTAATATCATGGAGTACCTCCTTCATTGAATTTCCTTCCAGGTTTTTATATCAAGATTGTTTCTCTGTTGTTTGTAGTGTAACCTTCATAACCTAATGGTTATTTCACATACCACTGAATTAATTTGTAGTTGAAATTGTCTTCCCTAAATAAGTACATTGCTCTAAAAATAAAATAGATATTTTTAAAAGTGAGTAGAAATTAGTGGTCAAACCTCTGCATCCTGTTTTCCATAAGCATAACATGTCTCATTTACCTTTTATTGCTGTTGTGGAAATATGGATTATGTTTTAGCTGTAGTATTTTGCTGTTGCATGTTACATTTGCTTTTAACACATAAACATGAGGTTATTTCATTGTAGTATGCTTTCATTTTTAATTTGACTCTTCAAATTAAATATCATCCTACCATTGCAGTTCATATCTTTTTGTAATTTAAAACACTAACACATTCTCATCTTAACTATTTTTCTTCATTTTTAATGCCTTTGTATCCATTATACATGTATAAAATAAGCCATAGTATAGTGAACCTTCTAGTTCTGATTTTCTTGTGTATTTGTATGCTTCTGTATATGTTGCTAAAAATTATTCTACTTAACAATTATATTGTTTCTTTTCTCTTAATACATAACCTCTTTCCTTCCTTCAGAGATACATTCTTTATTGCTAGTACTGTTTGCATGTTGCAGTAATATAGAATTGTCATGGATCTTCAGTGGACCATGTTGCAAGTTGTTACATGCTGGCTCAAATTTGATTCCATGATTTTCTTCACAGTTGTGGTCATACCATCTATCCCTCATCCAAGTTTGAACCATGGATTCCTTGCCAAGTTAATTCCTGAGCAGAGCTTTGCCCACTCATTTTACAAAGGTAATAATGACCTCATCTCCCGACCTGTTTGGGTAGTCTTATTTTATGAGTTGTTATAAAATAAATATTCATGATGTAATTGCTTATAAACAGGTATACACCTCAGGTTTCATGGAGATATGATATGTTATATTTATATCTGGCTACTGAGAGCAAAATATTATACTTGTAAATCATTACATTATGTATCTTGTGTAAATTAAGAATACCTAATTCTTTTTCTATTAATATGCACAGTGGTGGCATTTACTAGAGATCACAGAAGAGTCACACCTAAGTAGTGGGACTAAATTAGCCTAAAATGAAGGCTACTTTAGACTTACTAGAAAAAAGTTTAAAAACATGCCTTTAAAGCATCAAACTGATCTATAAGTTATTTAACTTCTAGTCAGAACAAAATCCCAACACTCCTTTAAAGAATTATAAAAAATACCTCACCAAAAAGCATACATGTTAAGCATCCAGTTAAAAAATTACTAAACATGCAAAGAAGCAGGAAAATATGATGCATAAGCAGAAGAAAAAATCAATCAATAGATTCAGATTTAGAAATATTAGAAATGGCACAATTATCAGATAAAAACATTAAAACAGCCATCATAAGTATGTTCAAGATGTTTCTCAATTTAAAGGAAAAAGTGACCATAATGAGGAGAGAAATGGAAGATATAAAGAAAAAGAACCAAATGGAAATTTTAAAGATGAAAACTATAGTAGCCAGAATGATAATGTCTCTGGGTGGGAATAACATGAAATTAATGACTGTAGACCAAAGGATTGTAATAGACACAATTCTATGATAGCCCCAAAATATTCCTGTGTGCATACCTTGCAAATTTCTGGGAAGGTGAATATCATGGGTTTTACTCCTGTGATTAGATTATGTTATACAGCACAATTACTTTTGAGAAAAGGTATTATCCGGGTGAGCCTGAACTAATCACATGAGTTCTGTAGAAACAGAGAGTTTTTTCCACTAGTTGCAGAACAGCAAGTCAGAGAGACTCGAAATGTGAGAGGGATTTGACAGGAAGGAGGATCTTTATTGCTGAGATGGAGGTGACCTTGGATGAAGGACCTGAGAGCAGCTTGTAGGAGCTAAGAGTATTCCCCTGCTGACAGTCAGCAAGAAAGTGGGGAGCTTCAGTCCTTCAGCAAGGAACTGAATTCTGCCAATAACTGCAAAGAGTTTGGAAGAGGACCCTGAGCTCCATATGATACGATAATTAAGTATATTTCATAACTGGCTAATAATGTGGAAGCAAATTTGGAATAAATAAAGCTACCTATTTTTTATTACAACTTGATAAATGCACAGATAATATTTTTTTATAAATGTGCAACCTTTGGACAGCATGGTAAAATGAAGGAAAAAATGTTTAAGCTTTATTGCTGATGTGGCGATGAGGGGAAACATCCCCTTCACCCCAGAAGGTTTGCTGAAAGATCAATTCACAATGAGGCAGATTGATAAGAGAAAGAGATTTATTTATCATGAGCACAGGGAGAATCACAGAGTGATTACCCAGTACCCAGGGGTCCAGAAATTTGTATGCCCTTATTTTAGAGGGGAGGTAAAGATGAGGAACATAGGTAATTCTGTTTCTGAGCAATGAATGGTTACTAGGGAGGATGAGTAGATACTTGAGAGAATGAATGGATGGGGGAAACAGATTGACTTGTAAATGATTTTCTTTGGAAATTAAATTAACCTGAGAGACAGGTATTATATTTTAAATGATTTAGGCTAGGTCTGGTTGCATTCTTGATCTTCTTCCCGATAATATATTGAGATAAACATGAAGGGGAAGGGAAACCCATTGTTCTTTTTGATGGATTTGGTTTTTTATGAAGAAAGAGGGAAAGCCCCTTCCAAAGCCTATTGATATCTAAGGGCCTTTAAAATTCAAAATACTCTTTATATCAAACAGTCATATTTGGGGGTGAAATTTCCTGGGCTCCTTCACTGACAAACACATCTAGCTCTGAACTGTATAAACCAAAAATAATTAAATTGTCACCAAACATCTAGAGTTTATTATGTGAAGGAGTATGTTCCAAAGGCTCAGCTATGGTGACTGGAAAATATTCTGGAGTAGTTGCCCAGATTTAGAAACTTGTGTCAGAATGTGAATGCACTTTATCAAGAAAGTCTTTCTATGAAAACAATTTTAGCTGAACTGAATCACAGTGTTCTTTGTGGTATAATACAATTTTTGAATTACTTTAAAGCTAATATGATAAATTTGCTATTATTTTCTTTATTATGTGTTAATATGGCAGCTTATCAGACCTTATTTTGCCTGCTGTGGTGCAGTGGTTATTGAGAAGAAAATTTCTGTTGATGATGTCAGAGCTTCATAGTAAACCCTTTGTAGCGTTTCTATAGGATAAGAAACTGGTTTGATTCTACTTTTAAAATATGAATTGTGCTGGCTTTTTGTCAGACATCTAAAATATTTTTCATGAACTCAGTGCTTCCAAACAGGGAATGATGTTTTTCCATGGTAGACAAGATCAAAGAACAACAACAAAAAAAATTAAAGTCTTGGAGGTACACAGTTTATATGACATGTTTCACAATTTAATAATAATGAGTAAAGTATCTTGAGCTTTATGAATGATCTGATTTTGTTCATCCTTGAAAAGTTATCACCTATCATTTTATGGATTTGATAGAATGTTTTATGTTTTATTTAACAATAATAGAAGGTCCACACATAGGAAATTCATGGATCTGGAATCCATTTCTTTCATTGAAATATAATTTATATTTCATTATAACTATACAAGATGAAATTTTAGAACTGGTTATTGATGAGCATCAGTGATATATTTTGAAGTGGCAGCATTTCTACCTTCATTGATATAAGTTTAAAATGGATATTCTGAGCTTTGTGAATTTCCATTCCACCAACATATCTGTGTGACACTACTTTCTCCTGTGTGTCATTGAAATAAAACAAAAACAGGTTAGACATGTTATTCTCATGAGTAGCATTATTACCAGTTCAAATTATATTAGATACATTAACAAGCAAAAAGCCCAGTGACACATCAGAATTTTTTTTTTATATTCCCAGTGTTTGTAAAAATATTCATATAGGCGTTTTTGGGGAGGAATCACTCTGCCTAAAACTTTTTGTTTACATAGGATGTGTAATGAAGAAAAGTTGCAACTGTAATAGTAGTTGTCTGTGTTGATTACCTACTTACCTATTCACTTTCAGTGAACGACATGGACTATTTTTATAATTATATCCTTTTTCTCAATCTTTTATTTGTTTGATTATACTTATTGAGATTTCATTTTATATCTACTGGGTTAAATAACAAAAACAGTTGTGCTTTTATTTTGTATAGTCTTAAATTATTTTATTTTTTTAGTGATTTTTTTCTAAAAGTGTCAGCTAATGATGGATTAAGGGAAAAAAGGTAAATTTCCACAAATAGTTTGAAAAACACATACTTATCCGAAGTACTCTTCAATTCCTTCACACCTCACTCTCTTCTTTTAGCACATTATTGAGCCTTTTAAAAAATTCAGAATTAGCTCTCTGTTCTCTTTTTTCTTATTATTCTTTTTTTTATTATTTTGGCATATTATGGGAGTACAAATGTTGAGGTTACATATATTGCCTTTGCCCCGCCTGGGTCAAAGCTTCAAGCATGTCCATCCCCCACACAGTGCGCACTACACCCATTAGGTGTGTATATATCCATCTTCTCTTCCCACCTCTTGCTTGCTTGACACCTGATGAATGTTACTACTAAATGTACACATAAGTGTCGATCATTTAGTACCAATTTGATGATGAGTACATGTGGTGCTTGTTTTTCTATTCTTGTGATACTTCACTTAAAACAATGGGCTCAAGTGCTATCCAGGACTATACAAGAGGTGCTAGATCACTGTTTTTGTGGCTGAGTAGAACTCCATGGTATACATATACCACATTTTATTAATCCACTCATGGATTTATGGGCACTTCAGTTGTTTCCACATCTTTGCAATTATGAATTGTGCTGCTATAAACATTCAAGTACAGATGTCTTTTTTATAGAATGTCTTTTTTTCCTTTGAGTAGATGCTCAGTAATGGGATTGCTGGATCAAATGGTAGTTCTACTTGTAGCTCTTTGAGGTATCTCCATATTACTTTGCCCAGAGGTTGCACTAGTTTGCAGTCCTACCAGCAGTGTATGAGTGTTACTATCTCTCCATATCTACACCAACATTTATTATTTTGGGAATTTTTGACAAAAGCCATTCTCACTGGAGTCAGGTGATATCTCATTGTGGTTTTGATTTGCATTTCCCTGATGATTAGAGATGTTGAGCATTTTTTCATATACCTGTTGGCCATTAGTCTGTCTTCTTTTGAAAAGTTCTGTTCATGTCCTTTGCCTACTTTTTAATGGGGTTGTTTGATTTTTTCTTACTGATTTTCTTGAGTTCTATATAGATTCTAGTTATCAGCCCTTTATTGAAGACCCCATATATATAGCAAAAGCCATCTTAAGCAAAAAGAACAAATTGGGAGGTACCGTGTTTCCCCGAAAATAAGACCTACCCATAAAATAAGCCCTAGCAGGATTTCTAAGCATTTGTGCAATATAAGCCCTACCGAAAATAAGACCTAGTGATTGGTGTGGCTACGCAACGTATCTGCACAACCCATGCATTTTGTCGCGGAGCGGTAAAGAAGACGAGCAGCCCTTCTCATCTGCCCCATTGTGACAGCTACTATCCCAGAGGTGACCAGAAAGGTGCGGGCAGCCCCACCAATAAGGTCGGCTCCCCCATCAGGTCCCGGCCATCTTGTGCATGCTGCAAGGTGAAGCTTTGAGGGGAAAATAACACATCCCCTGAAAAGAAGCCCTAGGGTGTCTTCTTGAGGAAAAATAAATATAAGACCCTGTCTTATTTTCAGGGAAACACAGTTATCAATTTACCAGACTTCAAGCTATACTACAGGACTGCCATAACTAAAACAGTGTGTTAATGGCACAAGAACAGAGACATAGACCAATAGAACAGAACCGAGAATCCAAATATAAAACCATCCTCATATAGCCTTCTAATCTTTGACAAAGCAGGCAAAAACATACATTGGGAAAAGAATCCTTATTCAATAAATGATACTGGGAAAAATTGGATAGTTACATGTAGAAGACTGAAACAAAATCCTCATCTCTCATGTCTCACAAAGATCAATTCACGGTGGATAACAGACTTAAACATAAGGCATGAAACTATATGAATTCTAGAAGAAAATGTTGGAAGAACTATTGCAAACATTGGCGTGGGCAAAGAATTTATGAAGAAGGCCCCCAAAGGAATCACTGCAGCAACAAAATAAATAAGTGGGGCCTGATCAAATTAAAAAGCTTCTTTCTGTACAGCCAAGGAAACTACCACGAGAGCAAACAGATAACCTACAGAATGGGAGAAATATTCACATACTTTTCTTATTATTCTTGATAGTACCTTAATTCAGACTCTTCTCCTTTCCTGGAATGTTGTACAAGTTTATTCATTGGAATTCTTGTCTTTAGTCTTTCAGTATATTACTGACAGTAATTTTGAAAATAACAGAATTTTGAAAGTACAATATAATAATATAGTAAGTATAATTTATTTAATATATTACATTAAGAAACATTTTATAATATGTAATAAATATAATATAGTAATTTTCTTTCTAAAAATTCCTAAAGGCTTCCTATAATTTTGAGGATGGAGTTAAGATGTCTTAACTTGCAGTGGCAAGACTACTCTAGTTTTGACTTGCCTGCATTACGACAATTGCCTCCAAAGTTGTTCTCTCATTTTCTTCTCTTACTGATCTTTATTTATTTTTTACAGTTTTATTGCTGATGTGATTGTTCTAAAACATAAATCAGATTATGTCCATTTTTGAATTAAAACTCGCTAGTAACAGTTAGAGCAAAATTTCATAAGGGCCCTGGATAAGATGACTGTTGACTACCTTTCCAACTTTATCTCATATTATTCTTCCTTTTTGTTCATTGTGAAATAGTCAGACTAGCTTTTAGTTCTTCAGTCATGCCAAACATTTACTGCCTCAGTATTTTGTTCCTGCTATTCGGCTCTTTTTCCTATTTTTTGCCGAACTGGTGCTTACTCATCTTTCATGTGCCAGCTTAAAGGTCATCTCCTCCTAGTGGCCTTCCCTGACTCCTGTAGCTATGTAGCTTCCTCCCCACTACCACCCTGTTCTTTATCATCGCATCCTCTTTATTTCCTTTCTTCCACTTATACAATTTGTTTAATTGTTTATTAGAATGCATGCTTTAAAAGGGTAACCATGACTGTCTCTTTTATTGTATATATTTATAGTGTACAACATGATGTATTGATATCTGTATACATTGTGGAGTGATTAAATCAACCTAATTAACATATCCATCACCTCACACATAAATCATTT
Organism: Cheirogaleus medius; assembly: GCA_008086735.1. Taxonomy (NCBI): domain Eukaryota; kingdom Metazoa; phylum Chordata; class Mammalia; order Primates; family Cheirogaleidae; genus Cheirogaleus; species Cheirogaleus medius. The sequence goes on along the minus strand of VBSM01003176.1, from coordinate 72,285,385 downwards.
TCTTCGTTGTGAGAATATTTAAAATTTATTCTCAGCAATTTTTAAGTACTATTACTATATATTATATTTAACTATAGTTATCATGCTGTATAATAGATTGCCAGAACTTATTCCTCTTGTGTAGCTGAAACTTTATACACTTTCGCCATCATCTCCCCAGCCACTGGTAATCACCGTTTTACTCTCTATTTCTATGAGTTCAACTTTTTTAGATTCACCATAGAAGTAAGATCATGCAGTATTTGTCTTTCTGTGTCTGGCTTATTTCACTTAGTACAGTGTCCTCTAGATTCATTCATGTTGTTGAGAATGAAATGATTTCCTTCTTTATGGCTAAATAATATTCCATGTATCTGTACCACATTTTCTTTATCCATTCATCTGTTGATGGACACTTAGGTTGACTCCATGTCTTGGCTATTGTGAATAATGCTGTAGTGAACATGGGAGTGCAGATATCTCTTTGACACGCTGATTTCATATCCTGTGGATTTATACCCAGAAGGGGAATTATTAGATCATATGGTAGTTCTATTTTTAATTCCTTGGGAACCTCCATACTGTTTTCCATAATGGCCATACTAATTTACATTCCCATTAACAGTTGCAAAGATTTCCTTTTCTTCATATCCTCACCAACAATTATCTTTTGTCTTTTTCATAAGAGCAGTTCTAACAGGTGTGAGGTGATATATCCTTGTGGTTTCAGTTTGCATATCTGTGATGATTAGTGATGTTGAGAATTTTTTCATATACCTGTTAGCAAATGTATGTCTTCTTTGGAGAAATATCTATTCAGATCCTTTGCCCATTTTTAAATTGGGTTATTTATTGTTATTGAGTTCCTTATTTATTTTGGATATTAACCCCTTATCAGATGTATGATTTTATATGTTGGTATTTTATCATTAGCATTAATTATTGCCTTCATTACATTGTAGAAATGCATATTTCAACAATAGTTATGTTTTTCTGTTTTTTGAGAAGAAAAAGAAAAAGAATAAAAATATAAGCCAGGGAAAGAGAAAGCAAGATATGTATATGTGAATATATTATAAGTTCTAGTAATTGATAATTTATTCAAAATTTAAAAATTGTAACTACTTAAAAATTTGAGCTTTAAACATAATGTGGAGGGTGAACTTCCAGAAGAAGGAAGTAAGGATCTCCAAACACTGCTTCTCCAAAAAAGCAGTGAGAACACTGGCAAAAATTTCAGTTCTCTGGAAAGTAATCCAAGGCTTATAACAATTCAGAGGGTGTTAATTCAAGATAAACTACAGAATCTTCACAAGAACAGCAAGCTTTATAGTGATTCTACTCACCCTAGTGCCATGCATCTCTCCATAGGTCTCTGGTACCTTTGAAAACCACAGACCAGAAAACCATGGTAGCTGTGAAAACCAGCAGCCTAGAGGCCTGTTTAAGGCAATGTTTGTTCAATCATTAGCTGACCACTAGGTTAACTAAACAGAGATGTCAGTGCTTACAGAGGATGGAAAACAGATTTTACACAGTTAGTTCAGGAAAGCCAGTAAACAAACAAAATAACCACAAACTGTGGGAGGGGTCTGATTTCCAGGATTGCCACATTATATTATTTAAAATGTACATTTTTTAACAAAAAAAAATTATGAGACAATCAAAGAAATAGGAAAGTATAGCCAATATACAGGGGGAAAAAGCAGTTAATAGAAACTAACCCTGAAGAGGCTGAGATACTACACTTATTAGACAGATACTTAAACCAGCTATTATACATATGTTTAAATAATTAAAGGAAAACTTTTCTAAAGAATGAAAAACATGAGAAATATGTCTCACCAAATAGAGGATATTAATGAAGAAATATTTTAATAAAGAACCAAATAGAAATTCTGGAGTTGAAAATTACAATAAATGAAAAATTCACTAGAGGAGTTCAACAGGAGATTTAAACTGGCAGAAGAAAGAATCAACATACTTGTCAAAAGATCAGTAATGATTATCCTATTCTGAAGGATAGGAAAAAGACTGAAAAAAAGTGAACAGAGCCTCACCAACTCATGCAATACCATTAAGTGAACCAACGTACATATACTGGGTGTCCCATAGGAAAGGAGGGAAAAAGAAGGGGGCAGAAAGAATATTTGAAGAAGTACTTTCCTGAAAAATGCCCCAAATCTAATAAAAATCATTTCTATGCATATCCAAAAAGCTCAGTGCACTCTAGGTATGATGAACTGGAAGGTTCCCACACCTAGACACAGCATAGTCAAAACATCAATTGGAAGATTTTCATGGCTCTTAATTGTATCTTCTCAATTATCATTTTGTGTATTACGGGCAGATCCTTTAGTAGTAATAGTGAATTCCTTTTTTTTAATTTCAAAAAATTTAGGGTGTATGAGTGTTTTTTTGTTACATGGAATTGTATCATGCTGAAGTCAGGGCTTTCATTGTACCGGTCACCAGAAGAATGTACATTATACCTAATAGGTAGATATTTATCTCTCAACTGCCCTCTCACCTCCCCCTTCTTAGTTTCCAGTGTCCATTATACCTCTTTATGACAATATATATCCCTCATTTGAATTCCTGAATTTGAATTATTTTCATACATTTATTGTATGTGGCAAACAAAAAAATAACCATATATAAATAATTGTAATTAATTACTCAAAGTATTACAACTTTTTTGCGTAAAATGAAATTTAATAATGATTTATAATCTTTTTATGTATTTTTTCCTCTTTGGAGTTAAGGTTCATTTTTATATGATTTAATTTTGCATTTATGGATTTAATATAAACAAAATATACAAATAGTTACAATTTTATATATTTTATTTTAAATTACAGTGACTTAGTTTGCTTAATATTATTTAAAGAGCAAATATTTAATATTATTTTTAATGCTTTACTAACAAGGCGCTGTATGTTTCTTTCATGTTATTCCTTATTTAGAGGGTTTGGAAAATAGCAATTTCAATAATTTAATATGTAAAGCATATTGAAACACTTTATAAATCACTGTAAAACAGGGATTTTGGAGGAAGGAATGTGATAAATGAGGTCACCATTAGACATCATGTCATTTGCTGAACTTAACCTCATATTTTTCCCAAAATGTATTAGATGAACTCATTAGATTCAATGAAAAACAGTAAGAAAAAGAAGCATCTGGCATCCAACTGCCTGTTTCTGACAAGGTTAAGATCACTCAGGCTAGTAATGTTTCTGCTTTGTGTACTGACATGGCCTATTGCTACAGAGACTGATGAGAACTATTGAAAACTTACAAGCCTACTGTCATTAATATAACCTGGACAGATGAAATCATTTATACTTTCTCTGCGGTTCATGGCTAACTTCCTATTAAAGTCACTGGGTTAAATCCTCAAAGTACTTTAGTGTCACAAAGAAGTATTCTGGAAACAAGTTATCTAAGCTGAAGTTTATGGGTTCAACTGAAAACATAGATATTAATTGCATAATGAGAAATTAAGGTGGGCTTTTTGACTACTGAACTTTTTTATTGCTATTATAAAATTTTCCAGTTTTCCATTGGTATTTATTAATATTTTTATTTCTATGTAACATGATCACAGGGTATGGTTTATAAAACATTTATTTGAATAGAATTCTTATTAAAATATCATAACTGATTCCTTTTTGAAGTCTGTTTTTATTAGTCTCAGTAAAAATAAAATTCAGATTTTTAATACTGAGTGAATATTTTGATTAACTACTTGAAGATATTCTAATATAAAATTTTCATAAACTTTTGTGTTTTATAATTGAGAGGTCAACATTTGAACTTAGAGATTTTAGGGTCCATTAAGAGGCAATTAGGTGAGCAGAAATGCAAAACATTGTAAAGTTGGTGCCAAAAATCTTTAGATGTTGTAGCCTGAGAACACCAAATCAAAGATTTTATTTTCTTAGATATTTTGTTTGCTAGTGAATGCTTATATTTAAGTCTAATGTAACTTGAAAAGCTTAAACTTTTTGTGTAGCTCTTAATGTAAAACTACCATAAATAGAGATAGACAATGTATTAGTGTAAAGTCAAAACTCTAGACTGAATCTATAAATCAGCAAAATTCAGGCTAAATGCTAGATATGACATTATGCCTTTTGATAATTAAACTCTATAAGAAAAGTGAGCCCATGTTAGTAAGTATCTCATTGAATGTTGTTATGTTAGAGTTCTTATTTTGTTTCTGCATTTACATTTTCTGTTGCATTGTCATAGAAACATCACTATTGGTATTTAATTCTCTTTTGACATTTTGCTGCAATTGTTTTCTCTCCAAAAATATCCAGTCCGTAGATTTAAACGTGTGTTAAAATGAATTCAGTGATATCTCTAATAGTGGAAATAATTGCCTCAACCATCTTGTCTTTTCATTCTGTATTTGTAGGTTATTTGATCAACTTTCCTCAGTTTGAATAATCCAAATATGTATGGCTATTGTTCTTTTGACCTATAGATATAAATGTATCCCAGAGATTTTGCAGACTAAACTGAGTAAAGGAGGAAGTGTAGAGTTACATAATGTGTGCCTGGCCTGGGCCACCTGGGGATTGGACTCCCTTGAAGCTCTGACATGTGGGGGGGGGAGGGGTGGTAGGGGCAATGTATGTAACCCTAACAATATCTGTACCCCCATTATATGATGAAATAAAAGCAAAAAAAAAAAAGATTAAAATCCAAGGTCGCTTACAAAAAAAAAAAAGATTTAATTCAGTATTCTCTGGAACAAATCTCTTCATTGTCTTCCTTACTCAGTTAGTGGTATATCACCATTCTCTCCCCGCCCCCCCACCCCAAGCTAGCTATTTCAGAAATGTCTTAATTTTTTCCCTCCTTCTTACTCCTAATGTTTAAGTCTTAGTCTTCTCTTAAAAGATTTTATAAAAAATGCCAATTGTTGTCTTTATCTCTTATCTAGTTCCTTCTCCAGTGCTTTGCCTAGTGTTATTGAGACTCTCAAAACTTTCATGTAGTTACTTTAATTTTTAATCTTGGGAACAATATAGTGTAAATCTACTCTATTTTTCACATTGGTCTTCCAGTGTTTGAATATTATTATATTCCACAGATTATTTTTTTAAGTCTATCATCTTTGACCAAACTGACAAGGCAAAACTACAATCTATTTCTTAAATATGAAAACTACAATATAACATTCAATTGTGAGAAATGTATATTTTTATTCAATTCAAGTGAATATTAGATATTGGGAAGAATAATTGAAGATGTTCTTTATTCCTAAATTAATATATAGATTTAATATAATTTGAATCAATAGAAAAAGGGCAATCAAAAGAAAGGAGGGGATTTTCATTCTTTTTTTGTTTGTTTTTTTTTTTGAGACAGAGTCTCACTCTGTTGCCCAGGCTAGAGTGCCGTGGCATCAGCCTAGCTCACAGCAACCTCAAAGTCTTGGGCTCAAGCAATCCTTCTGCCTCAGCCTCCTGAGTAGCTGGGACTACATGCATGCGCCACCATGCCCGGCTAATTTTTTCTCTATATTTTTAGTTGTCCAGCTAATTTCTTTCTATTTTTAGTAGAGACGGGGTCTCGCTCTTGCTCAGGCTGGTTTTGAACTCTTGACCTTGAGCGATCCACCCACCTTGGCCTCCCAGAGTGCTAAGGATTACAGGTGTGAGCCACTAGGCCTGGCCACATTCTTTTGAAATTTGGCAGAATTATTCTGAAGTTAATCTGGAAAAATTAATAAATTCGTATCCTTGGTAAATTTGAATGTAATGTCGTTAATTTAAATACAAGAGAGAACAAAACTCTTTAACTGACAAGGCCCAAGAATGGAGCCTGTTACTAAAGAAATCCCTTCAAATTATTTTTAATCCTTTAGAGTGAGTTTACAAAACTTTCAGCAAATTATGATCCCACTCAACAATATTGTCATTGAAGCAACATTTCTCTGTGTTATTGCTAAAGATTTCACAAAACATTTTGTGAGATGCTTTGCTGATATCAAGGTAGCCTATACCCTGCTGGGAAATCTCCTGATTTCTTGTCCTAATAATGTTTTTAAAAAAGGAAACAAACAAATAACAACAAAAAAATCTAAGGGAAGTTTCATAGAACTTACAGACATTGAAATTTTGAAAAAATCGTAGAAATAATTTAGTCTTGCTCTTCTTATTTTAAAGGATAGACTTAAATACAAATTAAAATAATAGAAATAGCTAACATTTACTAAGAATCTACTGCAAATAATTTAGATATAGTAGCTTAATAGTATCTTATTTTCTTCTTCAAAATGACTTTAAGAACTATTATTGCCATTAAACTTAAATTAGATACATTTTTCAATGTCATCATTTAGGATTTGGTAACATTATATGGATAACTTCTTTATATTAACCTTTGCATAATGGAATTTAACATTTTTAGATTTTTTTCATATATTTTAATTGTTAATATTGTATATTTCATATTTATTTAGATATATACATATATGTTTCTATATTAATGTTCACAAATTGAAATTTATATTTACTCATAAAGAATGAGCATGAGAGTTCCTAAATAATTGTTATTAAAGGCACATATAGGCTAAGTTCTTAAGGAGTATTATTCTATTATTAAAGTATTTATCTTTTTGAATTAGTCATTTAATGTGTTTTGCATTTTGCAAATTCTTCACAATTTTATGTATTATATTTGTAATTTTAAAATAATATCTTAAACTACTTTAAATATTTTGAGTATCCCATTCTTATTTATTGAGTACCACAGAAGATATAGAAATAACTTTATATTTTTAAGGAAAATAGAGAAATATAAGAATTTGTCTTACATGATTATTTGGTGGCTAACAAAGAAAAACTTCATATCATAATTATTTATAAGCTGCTTTAAGAAATTGTTAGGGAAGCTATTTCCTGATACTTTTAAAGGCATCAGTTTTTATATGCCAGATGATTTTTGGTTATTTTGATGCTCACTGAGCAAAATGACAAGTATATTCGATGATATATTTTAACTGAGTTGTGTTATTATGCACGCCCACTTAGCAAGTTTTTTTGTTTCTTATAGGTTTTATTTTCATTATTCTAATATATGAGAACATTTTATTAATAATACAGGTTTTTACTTGTGAAGTTTTTTTGAAAAAAACCAGTTTCTTTTATTACAGAAACACCGGCTGCTTTTCCAGATGCTACAAAGGAAAAAGAAACACCAACTCCTGGTGAAGATATTCAGCTAGAAAGTTCAATTCCTCATACAGACTCAGGAATTGGAGAGGAGCAAGTGGCTAGCATCCTGAATGGGGCAGAATTAGAGACTAGTGCAGGCCCTGATGCCATGAGTGAACTCTTATCCACTTTGTCATCTGAAGTGAAGAAATCGCAGGAGAGCTTAACTGAAAATCCTGGTGAAATGTTGAAGCCTGCACCATCCATATCTAGCATTAGTCAAACTAAAGGTATCAATGTCAAAGAAATATTGAAAAGTCTTGTGGCTGCCCCTGTTGAAATCGCAGAATGTGGCCCTGAACCTATTCCATACCCAGATCCAGCATTGAAGAGAGAAGCGCAAGCTATTCTTCCTATGCAGTTTCATTCCTTTGACAGGTAGGTACTGAATTTATTCACAGGGCTTTACATATAGAAGGAAAATTAGACTCTGTTAATTTTGAAATATTAGGAGGGTCTTGAAAACTTTATATTAATTTATGTAGATTCTTATTATAAAGATTATCAAAGTGACAGGTCAGTTTGATCTCATAATAAGCCATTTTAAGAATATGTCTCAAAAAAGGGGTTTCAATGTGATACGGTGAATGGCACACTGAATTGGAAATAGGGAAACCTGGATTCTGGTTATAATCCGTCTTCAAAGGACAGTACATTGGGGAAGTTATTTTTCTCTTTGGACTTAGTTGTTTCATATATAAAATGGGCTATAGGCCACATCTTTATGAAGTCTATTGTTCTGAATTCTATTATAGTATTATAAAATGCTATAATAATTGTTTGAGATTACATAGTGTGCTTTAAGTAATAAAATTCAAATTTCAATTGTAAGTGTAACTATGTGGGAAAAGTAAAAGATTATTTGTGATAGTCTTCCTCATGGTATTTCTAGTATCAATGTAAAAGCCATATTCTGAGGCATGTATTTGAAAGTAAATATTATTAAAAAGCATTTTGGCATTTTAGGTCTCTGAACTGATAACATGGCCTATGTATCTACATTCAAATATTAAATCATACAAGGAATTTTTTTAGGAACAGCTAATTCTTTTTTCTGTTTCAGGTTACATTCAATAAAAATAATAGTTCACAGAAGCAGAAGAAAATATTTTAGAACCAATTATGCATCTAATATATTGTACTATTGAAAAACATGTGCAGTATTAGAAAAATACTTAGTCACTAATTACTAAAAATAGTACTTTCACAGCTAGGATTGATGCATATTCAAAATTATGTTTATATTGTCATATATAAATTAAAAAATGGTTTACCATCTGAAGTAAATCATTGTTATTGATGTTTAAAACACTTTTTCATACTAAAATATTTATATGTATGTATGAGATGATTGACAAGGAAGTGTTCTTTTTGGAAAGACAATATCAAATTAGGAAATCAAATATTTCTTAAACTGAAATGTCAAAATAAATAGTCAAAGTATACTGTCTATTCCATAATGCTTTCTCTAAAATAGCAAAACTACTTTGTTCTAACTAGAGACAGTAATTTTTTAGTGTTTAGGGGTAGAAGTGGGCAGTAAAGACATTTCAATTGGAATGAATTATCCTTTTCATATACAAATAATGACTTAAACTTTGCCTATAAACATTTTAACCAGTGTTTTAAAGATCTTGAAAATTTGTTGTGGAAAATATAAATGGCATTAGTTATCATGAGGGATACAAAGATGAATAAAATCAGTTTTGTCTTCTGTGAATTTACAGAGTTGTAAGCAGATAAGATGTTTACAAATAATTGTCATATGATATAAAATGTTATGTTAAAAGTTTTTAAAAAGTAGTGTGATTATAAAATGTAGGAAAATATTTTTCTTTTTTTAGTAATTTGTATTAATTTATATTCAGATAGTCACTGATATCGTAGATGTTTCTTGATGTTCCATATGATGTTTTACATTTATGTCCTCAATTTCACATGTTTGGTTTATGTACCCAGGATATATGTGTGTGCATGTTTATGAGTTTGTATAAACATATGCATATAAGCATATGTACTTGTTTATATCTATAAGTCTATAACGATAAAGACAGTACAATAATTTAGGGTCATTAAAGTTTTGTTTTCTATTTAATTTTGAATTATATCTTTACATTATGTTAATATATAAACCAATATGTACAGAAAATTACTGTGATTTACATGACAATACAATGAAATAAAGTTTAAGTAAAATATTTTTGTTACAATTTAGATAGTTGTTAATTTCATTAAAACTTAACAAAGCAATTACCTGAGTGCCAATATTCTTAGCTACTCAAAATTTATTACCCTTTTGAAAATACTGCTTTTTTAAAAAAGAGAACTTTCCATTTGTTCCTAGTAGCATTTGTATAAAATGCGATGGGAGTGGAATCATTATTCTAAATTGCATAAGTAGAAATGAAATGGAAGAGCACAAAGCATATTTCAATTCTTTTTAGGAAAAGGGTCTCGAGTGTAGTTAATATATGCAGTAGCTCGAGTACTATCAAATGTAAATGATGAGGTGATATTGATGAAAGGAGGGGATTGAGGTCTCCGGGGGCACTGATGACGGATTGAACAGAAGCGGCCTTGCACTGCACGTAACTCAAGTCTGTCGTCTTCACTACTCAAAGCCATAATGGGAGGTGGCAGTCTGAAATGAGTTGCCACGGCAAAGAGTATTATTTTTGAAATGCTTTCACACAAATCACTAGGCCCTGCATACAACTTAGTTTCATGCTTTAATGTCATCAGGAGGCACAAATTGGTGTGTCTAATTGTTTGCCACCTGCCAGCAAAATGAGCTGCCAGCCAGCCAGACGGGTTTGATTGTCTGTCAGCCATTCAATAGATTGAGAGTGACAACATCAAAAATTTAACTTCAAACTCTGGAGCTTTGAGCAGCTTTTCAGAGACATCATCCCACAAGTGCTTCTGGACCACTGCATTTTTCAATTATATTTTCAGTGTATTGCTGCCATTTGCTTTATCTGTCTTAAGGTAGCTATAATTACATTATGAGGTATATAAACATATTTCTGAAGCACTGAAGTCTGAAATCCAAGTTATGACATGTCTTTTAACATCAGATTGAATTCCTTGAAAATAGAATCCAAGATGACAAGCTTTAGAATGAAAGTCCTGAATGCTACCAGTTTCAAACACAGAATTATCATGGGTCTTACTCTACCAATAATGTATTTTTCATTTTTATCTTTAGTTGAAAAATAGATATAAACACAGCTGCTCGATTCTTTGTAACTAAATCATATTCCTAATAATATTGTATAACCTCAATGGCAATTACCTATGGTTTTACTTTTGTTAACCAGTTGTTTATTGGTTCTGTTGCAAACATGCTAACAGCATATTCTTTATACTTATCCCAGATTGTAAATTTGGGAATAACTTCCTAAAACAATTGATATAATTTGGATTCTTTTATGTTCTACATAGAGTGTTTCTTGCCACTTAGGATGGAGCATCAATAAATTTCATTGTTTTGAAATTTATAATACCATTTTCATTAAGTAAATTGCAGCATCAAATTTTGGAAACATTTAGACTTAATTAAAATAAACATTTTTTCTTTTAGTATTAAATCTTTCATCAGATTGTATGTGAAATATATAAATGTTTTTATCTACATGTATAGAAAGTGCTGATTCTTTTTATTTCCTTTAGTTATCTGTGGAGATTAAAGTATATATCTTCAATTACACTCAGTGATCCTAACAAATGTATATTTGTGAAGTATAAACATGCTGTGGAAATACTATATGTATAGAGGAAATACAATTATGAAACTTAACAGTTTTCCCAAAGTTTATTACTTTGAGGCAAAGAGAAATATTTATAATGGTTTTATTCCATAGTGAGGAAATACTATATGTATAGAGGAAATACAATTATGAAACTTAACGGTTTTCCCAAAGTTTATTACTTTGAGGCAAAGAGAAATATTTATAATGGTTTTATTTCTAACAGAAAAGCTTAATAATTTCAAAATTCATAAATCAAGTTGCAAAGTTCTCAAACAATACTATATCTTTTGATAGATTTCTTATAGATCCATGATTTATAAAATGTTCTATCAGAGCTATTTTTGATGTATTAGTGACTGTGTAGCTTTTAGTTTGGGGGATAATTCTTTTCTCTAAAACCACCACCAGTTAAGCTTTACCCTGTCATTGGAACTAAAATTTTAATCCTGTATATCTAAATTCCTTTCATTTTGGAGGAATTTGGTATATATCTGTGATTTAGTTCAGCTTTTATTTTCTAGTATTTCAAGGTCCCCCTTAATATTAAAGGCCAAAAATAAAAATAAAAAAGCAGAGAGTGGTGTATTACTGCTATGTACATTTTAACTGCTATGTTTTTAGAAATTAGTTTAAGTCTGGATATCACAAAAGGATTACATTTTGTTGTTTCTTTGGCTAACAAACATCAATCTTACACAATTTATACATCATCCTTTTTGATTTTACAAACTTGCTTGTGTTCAAATTACTAGATTTGATATATTCAGGCAAACTAGTATGTATTTTTCCCTCAAATTTTTAATATTCTTGCTTCCAAGTGGTTCGTTCTCTAAAAAATAAATCTCCGAAATAAAATCTATTTTGTAAATAATAGAAGACTAAAAAAGCTTTTTAGGTAGGCTTCATATTATTAAACCTTAAGTATTAGCCTATGGTAGGTATTTACTCTCTAGTTTCATTAGTTTTTTAACATTGGTTTTAGTGCTAAGGATGAAAATTCAGGGTGTAAATAATAAAGAAATGTTTTTAGTAAAGTTAATGGATCCTCTTATATTGATTTCTTTAAACTTAAAATTAAATAAGAAAATGAAAAATTATAATTATTTCTAAGGCCGTCAATTTCTGTTCTTACTGCTTTCTATCTTTTAGAAAAGTATTTTGATTATATCATTTAAAAGATGAACAAGTAAATGTAAGCCAAATTGATTACCATCTGCCAACCTTTACAATTCAGTTTCTATATCTAGCCCCTGTAATTTCTGCTTTTATGTTCCAAGTGCCCTGGGTACATATTTTAAGGCCAGTTGTCAGAGATGCAATTTTGACTGAGCAGGTTGTAATCCTAATTTCTCCAATGTTGTTGCCTTTGTTTCTCCTGGCATTTACAGAGATAGTTGAGTGAGCTGAATAATGTATCTTTCTTTAATTGCCAGTTTAGTGAAATTTTCAGTTATTTCTTACACATTTTTTTCTATTGGTATGCTCAAATATTTTACAAAATAGAGAAGCAGATGCAAATATCAGAGCAATAACCTTGTGATTTCTGATAAGCTGAAGTCAATTGTAATGTTACCCTAAAGTCAGTAACAGATTATTTTCTCCTAAATTTCAATTTTTTCTTTCAAGATAAATGTTTAACATCCATAAGCCTAGTTAGAGAAAAAGTGATAATCTGGAAATTATCAGAGTACTAGGTATTAATAGTTGATCTCTCTGTAATTATTAATAGTTCTGTGACCTTGATCCATTCTTTTTGGCTCTCTGGGACCCAGTTTCTCAACCCTAGGATAATGGGATTAAACTGTTTTATTTCTATAAAGTCCCATAAAGTTCCAAAATCCTATGATAAATGAAATGGCCTTATAATTAGTCCCCAAGGGCAACAGATGGCTGTTTTTGAGCTTGGTTAAAAAAGACCTGAATCCCAGAAAAAGATACGACATCTCCATTTCCAAAGCTATCTTAGGCCCACAGAATCTCTCAGGTGGATTACTTCTGTTATCTGTCAACTGGCCTCACTATTTCCAGGTGTCCTCCGTTTACCTCAAATTCGTCTTCCACATTTATGCCAGAGACATTTTTCTTAAAAGCAAAACTGATGAAGATTCTGAAATAAGTCTTATTATTTAATTAATAAAAGAGGAACTTTTTAGTTTGGAATAGAAAGTCTTTACCTTTCTCCAGCCATAAGTCTCCATTTGTAATTCCTTCAACCTACCCATGTTTTTTCATATTTCCTTGCCTTGCTAAGTTTCAACTATTAGACTTGTATGCACCTTTTCTCTTCTTGGCTAATTTCTGTCTATCCTTTTAGATGCATTTCACTCTTACTTGATAATGCATAACCTGTGGTTTTAAAATGGCCTGGCATAACTTTCATCAGGGCAGTTATTTAAGCGTGTTGCACAATTGGTTTGTTTTTCTGTCATATCCCCTTCAAGTATCTCCAGGGCATGGGGCACATCTTATTTGCCTTTGTATCTTCTAAACTTGTCTGTGTAGTTTGTCCCCTAACCTGTTTAAGGGGACAGAAAGAATAACAGGATTCTTATAGGGTGCCCTGAATAATTACAAAACTTTCTTGCCTTAATAAGTCATTATTTATAAGCCCTTTCTTCAGTATCTCGCTTTATACTTTGGACAAACCATGAGGTACACAGATGAAGTAGTATTCTTGTATTTTCAAAATTCATAGAACTAATTAATGGATAGCCCCAAGATTATGTCCTTAGACCACTTCTGTTCATTTTCACTCACTTCTTTGGTGATCTCATCTGCTTTCTTGGCATTAAATAGCATCTATATGCTGATGATTCCCCATTTTTATAATCTCAGTCCAAACCTCTTTCTTAAACCTGAGACTCATCTGCCCAATGCTTTTTAAACATTGCTATTTGGATGATCAATAACAGGTATAAAAATAGTTTTTAAAAAGCTGCTCCAATCGCATTCTTCCCTGTTTTAGTTAATGGCAACTTGTCCTTCCTGTTACTTTACAGCAAACATTTTTGCATCATCTTTCACTTTTCTCTCATGCCCATATCCAGTCCTTCTGCAAATACAGCCAAAATTTGAATCACTTTCTCCCCGGTTTCACTTTGCTGTTCTGATTGAAACCAGCTTCATTTCTTGCTTTGTATTATTGTAGCTTTCTCCTAACCAGCCCACTTCTGCTCTTATCCCCCCTAAGACTATCCTCTACACAACAGCCAGAGTGATCCTGTTATAACCTAAGTTCATATCATTCTCCTGTTCATAAACTGCACTGGTTTCTGATCCCACTCTGAGTGAAAGCCAACATCTCTGCGGTGGACGACAGGCCCTGTGTTCTGAGCCCCTCTTCTCTCATCTCATCTCTTACAGCTCTCTGTGTGCCCAGTCCTCTCTAGGCACACTAGCCTTCACGTGTTACCTCTGCCTTTTCCCTAGCTAGACTTGTGGCTTGTTCCTTTACCCCCTTCAGTGTTTTCTGGGTTTTTTTTTGAGACAAAGTCTCACTCTTTTGCTCTAGCTAGAGTGCTGTGGCATCATCATAGCTCACTGCAACCTCAAATTCTTGGGCTCAAGCGATGCTCCTGCCTCTGCCTCAGGAGTAGCTGGGACTACAGGCACACACCACCGTGCCTGGCCAGTTTTTTCTGTTTTTAGTAGAGACAGGGTTTTGCATTTGCCCAGGCTGGTCTCAAACTCCTGAGTTCAAGTGATCCTCTCACCTCAGCCTCCCAGAGTCCTAGGATTACAGGCATGAGCCACCACGCATGGCTCAGTGTTTTCTCAAATACCACCTTTTTGGGGCATTCTTCTCTGAGCCACCCTTTCAACAATATTTCTTATTCCTATCTGTGCTTTATTTTTCTCATAGCATTTACAAGCTGATGTACTGTATTTACTCATTTATGTTTTTATACTTTCTCTCCCTCCTTATTGGAATGCAAGTTCCATGAGGGCAAGGATTTTGTTCTATGCATTGCTATATTTCTAGAACTTAAAGCAGTCCCACACACATTGTATGGCTCAATAAATATTTGTTAAATGAATAAATGAGGGAATGAATGAATCTTAGATCATACCCAAATCTCTGGCTTTGAGGTAGAATAAATTCATTGATGGAAGAATTCACTCTTAAATGTATTAGGTATTAAAAACATGTAATCAATCACTCAGTGAAAAATTTTGTTAAGTGAATTAGACTGAATTATTTCCTAGCTTTGTATTTTTTTGATGATAACCTTTATAAACTTGGAGTATGTATAGATTATATGTAGTATAAAGGAATTATCTACTTCCTTATAGTTTATAGGCTTAATGGTGTTGGATAGAAATTTGAAATCATGTGGAAGGATGGAAAAATGTTTTTGAGATTTTAAAAAAGTCACATTGATAAAGGTGTGTAGAGTAGAGGATTCTGGGTATCTATGTTAGTATGAATAGCCAGTCTACAAGGAGAAGAGTGTATAGTTTAGATCAGTGGTTCTTAACTTTTTTGTGGCTATATATGTTTTTGAAATTCATATAAAAATGAAATGCTTACCTTAGGAAAAAAATGTATATACTCCTCAAGTTTGTATATATTTTGGTGTATTTATACACCCTAAATAGATACCCATAGTAGATACTCAGACTCCTAAATAAAACTCTTTGGGTGTAGATGGAATAGTTAATAAGTGGGAAATATTGAGTAATAATAGAAGACTTTGTAAGAGTTGAAAATTTTTACTTTCCTGTATAAGTAGTTGCAAATACTAAATAACATCGTGGCAGGTAATTAATTTCTTATCAGCACATATTAATAACTGAACTTTAAAATTATTTGTGAAATAGATTGCTTAGGACAGAATGATTTGAGATGTAAGCAAATGGGAAATGTTGATGAAGAAATGATAGTAAGGACAGGAATGTACAGTCCTCTGATTCCAGATAAATAATTTGGCTATATCAATAAGAAATAGTTCTTAAAAAATATGAGAAATCAGTCAAATCCAGCTTCCTACTTCTCTCAACAAAACCTTTTTCAAATGATTATCCTAGCTATTTGAACACATCAATGATTAGAAACTAGAGCTCGTAAAAATTACCAGGGATTTCTTCCTCTTGTGGGTCCTAATGTGGTGTTTTGAGATATGTGGAAGTTTTATTTTGTTTTCTTATCACATATCTTGAGACTTTTAAAAATTACTATAATTTTTTCTCTCTTTTATTAAAATGTTCTAGCCCTTTCAGCCTTTCCTCACATGGCTTATTTTATAGATCTACTGTCATCTTAACTGTTCTCTTATGGAAATGATGTTGGTCGATTCTTGAAATATGGTACCTAAAATTGCACGTTGGATTTTATTTATGACGTCTAGCAATGGCAGAGTATACTAAGATTGTTGCTTCTTTCCACCTGGGTACTGTAGGATTGTTACTTCTTTCTATAAGACTTATCAGCACTTTTGGGAACTGTAGCAATACTAATAATAGCTAAAATGTATTGACCACGTAAAATATTCCAGATAGTGTGCTAAATACTTCATATGTTCTCTCCTTGTATCTTTATAACAATCTTCTATTTATAATGATCTTAGAACAACATTTTTATCTCATAACAACATTTATCTTGTAACAATCTTACCTCTATATAATGGCATAGACAATTATAAATCTCATTTTAATGTGGAAGAGAGTGGAGCATAGAGAGATTTATGTGCTCAGTACCACACAGCTAGTAACTGTTGAAGATAGAATTCTAACCCAGATCTGTATGACACTAAAATCTGAGCTTTTTGCCACTATGCTACTGTATTTATATACCATGTCATACTGTTAAACTCAGCAGTATGAAATGTCTGGAGGCTTTCATATCAATTGCTATTCATTCAATGTTTTTAGTTTTTTTAGTAGGCAGCCATTTATTATTTTTGTATTTTCTTATAAACCATCATCATTACAGGATTTTGAGATTTAAATTTTTTTCTCTAACTTACTTTTCATAACTTGTTTCTCATAGCCTCTACATGCAACAAGTTACCAGCGGTAATCATTACAGAGAACTTTTGCCCAAAGTTAGTAATAATCAATAGGTCTGGAATTTTTGGTAATAGTTTTTCTGCCATCTACAAATTTATCACACAGTACCGTCAATTAGCTCATGTTTCTTTATTTTATCCATGAGAATTTTTATGAGAGATGCAGACAAAAAGTTTTGTAGTTTCACTAGTAACTTCTTTTCAAGTCAAGAATTGATAGTTTTTTACTAGATAGCAAGTGAAATAGAAATTTAGAGAAGAGTTTTGATGAAAACCCAAATATTAGTATCCTCTTTTTTTTTTGAAGAGACAGGGGTGGGAGGGGGTGTTTCTTGCTCTGTCACCCAGGCTGGAGTACAGTGGTGTGATCATAATGCACTGCAGCCTCAAACTCATAGGCTCAAGCCGTTCTCCCTGCCCAGCTTTCTGAGTAACTGGGAATGCAGGCCTGCACCACCAATCCAGCTAATTTTTTCTTTTTTAATTTTTGTAGAGACAATATCTCACTTTGTTGCCCAGGCTGTTCCACTGCTGGCCTCAAGTGATGCTCCCATCTTGTCCTCCCAAAGTTCTGGAATTACAGTTGTGAGCCACCACTCCTGGCCAGCATCTTTTTTGCTTTTTATTCTATTGATCTTTATGTAGATCATTATAAGTAGATACCTTATATCCACTAGATAAAGCATTATTTCAGTTTAGACAGTAGTAATTATGAACAGTCCTTTAAAATACAATCTCATTTAATCTCCCCAGTTATTTGTAAAGTAAGTAGCATCAGTCTTGCCATTTTAATACTGAGAAACTGACATTAAAATCACAGCTTCAGAGTTTCCAGTTTTCCAGCTTTAGTCTTCTGACTCCACAATCTGTACTCTTTTGCGGTGTCACACTACCTCTCAATGAAATAAATGAAAGCATTAGATGAGGACTGGCCAATGTAGGGATTGAAAGCATAATGTGTACTTTAAGTAATTAAATAGATAATTGAAAGTTAAAGGTTGAGTCTAAAGAGTTTGACTCTAGCATTCATAAAGAAAATAGAAGATTTCTAGAAAGATAATGAGGAATTTTTTTGACATGAGTAAAATTATTTAAGATTATATTTTGGTCACTAAAAACATTTTAAGTACTCCTATAATTAAAAATAATAATCTAAATACTAATTTAGATTGTTAACATTAAAGAAGTGACTGAATATATTAATAGAATTGTTTCTTTGAAAAAGAATATTGGTATTAAAGAAATGTAAGCCATAGACTTATGTGAAAATGGGCCATTGATATAATTTCCTTTTAACTAGAGCTTTTTCATGAGATAATTATAAAATATAGATGCATTAAAAAGATATACTTTAGGTAGATATTTTTGTACTGTCAATCCCTGGTTTTTAAGCATTACATTTGAGCTTAAAACATCTCATACATCTATTTTCTAGATAAATAAATTCAGTGATGATTGCATAACACTTGAAAAATGTTTGTTTAATGAATTGCAGTGCTGTAAACCTTGAGAAAAAATGAGGCTTTGCTATAAGAAAGTAGAGCCATTTATTATATTAGAAAAATAATTTCTTTATTCATATTTTTAAATTGACCAATATTTACATTTATTTATCATTTAAGCTTAACACGATATCAAGTTCAGAAATCTTTTCAATGAGATTTATTTAAAATATTCTAAAGAAACATGGGGGAATATTGAACTCCTTTCTTCAAAAATCCAAGGCTCCAAAGCTAAATTGTTCTCTAACCAAATATCTATCATTTCTGTTCTCTTTCATTATAATAATATTCCTACTATGAAAAGCAACTCAACTTTGTTCAGAAAAATAAAGTATAATAACTTCATTATGCCTTGAAATGTTACTTATTATTCTTTGGTTTAGTTTTTAGCTTTACTATGAAGAAGCTTTAAAATTTGGCTTTCAAATGTTTTTTGTTTTTACATAACTTATGAAATTTAACACATGGAAAATGTGACATGGATAAGATGGGCATTTTATGTAAATTTTTCCCAAAAATTCTATGTGCATGTGCAGTTTAGCACACATTTCCCAATATTCCCAGATTCATGATTATAATCCATACGGTATCCAAAGAGAGGTTTGCAAACTCCAGATTCTACATAAGTGTTTGCCAAATTAATTATAGTAGTCAACATACGTTACAGTATATCCTTAATGTCCATATCCTTTTCACTGAAGTTGGACTTGGGAGTTTAAAACAAGAAAAAGAAAGAATGAAGGAAAGAAGAAAAGAAAGAGGAAAATTTGATGTTGATTATATATATCTGCCATAGCAGGTTTAGAATTCATCCTAAACCTTATGTTTTCTGTTTTCTATCCTTCCTTTCTTTGCAGGAGTGTTGTGGTGCCTGTAAAGAAGCCACCTCCAGGTAGTTTAGCTGTAACTACTGTGGGAGCCACTACTGCTGGAAGTGGGCTGCCAACAGGCAGTACCTCTAATATATTTGCTGCCACTGGAGCTACACCAAAAAGTATGATTAATACAACAGGTATTGTCCTTATATATTTTTGTGATACCTCATCTTTTTCTTTCTGTTTTCTATATCTTCATTTTTCTGCTTATTTGATCTTAACAATTAAAGTACCCTAATCATTTAAAATTATCTTAATCTTTAAAAAGGTTATCTTTTATGTTACGACTTTTCAGAGTTTTCTGTAGTTCTTGTGTACATTTTTAGTGGTCATTTTAGAGAACAATACTGGTTTTTGTTTTGAGTTTGCTCAAAACACAAACACAGTGCTGTTTACTCTCAGAGTGAAATCAAATTACTGAAAAGATACTTGGGGAGCAAAAGCAAATGATAATTTGTACACTGAAATTTGATATATAAAAATCAGTAAATTATATCAAGAATATCAAGGTATATTAAAAATGTTAGCAACATAAAATGGATTTCGTGACATTGACTGGTTGAATCCTAATGTATATTCTTTGCTAAGATCCCCTAAGGGAAAGCAGAGCTCCCCTAAGAACCTTCACCATAGGCAAGAGTCTCAACTTGATAAGAAGTGCATGTAAATAAGAACCACTGTTTGGCATTGAATGAATTTATATACTTAGATTACAATTGTATCCAATTCATTGTCCAACAAATTCCTAATGATTCTAGGAACAAAAATTTCCAAATCATTACCAATTTTAAAAGCCTGCCTAAAATAACATTTTTTTTTGTAAATTTCCAGCAATGTTCCTGTTGATTATTAGCAAATAAATCCTTACCCAAATCTTTGTGATTCCATTTTAGGTATTTATACAACGCAAGATGATCCCTGACTTTTCTTCCCTGACTATAGTAGCCTTCTCTTCTCCAAACTGTATAGCCTTGAACTTTTCCATTTATTATCATTACTTAGATTCTTCCCATTTTTATTAATTTCATAGCCCTCTTTGTGCTTTCTGTATCTATCTTGTTTATCATACCACCTGAGTCTGACCTATCATGAACAACACATTTATGGGGTTGTAGTAAGTAGAATGTACTCTATTAAGCATATTTATATTAGTAAGTAAACATCATTAATGACATTGTATTAAAGAATAGAACATCTTTTGTTATCTATATTATAAATAAATATTTATATCTGGCTTGTGAGAAGACTTTAAAGTCTATTTTTCCAGCATTATAATTTTATTCTTTGTACTCATTTGGCTTTCTAGAAACAGGAATAAAGCTGTTTTTCTTTTACCAAAGTATATATGCAAAAAGTATTATAATTTTTATTAATAATATATACCAATGTAGTAGAAAAAAAATCTACATTTAGTATTGTTTATTGAATAAAGTCCTTATTCTTGTTAAGAGTTAGGTATTAAAAAATTAAATCACCTCTTTTTTATCTTTATATGAGACAAATCATGATGTTTTCTTTTCACTTCTATTTTAAGAATTAATGATAGATATATGGTAGCAGGAGGCTCAGTGATAGTATAAAATATATAATATTACAATGAGAAATAAAATGTAAGTAATACACTTCTTTAGAAATATGTATATATTTGTGTGTGTATATATATATATTGTGGGCCAACATCTAAACTGTGTGTATTATCCAGTTTAGATTTTGGAACATAGGTGCTGTTAGATGTTATAGTAGAAAAACCAGTAAGCAATTCAGTTTTATGAATTAGTATAAGATATGATAATATTTAGGAACACTAGATGTCCCTCAACTCCACAGCTAACTTTAATATACTTATATGGCATATAATAGAATAATCTATTCTAAAATGGCATCTTCATATAGTTGAGGATAACATGTTATTTTAAAATCAGGTACAATTATACTCATTATAGCTCTTCGTAAACAATCATCTTATCAGAATGAGCATTTGATGCTGCAGTGCCACCAGTTTATGCTCAGACAATTCATTGTAAACTATGCCTTAGATGTTGAAAACTAAAAATATAACAGCATAGCAATAATAAGTTTTATGTCTAAATTTGCATTGTTTTATCAGCCTCATTTTATCTAAAATTTTTTTCATTTGTTGATGTCTTTTTTTATACTCCGTTTGTAATATGTAGTTTTGTTAGTTTAACATGCATAAATCAACTGGATTTTAATGCAATAGCTGCTATTTAAAATTATAAAGAGTTATTAGTATACTAACGGCCAAATGATTTTCAATTGTCAAATTCTGTTTTGAAATTCAGATGAGTAATTCTTTCAAAATCATATAGTAATGACACAATTACAATTCTTTTGTTAAATAAATTTATGTTTAAGGCTAAAAATTATTATTTTGGGAACAGGTGCCGTGGATTCAGGGTCCTCCTCCTCTTCCTCCTCTTCTAGTTTTGTGAATGGTGCTACCAGCAAAAACCTTCCAGCTGTACAAACTGTTGCTCCAATGCCAGAAGATTCAGCTGAAAACATGAGGTATACATAACTGTTTGTGTTTTTTATTCTTCCTTTATTTTTTTTAACATAGTGAAACAGTGTGCAAAAAAACTCCGAAGATATAGTAAGAATTCATGAGAATGTAGGTTAATATTGTATTTTGTGATTATAATCTGTAATTACATATTTTTGGCTAGTTACTATATAAAAATCTATGAAATTATGTTTCAGAATCTAAACCGAGAGGTGCTGAGTGATTTTAAAGCATTGACTGCTGGATTTGTAATCCATTGTCATATAGTACACGTTACTATTTCCAATAAAAGTAAAAACATGTACAAATGGTAACATGATAAAATTGGGCATCTTTGGGGGGTGATCAAATATAAACTTTCATAATAAGTCTGCAAAGTTATCTATAACGTGTATCTTTGGAACTCTAATAACCAAACATTCTCTCATCTGTCATGATTAAAGAACAGTCCTAGAAGGCACTAGCTCTCATTCTTGGAGTAAACTTGTGTACATGTGCACACACACGTGTATGTATATATAGTCACAGTTTTCATAGAAATATAATACATATGCAGAGTATAAAATCTCAGTGAAAGAATTAACACACTCATCTTACCATCCATCATCCAAGTCAGGAAATAAACTGTACTCCGGAAGCCCCCACTTTGTGCCCCTTTGCCAGTTACTGTTCATGCTCTTCTTCAGAGTCCTCACTCTGACTTTCAGTGCTAGGATACTTTGTCCTTTTTGTATTTTATGCAAATGTAAGTACACCATATATATTCTTTGTTTCTGGCTTCTTTTGTTCAATATGTTTATGAGATTCATCCATGTTATATGTAGCAATAGTTTGTTCATTCTTACTCTATTTTTATTCCTTTATATGTGTATTCCACAATTAATTTCCCATTTTTTAGCTATCAAAAATAATACTGCTATATAGAAAATAATGCCACTTATAATTGTTATTGGTGCAGTATTATTATCTGGGTGTACTACACATTAGTATGTGTATCTGGTGGATAAATAAGTTGGAGTGGAATTGCCAATTCATATGTTTATATATGTCCAATTTCACTAGATAATGCCAAATCGTCTTTCAAAGTGGTTATATAAGTTTACTAACTCAGCAACAGATTACGAGAATTCCTGTTGCTTCATATCTTTGACAGGACATTGTACTCTCAGTCTCTTTCATTTTAGCCATTTTGGTGGGGGGATAGGGGCATTTCATTGTATTTTAGTTTGCATTTTCCTGGTGATTAATAAGGTTGAGCACTCTTTAAATATTTTTATTGGTCTTTTGGTTTTTCTTTTTTATGATTTGCTTCTTGAAATATCTTGCCCACCTTTGAAAGTTGAGTTGCATGTCTTTTTTTTATTAATTTGTAAGAGTTCTTTATACATTTTGAAAATGAGCCTTGTAATGATTATATGTCATACATATATCTTCTTCCATCTATAGCTTTTCGTATCATTATCTATGTGGTCTGTTTTGATCAACAGAAGTTGTAAATCTTAATGAAATTTAATTTATCAATTTCTTGTTTTAAGTGCTTTTTGTGTTGTAGAAGGCTTTGCCTGTATTTCTCTTACCTTATTTACTGGCTGGTTTATTCTTTGCTTTTTATATTTAGATGTATAATACATCTGGAGTTGACTTTATGAATATAATGAGGTAGGAATAATAGGGATATGAAGATGACCCAGCACTGTTTATTTGAAAGATAGTTCTTTTCACCATGCTCTGTCACTTTTGTCACAAATCAAGTGTCTATATGTATTTCATTATGTTTCGGCACACAGTTCCGCCCAGTTTTTCTATCTTTCTGCCATACAGTCATAATTAGCTTTAGCTTCAATGAAGATCAATATTGGGTTGAGTGAGGTTTTCCCACCTTGACCTTTTTCCTCAAGAAAGTCTACTCTAAGCTACTCTTGATGATTTGCATTTCCTTTTAAGTTTTAGAATCAGTTTGCCAATATCGATTTTAAAAACAGTTTGCTAGGGTTTTTGTAAAGAGCAGAAGCTATAAATCTATTGCAACTAAGTTATATTGTATCTATAGATCCCTTTCATTTTTGTGACCTACAAACTATGAACATTATATATTCTTTCCATTTCTTTAGTTTTTTAACAGTTTTTTCCAGTACTGATTTTCAGTTTTCTATATAGAAGTCTAATATATTTCTTATTGATTTATCCTTAGGAATGTAATATTTTGTATTGGCATCTTTTTTCTCAAGTTACTTTTCAATCAGCTTTAGTGAGACTGGTTATGTTGCTAAATTTTGAATATACATTTTAATGAGTTTTGGATGTACATTTTAAATGTACATTTTAATGAGTTTTGAATGTACATTTTGAATGTATGTTTTAATAAGTTTTCATGAGTTTATACAGCCACCACTGCAATCAAGATGTAGAATATATCCATCACCCTGAAAGTTCCCTTGTGCCTCATTTATAATTCACCTCCATCCCTGTCCCAGACAAACACTTTATATGCTTTTTAACGCGGTAACTTAGATTTGCCTTTTCAAGGATTTCACATAGATGGAATCAACAGTAAATAATTTTTTGTTGTCTGTCTTTTTTCACTCAGCTTAATGATTCTGTGATTCATCCATGTCATTTTGTTTATGAGTAGTCCAATCCTTTTTTTGATAGGTATTATTGCACAATTTGTTTATCTATTCACCTGTTGATAGACATCTGGGTTTTTCTAGTTTGGGATAGTTGTCAATAATGATTCTTATGGATATTTGAGTAAAAGTCTGGCATGGACATACATTTTCATTTCACTTGGGTAAACAACAAAGAGTAAAATTGCTGGTTGAGTAGTAAGTACATGCTTAACTTTATAAGAAACTGCTGAGCTATTTTGCGAAGTAGTCGTATTATTTTATATTTCTGTCAGCAATATGTAAAAGTTCTTTGTTTCACATTCTTGTTGACACTTTATAATGTCAATCTTTTTAATTTAAGGCTTTATAATGGCTGAGTAATCATATCTCATTTGGTTTTATTTTCCGTTTCCTAATGATTAATGACGGTGCATATTGTTTTTTGCATATATGTATGGGCCATTGAAATCTTTTGCTGTTTTTTAAAAATTAGGTTGTTACTGAGATTTAAGAGTTCTTTATATGTTTTGTGTATATGTTCTTTGTGGGAAACATGCATTCCAAATTTTTTTATTTCATCATGTCATTTATATTTTCATTTTTTAAAAGTACTAATAACAAAAAGTTTCTAATTTCGATAAAGGCAATCATCTCAAATAGTTCTTTCTTTTATGTTTATGCCATTTGTAAATCCTAAGAAATCTTATACTACAAAGTCATATAGATGTTTTCCTATATTTTCTTCTAAAAGTTTTGTAGTTTTATCTTTCATGATTAGGTCTCTGATCTATTTTGACTTAAGTTTGTGTGTATGGTGAAGTAAAGTTTGGAATTTGTTTTTATCCATATGTATATCAGTGTTTCAGTACCATTGAATTACCTTGGCACAGTGGTTTAAACTCAATTGACCACCTATGTGTAGGTCTATTTCTGGATTCCTTTCTGTTCCATGACCTATATGCTGATACAGCGCTGTCTTCTTTACTCTAGCTTTATACTAAGTCTTGAAATTAGGTAGAAGTTCTATAATTATGTTCTCATTAAAAATTGCTTTGGCTTTTCTAGGTTGTTTGCATTTTCATAAAAATTTTAGAACTTGCTTGTCAAATTTTAAAAAGAAACTGTTGAAATTTTAGCTACAATAGTGTTGGACCTTTAATTAAATTTGGGGAGAATCTATATCTTAACAATATTGAGTATTCTAGCTTATGAATATTGTCTGTCATTCATTGAGATCTTTGATTTCTATCAGCAACTTACTGTAGTTTTCACTGTAAAAGTCTTATACTTATTTTTATGTCTTTATTATTTTTCATATTTTTGATGATAATATAAATTAAATTTTTTACTGTAAATTTCCAACTGAGTGTTAGAAGCCACACAGAAAAAAATACATAGTATATGATTCCATTTATGTACAATTATAGAAAATATAAACTAATTTATCTTAAAAGAGAGCAAATTGACTATTGCCTGTGTCAGTTTTACCTCACTAAAGCTGAAAAAAATGGAAAAACATTTAATTGTGTTTTCGTAGTATATAGAAAGACAATCTATTTTTGTATATTGATTTTATATCTGACAATCTTGCTTAGCCCATTTAATTTAAGTAAATTTGGTACATTATTTAGAATTTTCTAAACTCAGCTGATAGTTCTAATACTTTCTGTACTTTTCTTAGTGTTTTCTGTATGTAAGATAATGTCACTCCTAGCTGTAGTGTTATTTTTCCTGATTCGTTTGAGAATTCACCAGTAGAGCCATCTCTGCTTGGAATTTTCTGTCTCCGAGGGTTTTTAAATTACAGATCCAGTTGCTTTAATTGATATGTGGGTGTTCAGATATTCTGGGTTTTTTTGCATCACTTTTGGTCAATTTTTTGCTTCAGGGAATTTAGCCATCTTATCTAAGTTGTTGGATTTATTGCCACAAATTTTTATAATTATTTTAAACTACATATAGGATCTCTAATGATGTTCCCTCTTTCATTCCAGATTTTAAAAATTTGTGTCTTTTCTCATTTTATTATCAGAATAGCTATTGATTTTTTAAATATTATGATTTTTCCTCCAAAAATTGATATTGTATTTATTATAACAGTCCCAATTTTTATCCTGTTTTCTATTTTGTGAATTCTGCTCTCGTTACTTCCTTCTGATTACATCACATTTGCTTGCTTTTCTCTTTCCAGATCTTTGGGTGAAACTTAGATCGGGGGTCTACAAAATACAGCCCATGGGCCAAATCATTCTGCCACCAGTTTTTGTAAATACAGTTATTGGAATATGGCCACACTCCTTTGCTTATATGTTGCCTGTGACTGTTTTCACATCACAGTAGCAGATTTAAATTGTTACAATAGAGACAGTATGGCCTAAAATCTTAAAATATTTACTGTCTTATCCCTTACAGAAAACATTTGCGATCTGTCACTTAGATCCTTGATTTTAGACCTTTCTTCTTTTCTAATACAGTGTATTTAAATCTGTAACTTTTCCTCTAAGCACTATTTTACTTGTATTCAACAAATTTAGTATGTTTTTAAAATTTTATTCAATTTTTTTTTCTAATTTTACCTATTTCTTCTTTGGCTCATATATGTTCCATTTTGACATTTACCTATCTTCACTTAATTTAATGCCATGTGTTCCATCCAAGTTGTCACATGTATTAATAGTTTGTTCCTTTTTTTATTTCTGAGTCATATTCCATGGTATGGATGTATGACAGTTTGTTTAAACATTCGCCCACTATAGAACATTTAGATTTTTTGCAGTTTGGGGCTATGATGAATAAAGCTGCAACAAACATTTGTTTTTATGTGAACATAGTTTTTATTTCTCTGGGATAAATGCCCAAGTGTGAGGTTGTTGGACTTTTATGGCAAGTACATGGTTAGTTTTATTTTTAAAAATGCCAAATTATGTTCCAGAGTGGCTATGTCATTTTATATTTCCACTGACAATGTTTGAGTGGTCCAGTGTCTCCCCATTTTTACAAGCATTTGGTGTTCCCTCTCTCTCTCTCTGTCTCTCTCTCTCTCTCTCTGTTGGCCATTCTGACAGGTGTGTAGTGCCATTTCCTTGTAGTCTAAATTTGCATTTTATTAGTGGATAATGTTGCTCAACATCTTCTCACGTGCTTATTTTCCATCAGCATGTCCTATTCAAGAATTGTCTGTTCATGTCTTTTACCTATTTTTTAATTGGATCACATTTTTACTTTTGAGCTTTGAGAATTCTTAGTATGTTCTAGGTACAAGTCCTTTTTCAGAAATGTGGTTCGTAAGAATTTTCTCCTGGACTAGCTTGTTGCTTCATCCTTGTAATGGGGTCTTGGGCAGGGAAAAATTTAATTTTTTTACTATAGTCTATAGTTTGTCAAATTTTATGATTATGCTTTTTGCATCATGTCTAAGAACTCTTCATCTAGCTCTACATACCCAGATTTTCTCCTTCTTTTCTAAAAAGTTTTGTAGTTTTCTTAATAGTTTTACGTTTAAGTCTGTAATCTATTTTGATCTCATTTTTATATAAGGTGTGAAGTTTAAGTTGAGGTTCATGCTTTTGCCTGTGAATGTCCATTCCTTCCACCACCATTTGTTCAAAAGGCTATCTTTCCTCACGAGGCATGTTTTTAAAATATTGAAGGCAAGTCTAGAGAACCCTTTATTCTTGGACTAATTTTGTCACATTTAGAAAGCATGCAGTTGCTGGGATTTCTCCTGAATGCTCAGTATGTTTAATTAGGTCTCCCCTTTCTGGCTGGTGGCAACACAGACAATTCCAAGCTTTGTGTATACTCTCAGCGATATCTGTGTTACAGCTCCCTCTTAATTGTTCTTTTTATAAAAATTGTTCTATCCTAGCCCTGGGAGCTTTCATGCTTCACATAAATAGACTGCTATTCAGCCAAAGACTCAGGTTTCTGGAATTGTTTCTCTCTTTAGCTTCTTCCTGTCAGGGACTTTGTCCTGCGAATTCTATTTACCTTGACCTCTTTGAAATACACCCTCAGTCTTGACAGCTCAAAAATATTGCTAGGCTCTGTATTTGCCATAATCTGGGAAATACCTCCATGAAGGAATCGTGGATAATGGTGGGGTGGAATTTACCTCATTTGTTTCATTTTCCTCAGGATTCATGGTCCTCTGTTCCCTGTCTTGTCTGGAAATAATTGTTCCCTATGTTTGTCCAATTTTTTTAACTATTAACATGGAAGGTAATTTTAGACAATCTTACTCCTTCAAGACTAAAATGGAATTTTATATTTTTATGATATAAATGATTTATTTTATAAATTTCATTTTAACTGTTTTGTTTCCATTTTAGTATATTGAGCTAATATCCTAAAACCTTAAATTTACTTATTATTCACAATTATTTTTCTATAGATTGTTTCTAAATGTATATGTATGTACACAACAGTGTCATCTATGAATAATGGGGGTATTTTCCCCCCATTACAGTCCTTAAGCCTTTTTATTTCTTTTTCTTGACTTACAGTATCACCTCACAACTCCAATGCAAATTTCTATAGACGTGTTTACAGCAGGCATTCTCTTTTAGTTCTTCATCTCAGATGGAAAACTTTGAGCATTTTGTCATTAATTATGATGCTTTTTATCTAATTACTTTATAGAGTTGTCATCAAATGTAATTATACATTACTATTTTCCCTAGTGCAACAATTTTCAAACATCAGCATGCATTAGAATAGTATGGAGTGGTTATTAAAACGCAGATTGCTGGGTTCTGATTCAATGATTCTCCAGTAAGGTGTGAAAATTTGCATGTTTAACAAGTTCCTAGCCGTATTAGTCAAGGTTCTTCAGAGAAAGAGAACCAATAGGATGTGTGCATACATGTATACATGCATGCACACACACGTGATTTATTATAAAGATTTTGCTCATGTGATTATGGAGGCTGAGTAGTCCCAATATCTGCAGTCGGCAAGCTGAAAACCCAGGAGAGCTGATGTGTAGTTCTAGTCAAAGATCGAAGATCTGAGAACCAGGAGAGCCAACGTATAAGTTCCAGTCCAAAAGTTGGCAGACTTGAGACTCAAGAAGAACTGATATTTCCGTTTGAGTCTGAAGGCCAGAATAGACCAATGTCCTAGCTCAAACAGGCAGAAGGAGTTTACTCAACCTTTTTGTTCTGTTCATGTCTCCATGAGGGAGGATGTTCTGCTTTATTTACTCTACCTATTTAAATGTTTATCTTATCAAGAAATACCCCCACAGTCATACTCAGAGTGCTGTTTATTCAAATGTCTGGGCATTCTTTGGCCCAGTCAAACTGACAAATAAAATTAACCATTGCACTAGGTGATGCCAATGCTACTGGTCTAGACACACTTTGATAAACAATGCTTAAGTGATCATGCTCCACACTGCAACATTCATCCTTGATTTATCAAAGTCCTTTTCCAGACAATGCATGTACCTTAGCATAGTTTAACTTCATTTGCCCAAGATTTCTCAAACATATATGTACATATGTATATGTATATGTATGCATCTTAAATTTAAAGCCCATAAGAAAGTATACTTACTTTGTTGGTGAACATCTATTTAGATATACCAAAATGTTTATCAGTTTTTGATGCTCATGATTCCTTTCTGAATGTCTGACTTCCACCTAGTATCATTTTCCTTCTTTTTGGAGAACATTCTTTAGTATTTCATTTAGTGCAGGCTTCTCCATCATGAATTCTTTCAGTTCTTATTTATCAAAAAATCTTTGAAATTCACCTCCATATTTTGAAAGATATTTTGAACCAATGTAGAATTCTAGGTTAGCAATTATTTTCTTTTAGTGCATTAAAGATGTCATTCCATTATCTTTTGGCTTTCATTTCTTTCTGTGTTTTCTTTATTTTTTTATTTTTTAGATTAACTGCCAGTCTTATTATTGTTTCTGTGCTCCACCCACATCCATGTGATGTGTCTTTTTAAGATATTCTCTATCTTTGGATTTTAGCAGTTAACTGTGATGTATTCAGGTGCTGTGGGTTTTCTTTGTATTTATCTTGCTTGGGATTTATAGAGAGTTCTCAAATCTGAAATTTGATGACTTTCATCAGTATTGGAAAATTCTAAGCCATTACCTCTTCAAGTATTGCTTCTGACTCATTCCATCCTTTTTCTGGATCTTGAATTATACAAAATTAGACATTTTTAAAATTTCTCATCTCTATATATCCTCTTCTTCCCAACCCCTGTTTCTTTCTCTGTGATTCTGAGTATTTTCTTTTAACCTATAGTCTACTTTACTAATTCTTTCTTTAGCTATATCTAATCTTCTCAGTTCTTTAACTTCATTTTTTTGTAAGTAGTAAAATTTCCATTTGATTTTTTGTAGTTTAATGTTCTCTTCCAGTTGTCTATCTTTAATTTTCGTGAATGTAAATATAGTGACCATAAAGTCTTTGTCTAATTAGTTGGCTTTCTCCTTGAACTACCTCTATGATTTTGTGTTTCTTTTGATATTCAATAATATCTTCTTATCTACTTCTGTGTCTTTTGTTGATTTTATAATGTAGAAAACCTATACTATATGAAAGATTATAAAGATAATAGGAAGGTACGAAATGATGTTTTCTTCCAGAAAAACATTTACATTTTCTTGTAAAAACTGTAAGCACTAGCAATCCTAGATGATCTTAATGCAGTCAAGGATAAAGGATCAGACATTTTCTGATTCACTGCTACTTTAGGGTATAGTTCTACAGGATCCCAATTTAAATGACAAGGGCTTTTCTAAGCTCTCTCCCCTTTTGGTGGGCCCTGAACTTTAGTTAAAAATTTTGTTCAACTTCTAAGTTATTCAATTGCTTCTACCAAAACATATCCATGGGAAAGCATGCAGGATCATGGTCAAATAATTGATCTCTGTCTTAACTCTCCATTACCTTCAAAGAGGTGTTTTGTACTGGTTTGGGTTTTGTCTAGCTTTTTTAGTTGTTCTCAGCAGGGGAATCAGCCTATTTTTCAAGGTAAAAATCTAAATTATTTTTATATAGCTGTTGTGTTTATTATCTTATATCTAGGGTGCTGGGACTATGAACTGCCTGCCTGCTAGCCCTCCCTGGTGCTGCTTGCCTGGTTGCCCCATCAGAGCAAGGCATGCCCCAAGATAAAGGGACATGGAACCAGCTTGGACAGCCCATGGGTGACTCAGGACCAGCAGCCTTCTCCCTAGTATGGTCAGGGGATTAATCTCCAGGGCCCCTTGGATGGGCCTGGAGGCCAAATCCCATAATCCCAGGTCTCAATCTAATGTAGTATAAATGTTAAAATGGCATAGTTTTTTTTTTTAATAACTGATTTCAACTGAATTATGTCAGATCCATTCATTCTGATCCTTAATTATATCAGAAAATTTTGATTTTCTTGTAATTTTCAAGTTGTAAAAAACTTCAAGTGTAGTTTAAATTCTAATATCTCATACAGTTGAAACTTTTCAACTCCTTACATGGCTTTCTTTATTTTCAAAAAAGAAACTGTTTTTATTTACTATAAGTGATAAGGATTATTCAATGACTTCAAGTAGCCTTTGTTTTGCTAGCTTTTTCATTAATACTACTAGTAAATACTCTCACTATACTTACTACTAGTAAATACTCTTACTAAGAATAATAGAGTAGGGACAATATTGAAAACTTCTGTCTATACCAAGTCTGCCAAGCCCCACTGAAGTCCCTTGTTCTTGCCTAAAGTTATTCCTCCAGAATATTCCAAGTGTATGTGGCAGTGACTAAACTGAGTTTCCTCTGCGCTTTCTACTTTTTTTAAAGCTGTTGACCCAGATAACAGGAGATAAAGTTAAATAGTAGTGCTGATGGTGAAGTTTAGAGTGCCCAAAGAGTCAAAACTTGATGCTTCCAAGTTAGGAAAAAAGGCATCCTGAATTATTCCCTAATCTCTATTTAGTCACTTAAAATTTTTTTTCAAAATATGCCAGAGTTTAGTTTTAAATATTAGTAATATATTACAAATTATTCTTTTTTCATTTATAAATTTTTCCTCATGTGTAAGAAAAATGTTACCTAGGCATTGTGGCAGAACTTTTATTTTGAAACATGAATTCCTTACTGTACATGTCTTCTGTGTAGAAGAATTTGTGCTCATCTAACACATTATTATATTGATTTTGTTTTGTTGAACATGTCAGAGTTATATTTTGTAGGAGTAAGTATGAGTGTGTTTCATTTGAAATAGCAGTTACAAAAGCTGACATTGTTGACCTCTCACTGTGTGCCAGGTATTTTCCTATGCACTTCACATGTCTTAGCTTATTTAATTCTCACTGGATAGGTACTGTGGTCATCTTTATTTTGCAGGCGTAGAAAGCCCAATGAGATCAGGGTTACCCAGGTAGCATATGAATAGAGCCAGGGTTCCAGTCCAAGCAGTCTTACTCCAAAGCTCTTATGTCTAAAGATACAGATCTGTTACCAAATTATTCATTTGCCTAAGTAGAAATATCTTCTTCACTCATTTTTTTTCTTTTACACATACCATTCAAAGTATTTCCAAGAATGTCAAACAGTGCTTACGTAAGTCCATGAACTTAAAATTCAACCTTGAACTATATAAATAGTAACACAACTATTTGTAAAGGAAAGTAAATGGACTCATGAAATGGAAAGTGCCTACTTTGGCAAAGCATTCAACCGTATTACATGAATTTCAGCTGCTAGTCCCTTACTAGTCCAACTTTTCAGGGAATACCTCCTTCAAAGCAAGAATTAAATTCTTTGTAACTGGCATAGTTACCCACTGGATAGTAGGTGTTCAAACTCATTTTCTTTGATAGATAGATGAATAGACAGAGAAAGCATACAAGAACTTATTTTCCTATGCTCCTACATTTATGGATGGTCTTTGGCCCTTTCAGGCAGCAGAACCCCGATCATTTTCATAGTATAGTCATTCTAATTTAGCCGTAATCTTTTGAGTATCCTTAGGACTATATGTGAAACTGTACAGGGTATCCCTTCTGTATGAAACTTGTTATTATTCCATGGGCTAGAATTGGACTTTCCTAATTATTAAAGATTTTAATTTAGAAGTGAAGTTTATTCAACATTTTATATTGAATTATATTTATTAGTCTTTATGTCTTAATTTCAACAGCATCACTGCAAAACTTGAAAGAGCTTTAGAAAAAGTTGCTCCTCTTCTTCGTGAAATTTTTGTAGACTTTGCCCCATTCCTATCTCGTACACTTCTTGGCAGTCATGGACAAGAGCTATTGATAGAAGGTATGATTTCTCTCTCTATTCTAATTATTTTAGTTTCCTATAATGTGTGTGTTAACCATGGCATAATTTGTGCTTCTGGAGGAATATATACAATGTAAAGACATTGCTTCCACAAATTCTAAGAAGTTACTCAATATATGCCTTCTCCTTTCTAATCTTTTTTAAAAATAATATATTTGCATAGTCAATGCCAATAAGAGAACTTTGAAAATGAAGAACATTGAAAAGGTATTGGAATGGGAGACACTAGCTTTTTATTCCCAGTCTGTCAGGCTGCTATATGTCCTCTCATTAGGATAGTATGTTTACTAAGCAATGATCCCTAAAACTTTCCTCTAACTCTGAGAACAATGCTTCTTTAAGTTATTTTGTATTCACATAACATTTGTAATGTGAGAATCTTAACTGATAAGACATTAAAAATCTGAATAAATGCTTCATTGGGAATTGAAGAATCTGTTATCTTCTCACAAGCTGCTTAGCTAGAGTAAGAAGGCAAAGAAGATAAATTCATTATGGTGAAGATTTAATTTATAAACCTGCATTAGGAGAGTGGCTTTGGAAAATATGGTTAACAGAAGTCATTTCTTTATAAAACGTTTTGTCTTAATATTTCTAAGCTTTAGAAAGGGGTAATCAGTATCAACATGATCCTATAGGTCAATAATAGCTTTGGGTGCCACTTCAGGTAGTGCTTGGATTTAGCTGCCTTGTATATTTTTTTTGCTTTTCACATACTGTTTACTGTAGAAGCAAGGAAGTTATCCTGTGCCTGTTCTCTCATTGTTCCAACTGCTTCTACACAATGTTTCTATTGGAAAGACAGTAATAGTTAATTCAGTCTCTGGGAGCCAATAGCGTTTGAATCCTACTT
The DNA here is from genome assembly GCA_008086735.1 of Cheirogaleus medius. Taxonomy (NCBI): domain Eukaryota; kingdom Metazoa; phylum Chordata; class Mammalia; order Primates; family Cheirogaleidae; genus Cheirogaleus; species Cheirogaleus medius. The sequence goes on along the minus strand of VBSM01003176.1, from coordinate 72,250,754 downwards.
CTGCTACTTCTTAGCTCCTGGCCTTTGTGAAATACTTAGCCACTTTGTATCTTTGTTTCCTTTTTATACATGTGGTGGATGATAGCACTCCAGGGTTGTTATGAGGATTAAATTACACAATATATATAAAGCTTAGAACAATGGCACATAGTGGGCTACTCGTTTTTTCAAAAATACCGAGTTCCTGCTCTGGGCTAAATACTATTAGGTACTTGGGATATATTAGTGAATATCAGACAAAGATCCCTGCCTTTGTGGAGTTTATATTTTAACAAGGAAAGACAATAAGTATTAAACCAAATGAACAGTTAAATTATAATTTAAAGCAGCCCAAAAATGAACATAAAAGTTATTAGAAACTTAAAAACTATTCCTTGGCCACAGATTGTATCTATAATTTAAATAGATTCATTCTAGATGTGTAGGATTGATTGTACAAAATTATGTATTCATTGATTTATTCAAAATGAAATATTTGCTTCCTTAGTTCCAGAATTTAAAAGACATGATCATTACCTTTTAGGGGCTTACAATCTAATGGGCAAACCAACATAATAACCAATAATTAAAATTCAATATGATACAGACTGTAATGAAAGTATATACAAGATACAGTGGGAAATGAAACTAGATGGCTTACCGATCACTTTGCAGGGCACATGCCCTTCTGTCTGGATCAATAAGGTAGTTATGTATACCTGGTCTTACCCTACCAGCTCCTAAAGCCTTTCCCTCAATTTTACAAGGACATATATTTTTGAAAGGATAGTGTGTTCCCTTCCTCTACTTAACTACTATAACAGCTCAACTCAGTCTTCTGAATTCCAGACATACTTTGAGCTACCTAAGGGCATCTCCAGCTGGATATTCCATTGATACCTCAACCTCAGTTGAGGTATCCACAATTTAAGTTTATCCACAATTTAATCATCTTTTCTGTCAAATTGCCTTTCCTCCAAAATTTATTTATTTTGTTATTAATATTTTGTTATTAACATTACTATTAATGTAAACATTTGAGGTAAAAATATGGTAAAAACCATATTTAAAGAAAACTTTAAATATCTTCTCCCTCAAATTTGATACTTACAATTACTTGGTAAGAATTGATAATTTATGAAAACAATATTACTTTGGAGCCCAGTTTTCTAAATATTATTAACATTACAAATGTTATTTCTAGCCATGTTTAAGATCCTTCCAAGGTAGCATAAATATTATGCTAGCTAAAAGTGGAAGCATCATGGTTATGGATTCCAAAAGATATGAGTTTATTAGTTGTTTGTGTTTTTTAAATTCTTTTGATTTCCTTAGAGTTATACTGAGAAGCAAGAATGCTGGTTATTTTTAGTTTTATTTACATACTTTCTGTAATATATGTTATTTTTATAATAAAAAATTTATAAACATTATTGAAAAAATAAATCTTAAATGTTTCCTCAATCCCTAGAAAATAAAAACCTTTTACTTTCTCTGTATTTCTTTTCCTAAAATGATTTGACAAATTTATAGAAATTTATAAATACTGATCAAATATATAATAAAATAGCACAAAGAATAAAGTTAGTAATGTAATGTTAGTAATGGGTCCTGTACTGTTACTAAAACTAAGTCACACATTCTGCACAAGTATTCTAGCAGTCTTAGCAAAGGCAGAATTATGCTTAGTTATAAGAATCACATTACTGATTCCTAAGTGACATTTTGTGACAATTTTAGGTTCTAAGGAATTATTCTCAAGTAACTTTTTAGCTGCTTTTTGTTGGCCAATCAGGACCACCATTGTATAGGTCCTTTCCAGAATTTTCCATAGTCACACATCCAGACTGTTTCTTATAATTTCTTCTCATTAGTGCAGAGAGGATAGGAGAAATGGCTGTTAATTGAGAGGTATTTTTCTTGAATTTCTCTAAGTTTACATCAAATATTGTAACTTGCATGGAAAGAGCTTTGAGAATATGTCTCTAATGATATCAGTGCATCCAGGTGAACCTGGATTTTTTAAAGAATGACTATGTTAGAAATAGAATATTGAAACAAGTTAGATATAGAAATACATTTTGTGTTACCCTGGTAGAATACAATTTTATCTTGTAACTTTTCAATATTCAAAGAATTTTAACGTATCCTATTTTTAAAATCACGTGGATATAATATTCATGTTCTTCTTTGCCGATGTTGAATGACTTTTTAAAAAATAAAATAATGATAGCAAATGGTAGATTTGTAGGTTTTGAGTTCTGTTTTTTAATACTATTACTTGGCAAAATAAAAAGTTGACAACCCTAAGATATGGGGCTCTTAATTTTTGCTAGTCCATACGATCCAAAAATCGAGAAACTATTGCTGTCTAACAGAACAACATTCAGTAATCCTGCACAATTTGGTCATAACCTTTCTTTCGACTTAACTATAGAAAACATTTCTTAAACATTGTAAACAGGTTACACACTATTGCATCTCTTGTTTTTATACAACTCTTCCTTCTGCATTGAATCATTTTTCTTTGTTCTCTCCCCCAAATTATACTCATCCTCTGAGTCATGAAAGCATGTTCCTTAAGCCAAATTAATGCCTTCTCTTCTCCTGTGGCATTTCATTTATACAATATTAATAAAGTTATGTTTCACTTATTGTAAATAGGAAATATTATTTATATTGCCATTGCCTAGACTAGATTCTGGTACATAAAATATTCTCTGATTTTTCCCTTGTACTTCAATAGAACATTATTTTTGTTACTAATTTTTAGTAGAGGTACATTTTGAAAATAAGGGAAGATTGATAAAATGTTGGTGAGAGTTCCCAGTACTGGTAATTATCCATACTCACGAGTTTGCTACAGTACTCCTCCAGGTCCATTCTTGCTCTCTATCCCAGCCTGTAGAAATGCATGTCCTTTCAACTTCTCATTCTTGAGCATGTACTCTTATTCATTGTTTCTTTTTTCCTTTCTCTCTAATTCTCTTCTTTTGCCAATTTAATATGCAATTCCTGTCCCTTGAGAAGAAAGACTTATCAGACTATTGTGAAGAACCCAGAACATTTACATGATGAAAATATCTTTACCCTAGGCATTGAATATTTCTGTTTAAGAAATAGTGCTTATGATAAATGGATATCACTGCCTTTGACTTTTATCATACATATGTATATGCTAGGAATAAAACTGAATTTAGGTAACTGAAGATAATTTAATGTTGCATGAAATAAAATGGAAATTACTCTTAATTTCAGGTAATCACAAAATATATTTGAATTGCATCTTTATTTGATGTTTTATAGTCAGTTTTTCTTGATGCACACATGTATTTGTGTTTTAAGTTTTTTCTTATGGAATAATCATTGGTACTTTTTATTATCTATGTCCTTTAAAATGCAAGCTACAATAAGGTCCTTTCATTTTCTTAATTTGTCTATCACTTTTATTAGTCAGCTTGTGTTAAATTTATGATTGTATGATTCTAGAACAATGTAGTTGAGGTCTTTTAAGATCTTTCATTAACACTATCTATTTTTTTTTTTTTTTTTTTTTTTTTTTTTTAGAGACGGGGTCTCGCTCTTGGTCAGGCTGGTTTCGAACTCCTGACCTTGAGCTATCCACCCGCCTCGGCCTCCCAGAGTGCTAGGATTACAGGCGTGAGCCACCGCGCCCGGCCTAACACTATCTATTTTTAAGTAGTTTTTGGTATGTGTTTCTCTTAGCAATAATTAAGGATTTTTGAAGACAGCAGTTACTGAAAGTTACTTAGAGAAAGTTACTGAACTTTCTCTAAGAAAATTCTATTTTTTAATTTACAAACTAATATATAAAAATTACTAAGAGTGGGTATGGTGGCAAGTATCAAAACTTAACCAGCCAAAGATGACAAAACAACCTGTGTTCCAAAATTATTAGATTTATTTGGCTTGCTTCATTTGGCAATGGAGAATACCCTCCAGAGAAACTGTAGGACTTCTTTGAAAGAGAGTTGAGAGGAGCATAGTTTAGAGTTTGGATTTAAGAAAGCAGGGCCAGTTGTGGATTGGGTGCTGAGTGTCAGGAAGTGGATTAGATACTAATCCTTTTTCTTCAGGAGTGCTAAGGACTACAGTGGACCAGAGTTATCATTAGTAATAAAGAAGCAGCAGTCCCCCAAATTCATCAGAAGAGAGGATGTTTGAGGGTGTTGGAGTGTGTGTGTATTTTTGCTAGCAGAGTGGACTGGAAGTAAAACATGGTTAGACTTCAGTCAGCCTGGAAGTGGGAGAGGAGAGTCAGTAACCAGTGATACTCTGATGTCAATCAAGGCAACTTCATAGCTGTGAAGCTGTCTTTACTTCTCACTGTGTATATACTCAGTGTTCTCACTTCTCTCCTAGACTGGGTTTCCTTCCTTAGTCATCAGAACATGGCCCAACATAGCACCCCACTATGCCAGCCCTGAATCTGAATGTGCTCTTAATGTAAATATCTTTCATCATCTGACTGTACTCACTACCTATCAAGAGAGAATCCGAATAGCTAAGTCAGGACTGTGATTTAAGTTGAAACATTTTAGGAGATATTAGCAGTGCAGGAAATTTCAGTTTCACTAAAATGTCTACTATGCTTTTAGTGGCATTAATAAATATTTTATTAAAACCACACGATACTCAAGAATATTTATATTTTTTAGGACTAGCAGTTTTTAAAAATATATAAATATAGCATGAAATTTCCACCTCCGCTGAAATAGGATATCACTGAAATGTTACTATAAAAGGAATGAGCCTAGTCAAGAAACCCCATGTCAGTCATGGATGAGTCATAGCAGCAGTATGGACACATAATTAGAAAAACATGAATATTTGTATTTTTTTTCAAAAATTGTACATTAAAATGTAATTTCAGAATTAGCATTTTAAAATTGTAACAATACCAAAAAACGCACACAACAAATTCAGGAGAGGTGGCAATATTGGCATAATTTATAAATATCTCTGATTTCCTTAACATAAAAACAGGTGAAACAATAACTATCAGAACAACAAACGGACATTTAGAACAAAACTAGGTGACAAAGTATCTCATTGAACCCTATACCTGGGTGGGGACCATCTAGCTACAGCTACGTGATATACATGGTATCAGCAGATTTGTGGGAGAAGGTGGTGGGAACCAAGGGAGCACTTGAGGAATCTGGTCTGCAAATGCTCATTGGAAACCCAGAAGACCAATTTGAGAAGAGGAAGGGTTTTTACACACTATAATAGCAAATGATCCAAGGGTTTCATGCTAAGATCAAAAGAGGATAGAGCCATCTGGGCCCCATGAGAAATTAACCAATCAAACTTCTCTTCCAGGACAAAGTCCCACATTGAGGAGAAATTACAATGAATAGAATCCAAATTGAGCAGCAGATTCCAAAAAAAGGAGCCAGAGGACTAAAATTAAAAAAAAATAATAATTGGAAAGGCAAAAGAGACAGGCCAAATAAAACAGGGGAAGACACACAGAGCTAATAGATCTCAGAAAGTAGGTTGTCATGTTTTTAAAAACTTCATGAAAACAACAGAAGAGTGATCCCAGAATATAAAGGTGGTGGGGGATAAGCTATCTAAAAATTATCTAAAAATTCAGGAAAACTAATTTCACATGAAATGATAAATAGCAAAAAGGATTGTAATACTATATATTAAAATAAGAAAGATGACAATGAATAGAAAAATACTCTCTCAGTCAATAAAAGCATGGCAGAAAAAAAGGCTTAAAAATTTTAAATGGGCTAAAAGAAATTAAAAAATGATATAGAATATGAAAAACCAGTTTAAATCTGAATTGAGAGAATTTCAGAAATTTGATGATGGAGCTTAGAAAACAATTAGAAACAAAGGGGTAAATAAATTAAAAAAATGAAGACTAAGACAAGAAATACAGAAGTAAAGAAGGCCATAAGAGGAATATTAAGTTACAAAAGGAAAAATTATAAGTATTTTAAAAAATTACAAGGGATGAGAAAAGAGTGAAAGGGACAACTATAGAAAATCTACCATACAAATAGTAGAAGTTTCCAAACAAGAAAATCAAAGCAAAGAACAGAAAATAATAGGAATAATAATTCAAGGAAATTTTCCTGGATTTTTTTTAAAGGAGAGATTTGAAAATATATATTGAGAGAGTACATTGAATACCTAAAAAAATTAACCCAGATGACCAACATTTAGATATACTCTAGTAAAATTAATGATGCAGGGATGGTTCAACATACACAAATCTATAAATGTAATTCACCATATACAGAAGCAAAAACAAAGACCATATGA
>VBSM01003176.1:72231499-72243999 GCA_008086735.1 Cheirogaleus medius | reverse complement strand
AATAAACATAAGACCCTGTCTTATTTTCGGGGAAACATGGTACATGTGCACATACACGCATATCCATATTAGCATGGGTATATGTATTCTATACAGTAGTATCCCTGTCTACTGTTTTGCCTGGACACAAAACCAAGTCACTAGCAGTGTGAGCACTAAGGAGTCCATGTTGTAGTATTGAATTATCATTTATCACTGAAAGAAACAAGGGCTACTTGGAGAAATAAGTGATTTCAAGGCTGGGGCAGGAAATGTTAAGGATTTACCTGCAACATTTTGTGATACCAAAAAGCAAAGTAGATACCAAAGATTATCAACACAAATCAGTAGGTAATTTGAAGACATTCGTATCGTTCAAAGGTGGGGAAGTTTGAGGATCAGTGAATGTAATATAGTAAATATAATACTGCAATACATTACAATGTATGGATATGTTTAAATCCATGTACCCAAAATGGTAATTTACAAAATTATTTGGTCTAATTTAGAGGTTGATAGATAACCAATTACTTATTTTGAAAACTGATAAAGGGAAATTTTCAATTATGGTCTGTCTTTCCTCTGTGAACTGAACACTATGATACCAAATCATTAATGGAGGAAGTTTTGTATTTTAAGAAATATATCATCTGATTAATTATGGAGAGATATTTTAATTATATTACCATTTAGCATTCTGTGAGGATTTAATAGATCTAAGCTTCAGTGGCTGCTAACATCATAAGGAGACAACTAGACAACCAGATATGAAAAATATCACCCAGCAAGCCTGACTGAATGAATGATGAATAAAATAAAGCTGAATCTGATTAAGCCTATATACCCAACAAGGTGAATTATACCATGGGAATTCAATCATCAAAATTCATACTGGTGGATATTCTGTAGTCCATATGACTTAGTCTCTTCAAAATAAATTACATGAGGAAAAAGGAGATATAAGAGGAATCTGTAGCTTAAAAGAGATTTAACAAACATCTCAAAAAATCAGCAAAAGTAAGTAGCTCTTAGATACAACTATATCATTTACATGATAAAACTATAAAGAATAGGAAAACGATTAACATAAAAGTCAGGGAAATGGCTTGTTGTAAGTAGAGAGAGAGATATAGTTCACATTGAGGCCTCCTGGGATACTTGGGAAATGTCTATTTCTTGAACTATATAGTGGTTACAAGGGTGTTCACTTCATAATAATTAAATAACCTATGTTTTATGCAGTTTACTTATCTGTTCTATACTAAAATATATTTAATGTCCTTTATAGAGAAGATTATAAAAATTTTTGAATGACATTAAAAACCTAAATAATGGTGCATTATATCATATTCATGGTACGAGGACTCATCACAAAGAAGTTATTTCAGTACATGCTAATCCATCAAGTTTGGTAAAAATTTAATTTAAAAAATTATTTTCATGGAATTGAACAAGCTGTCTCTTAAATTTAGTCTACAGTTCAATAAAGAGATGAAAATAACCAAGATAATTTTGAAGATGAATAAGCTATTATAATTAAAATAGTGTGGTAGTGGCCCAGAGATAGATCACTATGTCAGAATAAATATTCAGAACCAGATCCCCCACACATATGGGAACATTATGTCACAGAATTTCCATTGCAGATTGATCATAAAGAAATGAACAATGCAATAAATTCATCTAGATCAATTGGGTGTCCTTTTGTTAATTAAAAAGAAAAAAAAAGTAAGTAACTGAAAACCTTCCTCCCCAAGTAAACAATGGTCACTACCATGGTGATTGAAAATCAAAACTTTACATGTTGTAGGAGAAGAAAATATAGGAAAATATCTGTATTACCCAAGACAGAAAAGACTTCTTAAACTAAACACAAAAGCACAAAATGTAAAAGATTATAAATGTGACCACATTAAAATTATTTTTGTTCACCAAATGACAACATTAAAAATGAAAACTTTGAGAGTAGCATGAGCAAGATGGTCACTAGTAAGCATCAAGCCTCTGTTCTCCCAAAGAAATACTGAATAAACAATATGTGGACCAAAATAAATTTGTTAGAAATCTAGAAATCAGTTAAGAAGCTGAAGCAATGAAGTAAACATCTAGCCAAGGAAAAGCCACTCAAAACTTTAGAAAGTTTTATGGTAGTTTATTTGCCCTTATTTCATACTCTTACTAGCACAGTGCAGCATTCACAGTGAGGAGGAAATTGCCCAATTCCCACGTCCTCCTTTGGAATGAAAAGGAAACACTGGAACTTGCTTGCAACATTCTAGTTGGTCTGGTAGCTTCCACAGTGACTAGTTTCTGTTGTAATTGACTCAGAGCACTGATGGGAATGGTGGCATAGTTTGGTTACCAGGTTAGGGACCACCCAAAATAGTGGTGGGCACTGTGCCATGTAAGAGATGCAGGGATCCATAGATCCATGAATATAGTAAGAATTAAGGGCTTCTGAGAAGAAACAGGGTTTGGACTCTTAGGGAAATTTAGACTTTTAAAAGCAATTCTATATGCAAGGAATTGCAGTAAAAGCAAACACACAGGCCTAAAGAAAGTGCATTTCCAGAAAAGGTACAAAAGGACCTTGAGCCTTTAAGCCAGGATCATTAGTGAAGGTTTTTCCCCACACAAAAACAGTCTGTAAAATCTTGAGAGGTGACTATGTTTAAAAACGTCTAAATTTCAAGAAAAGATTACAAAGCATACAAAGAAAAAGGGAAACCTGGCTCATTCAAAGGAACAAAATAAGTTCCAAAAATCAACTCTAAAGAAATGCAAGCCTCTGACTTCTTTGAAAAAACTATTGAAAAACTATCTTTAGTATGCTTAATGAGCTAAAAGATAACATAGACTGACAAGTAAATAAAATTAGGAAAATGTTTTATGAACAAAAGAATATAAAAAGGAGAAATTATAAAAAAGAAATTCTGAAGCTAAAAAGTATAAGTGAATTGAAAAGTGCAGTAGTGGGATTCAAGAGCAGACTCAATCACACAAAAGAAAGAATCAGCAAACTTGAAGACAAGTCATTTGAAATTATTGAGTGAAAGGACAATAATGAAAAAAAGAATGAATAAAAGTGAACAGAGCCTAAGGGAGTTAAGACATAATCAGGAAGACTGTGTATGCATTATGGAAGTCACAGAAGGAGAGGAAAGAGAAAAAGGGCAAAGAGCATGTTTGAAGAAATAATGGCTGAAAACTTCTTTAATTTTAGGAAATAGACATGAACTCAAGCTCAACAAGCTAGAGTAAATTAAAACAGACACAGTGAGATGCATTATAATCCAACTATTGAAAGTCAAAGACAAAGAGACTCTTGAAATAAGCAAGAGGAAACTATACATATACAAGGGAGCCACTCTAAGATTATCAGTAGATATCTGAGCAGAAACTTTTCATGCCAGAAGACAGAAGGATGATATATGTAAAGTACTGAAAGTAAGATAATAAAAACAGAAATTTATTAACCAATAATAATATATCCAGCACAGCTGACATTTTAAAATGGAGGAAAAATAAGAATTGTCTAGATAAGCAAGAGCTGATCAAATTCATTACCATTAGACCTAACCTATGAGAAGAGAAATGTAAAGGGAGTCCTTCAATTTGAAAAGAGAGGATTCTAGACAGTAACTTAAAGCCATATGAAAATATAAAGTTCTCCAGTAAACATATGGACAAATATGAAAACTATTTTATTATTATTTTGGGTTCCACTATGCTTTTATAAGATTTAAAAGCTAAAAATGTGAAGAGAAAAACTATGAATGTATGCTAATGGGTGTACCATATATAAAAATATACTTTGTGACATCAGTAACATAGAAAGTGGAAGTGACTAAGCTGTAAAGGAGTAGAGTTTTTATATGTGATTGAAGTTAAGATTGGTTCAGTTTAAAATAGACTGTTATAACTTCAAGGTGTTCTATGTAATCCACATGATAATCACAAAGGTAATATCTATAGAAAATACACAAAGAGAAAGAGGAGTGAGTCAAAGCACATCCCAATAAAATTCAACTAAACACAAAGGAAGACAGTAAAAGATGAAAGGAGGAAAAAAAATACAATAACATACATGAAACAGTAACAAAATAGCAACAGTATGTTCCGTCCTATCAGTAATTACTTAAAATATAAATATATTAAACTCCCCAATCAAAAGACATAGACTGTGGCTGAATGGATAAAAAATCCAGAACCAACTATATGTTGCCTCTAAGACTCATTTTAAATCTAAGGACACTTTCATAGGATGAAAGTGAAAGGGTAGAAAAAGATGATATTCAAATAATAACCAGAACAGCAGGGGTAGTTATACTAATATAAGACAAAATAAACTTTAAGTCAAAATCGTTATATGAGACAAAGGAAAACAATATATTACATGAGGATAAAACGATCTATTCACCAAGAAGCTATAGCAATTATAAATTTATATGCATATATATATCAGATTTCATAAATATGTAATAAAATCAAATATTGACAGAATTAAAGGGAGAAAAAGATTTACAATAATAGTAGGAGACATTCATATCCCAGTTTCAATAACAAATAAAACAACCAGACAGAAATTCAGTCAGGAAATAGATGACTTGAACACACTATAGACCAATTGGACCTGACAGATATATACAGAACATTTTACACAACAACAATAGAATTCACATTTTTCTCAAGTGCACATGGAACATCCTTCAGAATAAACCATGTATTAGTCCACAAAACAAGTCTTAATTCATTTAAAATGATTGAAATCTTACAAAGTATTTTTTAAATCAAAATGAAATGAAACTAGAAATCAATAGCAGAAGGAAATTTGGAAAATCCACAATTATGTGGAAATTAAACAGCATACTCTAAATAACTAATAGGTCAAGGAAAAAATCACAAGGAAATTAGAAAATATTTCAAGGCAGATGAAAACTGAAACAGAACGTACCAAAACTATGGGATGAGGGGAAAGCAATGATAAGAGGAAAATGTATAGCTATAAACACATTTTTAAAAGATCTCAAATCAACAGCTTACATTTACATCTTAGAGAACTAGAAAAAGAAACACAAAGTAAACCCAAAGATAATAGAAAAAAGGAAATAGGAAAGATTAGAGCAGAGATAAACAAAATGTATAATAGAAAAACAATAGATAAATCAGTAAAAAACAAGAGTTGATTTCATTGAAAAGATTAAACAAATCAACAAAACTTTAGCTAGATTAAGAAAAAAAAGAGAAGATTCTAATAAATAAAATAAGAAATGAAAGAGGAGACATTAAAACTGATGCCACAAAAATAAAATGGATTGATTATAAGAGAATACTATGAACGATCATATGCCAACAAATTGGATAACTTGAAGGAGGTGAATAAGACACAACCTACCTAAACTTAATCATGAAGAAACAAAACGTAAACAGATCTACAACAAGTAAGGATAGTCAATCAATAATCAAATCTCCTAAAAAAGAAAAGTCCAGGGTCAAATAGCCTCACTGGTGCATTCTTCCAAACATTTAAGAATAATTAGTACCAGTCCACTTCAAACTCATTCAAAAAATTTAAGGGGAGAGAATACCTGCAAACTCATTATATGAGGCCAGTATTACCCTGATACTAAAATCAAACAAAGGTTATAAAAGAAAACTGCAAAATCAATATCACTTATGAATGTTAGTGTAGAAATTATCAACAAAATACTAGCACATTGAATTCAGCAGCATGTTAAAAGAATTATATGTCATAACCAAGGGAAATTTATTCCTGGAATGTAAGGATGATTCAGTATATGAAAATTGATCAATGTAATATACCACATTAACATAAAGAAGGAAAAAAACCCACATGATTATCTCAATTGATCAATTTCTATGTAGAAATAATAAAACCCATCCTAAAATTCATATGGAATCTCAAGGTACTTCGAATAATCAACACAGTCTCGAAAAGAATACAGCTGACAGGCTCTTACTGCCTGATTGCAAAATTTACTGCAGAGTTACAGTAATCAAAACAGTGTGGTACTGGCATCAAGACAGACATTGACCAATACAATAGAATCTGTATCCCAGAAAAAGAAAAAAAAACTCTCGCATATATGGTCAAATGATTTTCAACATGGGTGCTGAGACCATTCAATAGGGAAAAGACAGTCTTATCAACAAATGGTGTTGAGAAAACTTAATATCTACATGCAAAAGAATAGTTTTGGGCCCTTTCCTTACTTTCTATACAAAAATCAACTCAAAATGCATCAAAGACATAGAACCTAAACATAGAACCATAAACATAGAACCTAAAACTTTAAAACTCTTAGAATAAAACACAAGAAAAAAGCTTTATGACATTGTATTTGGCCATGGTTTCTTGGGTATAAGACCAAAAGCATAGGCAAAAAGCAAAAATAAATAAATTGGACTATAGCAAAATTTAAAATTTCTGTGCATCAAAGGACACAATTAACAGAGTGAAAGGCAATCTTTAGAAAAGGAGAAAATATTGGCAAATCATGTATCTGTTAAAGGCTTAGTATCTAGAATATATAAGAGCTCATACAATTCAACAACAAAACCGAATAAATAACCCAATTTAAAAATGATATAGTCAAAACCACAAGGTACCACGTCACACCCAGTAAGATGGCTAATATTAAAAAATATTTAAAATAACAAATATTGGCAAGGATGTGGAGAAATTGTAAATCTTGCACACTGATAATGGGAATGTAAAATGGAGCAGCCAGTATGGAAAACAGTATGGCATTTCTTCAAAAAATTAAAAATAGAATTATCGTATGATCCAGCAATTTCACTTCTGGGTGTATATCCAAAATAATTTAAAGTAAAGTTTCCAAGATATATTTATGACCTATGTTCATAGCAGCATTATTCAAAGTAACCAAGAGGTGGAAGCAACCCGAGTGTCTATCAATTAGATTGATAAACAAAATATAATATATACATAAAAAATATTATTCAGTCTTAAAAAGGAATGAAATTCTGACACATGCTACCCCACACATGGCTATGCCCTTGAGGACATTATGCTAAGTGAAATAATCAAATCATGAAAAGAAAAATACCATATAATTCCACTTAAATGAGTTATCTAGAGTAGTCAAATTCATGGAAACAGAAAGTAGAATGGTATTTGCCAATGACTATGGGTAGTGGAAAATGGGGAGTTGTTTAATGGGTATAGTGTTTCAGTTTTGCAAGATGAAAACTTTCTGGAGATTGCACAGCAATGTGCACATACTTACCACTACTGACTGTATACTTGAAAATAGTTAAGATGGTAATTTTTATGTTATGTGTATTTTACTACATTTTTAATAAAAGTGAAAAGTTCACCCAGAGACTGGAAAGATGTATCTAACACTGATAATCAACAATGGTTGCTATCTAGATTACACAGAAACCTCTTACCAATCAACAAGAAAAACATAATTCTATAGAAAAATGGGTAAAAACAAAAATCTTAATTTTCAAATGAGGAAAATAGAAGTGGTCAGTAAAAAAAAACTTCAGCCTTATTTGCAGTTACAGTATAAATGAATAATAAAGCCAAAATGAAATAATTTCACTCCCATCCAATTGGTATAAAATTTTTACATAAAATTCACATATGAGGAAAAGTGTAGAATCTTCTAGTGGGAGTGTAAATTGATACAATCACTTTGAGGAAAAATTTTGCATTATCTTGTGAAGTTGAATTTGTAAATGAATACTGACTCCGTACTTTCATTCTTAGAAATATACCTTGAAATAATTTTTACATATGTATACAAACAGATATAAAATACTCGTAACAATAATGTTTTTAACCAATGACATTCTGGAAACAACCTAAATGTATATTGACAGAAAATTAGATATTTAAATTATATGGTTATAATGTAATGCTATACAGTGGTAAAATAGAATTTCACAAAATTAATATTGACCAAAAAAGCTTAATTAGTGGCTAAGAATGCTATATCTTGTTTAGGGATACATTCATAAGTGATAAAACTATAAAAATGTGAATAGAGATGATAAATTTACAATAGTTCCCAAATCTGGGGCATGGTATCTGTGCCATAACTCTAAAATTTGTACACAGGCATACTTATTTTATTAATATTGTGCTTCATTTATTGTACTTTGTAGATAATTGCGTTAATAAATTGGAAGTTTGCGGCAACCCTGTATGTTGATCAGCACCTTTTTCCCAACAGTATGTGTTCACTTTCTGTTTCCGTGTTAGCATTTTTAAACAACACAGTCTTTTTTAATTAAAGTATGCACATGGAATTTTTAGATATAATGCTATTATACACTTAATAGACTACAGTATAGTATAAACCTAACTTTTATATGTACTGGGAAACCCAAAAATTTATGTGACTCGCTTTATTGCAGTGGTCTATAACTGAACCTACAATATCTCCAAGGTATGCCTGTACTGTACAACCATATTAAACTGAGTGTTGATATGGTTGTTGATCATCATCATTTTATGGTCTATACCAGTTTTCAGCAAACTATGGCCTGGCAGCCAAATCTGGCAGCCACCTATTTTTGTAAATGAAGTGTTATTAGAATACAAGTAGGCCATCCTTTTATGTATTATCTAGATTGCTACAATGGTATAGCTGATTGATTTCAACAGAGAACATGTAGCCCACACAAGTCTAAATATTTATTCTCCGACCCCTAAAAAAAATCGCTGACCCTTGATCTATATTCATACATTTCTATAAGTCAGAAATATTAATAAAAAATAAAAGAATGGTATATTAAGATTGTCAGTTGATAGGCTCACACTTTTCATGAAGTTATAAAGTTATTCTATGGTCTAAGATGAATAAAATTGATGATTCCTGGTTATTTAATCATGGACATTGTATTGGAAATTAGTCACATATACTTTTTGTTTCTCTTGCCAACTATAATATCATCACTTACATCCTATATTTTACTATATCTCTTCCATCGCTAGGTCCTTGTCTAATTTTCTGATTAGCTAAAAATGATGAAATAACATGACCTTATTTCTCCCATTTTGAGGGGGAGGAAATAATTAGAATAGTATATATAAGAACTTTGCCTCTAGATAAAAGCATTTGGTTAATATTTGCACTAATTCTGGCCAGAATCTTCAGGGGTAATGGTCTTGCTGTAAACTTCTTAAACAATTAAAATTACATTGTAAAAGCTTCAAAAAATATTTAACTATGTAAGTTTCTATAGTTTTTATTTCTTACAAAAGCAAAAACAGACAAATAGAATTACATCAAGCTAAAAAGTTTCTACACAGCAAAGGAAACAGCCAAAAGAGTGAAGACATAACCTATGGAATGGGAGAAAATATTTGCAAACTATACGTCTGATAAGAGGTTAATATTCAAAATACATAAGGAACTCAACTCAATAGCATGAAACAAATAACTTGATTACAAAATGAGCAGTGGACCTGAAAAGACATTTCTCAAAAGAAGACATGCTGATGGTCAACAGGCTTATGAAAAAAATGCTCCACATCACTAATCATTAGGGAAATGCGAAATTAAACCACAACCAGATATCATTTCACTCTAAGAATGACTGTTATCAAAAAGAGAAAAGTGTTTTTGAGGATACGGAGAAAAGGGAACCTTTGTACACTGTTGGCAGGAATGTAAATTATTAATAGTACAGCCATTGTGGAAAACAACATGGAGGTTCCTCAAAAGATTAAAAATAGAACTCCCATTTCTGGGTGTATATCCAGTGGAATTAAATCAGTATGTCAAAGAGATATTTGTACCTCCCATGTTTATTGTAGCATTATTCACAATAGCCAAGATAGGGAATAAATCTAAATATTCATTGCAGATGAATGAATAAAGAAAATGGAGTATATGTATACATGGAATATTATTCAGTTATAAAGAAGAAGGAAATCCTTTCATTTTCAACAATATGGATAAACCTGGAGGACATTATGTTGAGTGAAATAATCCAGGTACAGAAAGACAAATACCACATGATCTCACTCAAGTGGAATCTAAAAGAGTTGATCTTATAGGAGAGCGTGGCATATTGCTTACCAGGGACTGGGGTGGTTGGGTCTGTGAGGGTTAGTGAGATGATGGTCAAAGGATACAAAATTTCATTTAGATGGGAGGCATTCAAGAGATCTATTGTACAATGTGGTGACTATTTTTAACAATATATAGTTGACCTGTGAACAACTTGGAGGTTAGGGGCATTGACCACCCATGCAGTTGAAAATCCCATATAACTTGACTCACCAAAAACTTAACTACTAATAGCCTGCTGTTGACCAGAAGCCTTACCAATAATATAAACATTCGATTAACACGTATTTTGTCTGTCATATGTATTATATACTGTATTCTTACAATAAAGTAAGCTAGAGGATATAAAATGTTATTAAGAAAAATCATACGGGGAAATATATTTGCTATTAAGTGAAAATGGATCATGATAACGGTCTTCATCCTCATTATCTTCATATTGAGTAGGCTGAAGAGGAAGAGGAAGAAGAGAGAAGAGAGGTTGGTCTTGCTGTCTCAGGGTGACAGATGCAGAAGAAAATTCATGTATAAGTGGATGCAGGTCAAACCTGTGTTGTTCAAGGGTCACCTATACTGTATTTTTGAAAAATGCTATAATAGTGGATGTACAGTGTTCTACCCACAAAAATGGTAATTATGTGAGGTAACGCATCTGTTAAATAGCTAGATTTAGTCATTCCACAGTGCATATATATTTTAAAATATCATGTTGTACATGATTAATACATGCAGTTTTAACTGTCAATTAAAAAATAAATAAAAGAAATACTCTACTGTACTTTGGATATTTGACCTTCAAACCTTATGTTGATGTTTGGAGGTGGGGCCTAATGAGAGATGTTTGGGTCAAGAGGGCAGATCCGTCATGAATGGCTTGGTGCCATTCTTGAGAGAGTGAGTTCTCATTCTTAATTCCTGCAAGAAGTGGCTGTTGAAAAAAGGCACTGGCACCTCTTCCCCTCTCTCTCTTGCTTCCTGTCCTACCATTTGATATCCCAAATGCTGGCTTGTCTTCCCCTTCTGCCATGAGAGGAAACAGCCTGAGTTTCTCACAAGAGCCAGATGCTGATGCCATGCTTCTTTAAGCCTGCACAACCATGGACCAAATAAACACCTTTTCTTTATAAATTACCCAGCCTCAGGTGTTCCTTTATAACAACACAAACGGACTATGATATACTCAAGAAACCCATCTTAAGTCGAAAATATCTTAAGTCTAACCATCATAAGTCAGGGACTGTATGTATATTAAATGTTATTTTCTCATTTTTAGTTGATTCAGAAAAAGTATTAGTTAAAATTCAGCACACATTCATGATATAAACTCAGGAAAATAGGAACCGAAATGAACAAGCTCACATAAATTAATATCTGTGAAAGACAATATCATACTTAATAGTGAAAAACCAGTTGAAATTGGGAAGAAGGCAAGGATTTTGCTGCTCACCACTTTAACATTTTACTGAAGATTCTAACTAGTTTAGAAAGACATGAAATAAAAACAAAAGACATATAGGTTAGAGAGAAGAAAATAAAACTCTTTAATTGTAGGTGGAATTATGTATGCAAAAAATCCTAAAGATCTATCGTACATTGCTGGTTCACAATGTAAAATGGCACAGCCACTTTGAAACTATTTGGCAGTGTTTCATAAAATTAAACATTTACTGAAATTTTGACTCAGCAATTTCACTTACAGTTTGTGGCCAAAGGAGATGCGAACATACCTACATAAAGTTTTTAAAAATTTCATAGCAACATTCATAATAAACACAATTGGAAACTATTTGTCATCAATAAATGAATAGATACCAAATATCGAAATAATCCTATGATAGATTACTACTCAGAAATAAAAAAAGAAATGATCTCATGGCAAAATGCATGTATCTAAGAAATACTGTGAAGAGAATAAGAAGCCTGAGGCAAAGGAAATCATGTGGTGTGATTTCATTGTTATGAAACAACAGAACAAAACAAAACTTTTTCTAGTGTGGATTGCAGGACAGTGGTTGCTTGTGGTTAGGGGAATAGAAAAGATTAACTAGGAATATCTATAAGGAAATGTTGGATGAGCTGATTGTATGATGGCTACATGGATGTAGAAATTTGTCATAACTTCAAAGATGTGTGCACTCAAAATAGTAACATTGTATTGCATATAAACTACTTCAATAGAGTTGATTTAAAATAGAAAAGTAACTTAGTTGTTGAATGTTGGGATGCATGTTGATTCTTACTACGTGGAAGTGGTCAATATTATATAGAAGTCAGTAGAAGGAAGACTAAGAACAGACCACATGATTTCATGATAAGAATAACTTGGTTACCTTGGAGACGATTTCAGAAAAGTAGTGTAAACATATCCAGGACCATAGAATGCAAAATGTTTGCAAAATGGCCGGGCGCGGTGGCTCACGCCTGTAATCCTAGCACTCTGGGAGGCCG
>VBSM01003176.1:72186565-72231399 GCA_008086735.1 Cheirogaleus medius | reverse complement strand
AAAAAAAAAAAAAAAAAATGTTTGCAAAATAAACCTAATAAACATAATTTGGTGCTCTAAATACAAATAATATGATGAAAAAGTCTATGCCATGAAATGTATGACATTGAATAACAAGTCTTGTTTTGGAGGGCACACATGTAGATTATTTGGAGACAAGAGAAGTACTTTTACATTATGAAAAATTGTATACTGATTTAGATATATTGTCTACACATATGGTAAACTATATGAAATCTTAAGGAAACTAATGTCAAACTGTGTTGGCTTTTATTATACCCTCTGGGATATTTACACACATTGGAGAAATAAGTAAACAGTTGGGGAAAAACTAATTTGGAAAATTTTAAAAAGGAAATACATTCCTTAGCAGTTTTATCATATTATAGTGATTAAATTTTCCTACTACTTTTTATCCTCTTTGCAGACATACTATAGTTCTAAATGTGAATAGATTATTTTAGCCTGAGTTTATTTAGTAGCCGATGCCTCTCTGTGTGTCAGTCTTCAGGTTACTCTAAGGAAAGTCCACATTTTTTATTGAATTCTGATTCTTTCATAGTATAAAATTGTTACAAATTTGTTTTAATTTTACAATATTATATTTTCAAAGAAGATTTCAGAGCACTGTTTCCTTTTTCCTTCTCTTTTAGTAGAGTGATGGAAAGCATGCACTCGAAACAGTTACAATGGAACCTAAGCTTCTGTGGCCCCAGGTGACACGGATAAGTAAGGATGATGGGAGATAGCTATATGTAAAATTCAGCCATTTATGAACAAGATTCCTACGTAGGAACCATTAACTGTTATAAATTATGGAACAGCAGCATCTGGGAATTGCTAGAATTGCAAGAACAGTACATTTGCCACATACAAATATCCATGTGTGCTCTTTGGTAGATGAAGGATTGATCCAGATGATAAAACAGAAGCCAATGGGTGGATTGTGTGTGCAGTCCTTTCAGTTAGTAATAGAAACAATGAATATAAAGCCTTACGTGCATTTTAACAGTGCTTTGTATATATCGCAGATAAGAATTTTACCTTGACGAATTGTATGTTTATGTATTTATAGCTACAAAGTTAAATGTAATCAATGTATTTCTGGTCATTGAAGAATGTAAGAGGTACTCAGAAAATTCTTTTCATAATTGAATTCTTTTTTATTGATCATGGGATGCTTTACATTTACCTACATTTTCCTGGTTGACTCCTTTAAATCCCTACATCATAAACTTGCTCTGGGAAGATTTATCTGGTAGGCTAGACTAAGTTAGGTTTCCTGAGAAGCCTAAAGTTACAGCCTTTCATACACAATGTACTCTTTCTGTGAAGCATGCATCAAAATTGTAATAGTAACCAGCATTTGTGTGATTGTTCGGTAACGTCTCTGTCATCTACCTGACTTTAAACTCTGCAAGGGCTTCAGGACCTGCCACACTCCCTGGCACATAATATGTACCCTCAAAATATTTGTGGATAGATGAGAGCATGGGGGAGCAAATGAGATTATCTTTTATAATCATGTAGATTTCAGTAATTCATCTTAGTTATAGAACATATATTTAACTTGAAACAATGCAAAAACTCCAAAATTCCTTGATTAACTTGTTCCAACACTGTCTGAGGATTTTATGGGTAATGGTGATAGTAGCCAATTTTTATATTGCCCATTAAATGAAACATTTTAGTGCAGTACTTTAAGTTCATTTGTATTCTACAAAGCTGGGATTTACCATGATATTGCTTTATTTCCAACTATATTCTTAAAACAAAATTTTGTAAAATAACAATACAATACACACAAAACACAAGGTGGATGACATGTTGATCTGGTTTAAACCGAGCAAAAAAACTAGGAATAAAGGGAAGTGAGACATCAGAGCCCAAAAAGCTCATATTTGTTCATGACTATTACTGAAAATCATGGAAAAACAGCACATGCAAATGAGAGTAGAAAGGCAGGGACAGTGACTTTGCCAAACACACATATTCTAGAGGGAAAAAAAAGATCCTAGTCATTCTTGAAAGAATTTTGAACAGAGAGGGACAGCATCAAAATGATATTAAGAAACAGTTTGTCAGTTGTATACAGTAAGAGTCTGGTAAGGTTGTTTGCTTGTAGAAAGATTAAGATTTTATTGAACAATTACAATGTTAAATAAGGGTCAGAATGTGAACAAGAAAAGGAAAAGAAAGGACAGTTGAAAGACAATTTTAACTTACGGTATAGAAAAGTAAAAAGCCACTGGCTTCATTTTCACCACCCATTGTTATGACTTTGACACATACTGTTAATACAATACAATGCAATGTAATTGTCCATTTTATGTTCAAAACTAATCCCTGCTTAAACCATTAGTAGCTTTTACTAGGCCCATCATTAAACTGAAACACTTGATGGCTTCAATACCCCATGAACTCACAGGGACAGATTCTGTAAATGATTTTCATCATTATACTACCACCAAATATTACCTTTTGGATTACCCACTTTTCATTCTTGTTTTCAAGTACAGAATGAAATAGATATCTGATGCCTAAAATAACTGACTCTGAATCCATACTATTTCATATCATTTATTTTCCACTTTCATGCGTCTTTATTTGGTACCAGTTTATCCCCATAAGACCTGAAGGAGACTTACAACCATGGAAACTCAGGCTAAAAAGAACTATTAATGTTTGTACTTTAGCGCAGGGGTTAGCAAGTTCTTCTGTGAAGAGACAAAACATAAATACTTCAGGCTTTGCAACCATACAGTGTCTGTGTTAACTACTCAACTTTGCCATTATAGTGGGGAAGTAGCCGCAGACTTTAAAAGAACAAGCTTGGCTATGTTGCAATAAAACTTTACTTATAAACACTGAAATTTGAATATTAGGTAACTTTCAAGTACCATGAAATATTGTTTTTCTGTTTTTCCAATAACCTTAATATGTAAAAACTATTTTTAGATTGTGCACCATATCAAAATGGAGGTGGGCGAGCTCTAGTGAATTGATTTCCAGACTGCAGATTGTGACCTATTAGTGGTATGGTGTTATAGAGCAGAGGTCCCCAACCTTTTTTGCACCAGGAACTGTTTTCATGGAAGACAATTTTTCCATGGACTGGGGTGGGGGCATGGTTTCAGAATGATTCAAGCGCATCGCATTTGTTGTGTACTTTATTTCTATTATTATTACATTGTAATATATAATGAAATAATTATACAACTCACCATAGGTTAGGGACCCCTGTTATAAAGTAAAGCAAGCCCTGACCAATATTTTTTAATGGCATGCCATGCCATAGCATAGCATAGATCATAGTGTCACAATGAGAGGAAGTATTATTTTGTAAAACATTTGTTTAAGTTATATGTACTAGATCATGATGTAAAATGTATTGCTGTAGATTATAATAAGAAAAAATTTTAAATCATTTTATTATTTACCAGCAAGGAAATTTGGTATCAAGAAAGGCAAGTGTCTTAGCTCAAGTTTACACAGCTCGTTTGTAGGTTACACTAAAACAAGATGTTCCAATTTTCATTCCAGAACTTCTTTGACTTAATAAAAAAAAAAGTAGATCCAGATTAAAGAATTCTATAATGCTAATAAAATTGCCTAGCTCTGAGAGCTGAGAATAAACCCTTATATTAAAATATTTAGAGATAAATGTAAGAACTAACTGGTTTATGACTAACATTCAGATTATTAGTAATATCCACCTCCTTTGAGTTTAAAAGAACAATACAACTAAATAGAATGTATACAGGCAGAATTTTTCCTGGTCCTTGATCTCTGCTGTCCAGATATGTTGTTCCTTGCTCTCTAGTTTCAGACTGTGAGGTCAGGCCCAGGGCATGTCATCTTTGACCATCAGTCTCCAGTCTGTCCCTCTCGGGTATCAAAACACAATTTTCTCCATTACAGATGCTCCTTAATTAGGTAGAGTTGCTACAACATAGGTAGACCCCGGAGCACAAGAGAAATAACCCCTTAAGAGTCAACTCTTGCTAAATAAGCTGAGGGAATGGACATTTCCTAAGACATACACCTGGAGAAGTACATTTCCCTTGACTGCTCCTTTGTGCTCATGTTGACCATCATGGATGTGTCACATTGTTTTTTTAAAAGGGAAATATTAATACATAAGAAAATATTTTTAATTTTTAAATTATTTGGAATTTTTTAGTAGTGATTTCATGTGTGTGTGTGTATTAATTAACTTCTAGGGATATACATGTTATTATGCATACTTAAAATGTTCACTCTACACTCAGTAGGATTGTTCTAATTATACTAAGTCCAACCAAAGTATTCTTCTAATTAAACATATTATTATTTTAACTTTAAACTAGTTACTTAAAAAGATTATGCAGGTAATTTCAATAGCAGTACAATGAATCATTTAAACTGAAAAATATCCTTGTATTAAATGTTTCCTATTTACATATTTTTTTTGTTATGGAGAGAATTCTTGGGGCTAGATATACTCCCAGGAGTAGAAGATGCTTATATTAATATAAACAAATCTATTTTATAAACTGAGTAAAATCATTTGTATTTGCTGATCATGGAAGTCAGTCAGTTTTCCCTAGAAATTAACTGAATATTACTTCAAGTTAAATATTTCCTGTTGGTATTTCTTAATTCTACCATTTTCTTATAATCATAATAGGACTTACTTTAATAACATAATTTAGCTTGCTTACCAAGTCAACATCCTGAAATGGTTCTGAGATAATAGTCGGTCTCCTTACATTAAACTGATCAGTTTATCTGCCTGTGACCTACATTAGAATTCAAGCTTCTCTAGCACATGGAACATATCTGTTTCATAATTATGTCCTGGCATATAGTAAGTATACAATACTGTTTATAGAACTGAGTCACTGAATGGCTTTAATTCTTAGAAATGACTAGATCCTCTCTTTTTAACAGACATTTTTTTGGCCATTTGTTTGGTACCATTTGTAGATTTCCCAGTTCATAAAATTTCAGAGGGTAACTTAATGTACTCTTGAAAATAAGGGAGCTTCACCTAGCTGACCTCTGCTTGAGCCTACCTTAACCTAATACCATTTTTTTTTTTGCTGTTTATGCCTTGATCACAATAATTATCAAGTAATTTCCCTTTACTATTATAATTATATTTCCTAGTTTTCATCTTTGACTTCATGATGTATTATGAAAAGTAATATATAGTATTTCCATTTTATATGGTATATTTATTTAAGAATTTGAAAGAAAAAACACCAGTGTATTTCTGAATACAAAAATAAAAAACTTAAAGATGTATATTACTATAAAGTGACTTTAAATTTATTTAAATTTAAGATCTTAAAATTATTAAATATATTCATTTGAGAATTAAAATAAATGAAAGTCAGAATTTAGGTAGTTTGCTACTATACAAGTTATACATTTATATGTACTATGTTTAAAAGGAGAAGACCATATTTTATATAATATAAATTATTTTTAATATGAAGGCATTACTATAGCCATTTTATTTAAATGTAACTATCCATGTAATTGTATGACTATTTAACTTGGTATATTTTTCTCCTCTTTTGATTATTGACATTTCTTGAAATGATGTACCTGGTTAAAATACATGTATCATTCTTAATAATTATTTTGAACCAGAGTCTGTCTTAAGCAGTGTCAAAATTTGAACCAGGAATAGGTTAGTAGTTTTAGAATTTAATTAAGGCTTTTGAAATTTCAAGGAGCTCAGGGAGCAAAGAAGAGAGTTGATGCAGAGGAGTGATACAGGAATAACAATTGCTTCTATAATTAAATTTAACCCAAAGAGAATATCAAGATCCAGATGATTTATGATAGTGAAAATGTCTCCTATTTCCCTTATTTCATCCTTATTCATTGCTGTTGTGATTAAATCAGAAGTCAAGAAAAGGGCAAGACACTCAGGTCAATCACCTTCTGTAATGGAAACTTGAATTATACTATGGATAAAAGTATCTCATGCAAACCTCAAAAATAATTTTTATGGTATTTTTTGGAGGCTTAGTGCTTTACTGTAATTCTTTTTTCAGCACAATATTCTCTAGATTCTTTCATAAATATATATTTACATTCCTTATCTCTATAACTAGGCTCTCAGGTCCTTGAGCCCAAAGACTGTGTCATTTCTGAATTTCTCATAGATCCTTACTCAGTTCAACACCTAGAGCAGTGGTGTAATTATAGTTACTTAAATAAATTATTTAAATGAAAATGTCTCAAGAGATAGCCAACCCAAAATTTAACTAATAGCATGTAATTTGGAAATTGTAATCCATATTTGTATGTATAACTTAAAAATAATATTTCAATGGGCTGCAAACAGAAGTGAAAGTCACATGGAACCAATCAAAGAATGACACTGAACATCAAGAATTTGCCAGAATATTTCCTCTGATAAGACAACACAAACATGGTTTCTAAGGCATAAGTAACAAAAGAGTAAACTTGGGACAATGTTTCACAGTTAATGGGTTAATAATATTTCTAATAATGCCATTAGAGTATTTTCTTCAGCTCAGCTCATATTACAGTCAGATCACTAGTAAAATTCTATGTGGAACCATCACCATAGATTCATTTTCTATTGCAGTCTGTCATTCTGTAGAAGAATTTTCCATGAATGTTATGAACTGCAGGCCTGTAATTAGGCAAAAAATTCTCAGCAGAAGCAAAACTTTATATAAAAAAGAAAAAATATTCACAGTCAATAAGATTCCTAGGCTGTATCAATACAATTACAATTTAAAAGCATTTAGTCAGATATCTTCATACAGAAATGGATTTTTAGTTCTTCTGAACATAGGAGGTTTCCATGGGAAAGGTGGAATATCAAATTACTTTGAAATTGCAATTGAAATTAATAATATTAATTTCTTTATCTTTCAGAATATCTCATATAAGATACTACCACTAATTTCTGACTTTTAAAAAGCTAAATCATATTTCTTTTAATAAATACCTGAAATCCCTTGTTCAAATCTTAGAGCTAGATGTATTTTGCATTTAGATATTTGGGGATTTAAGAAAGGTAATGGATGCACATATGTATATTTCATAGCATCTCCATGGGAGGCTGGGATAGCACATTAGTGAAGTACATTAACATGCCTATAGTGATACATTTGGATATTCACATTAAATGGAATAAATATTATAAATAGCATGACATAATTTAGCTGAAATTTTGCTGATAATTGAGTTCGTGACAATCTTACACAAAAGCTTTCAGCTTTCAGAGATTTTTATAGTTTGGAATTGTAAAGGATCATGAACGTACATCTAAAATAATTTCCCCTCAAGTTTTGTAAATCTTTAGATATATTTATGTGTATGTATGTGCATATACTTGTAGTCTCTTTCTCTCTTTCTCTTACAATTTATGTGTCTGCATCCACGTGCATGTACACACACACACACGTACACACATATCTTGGGATAAGTAAATAGTTTCATTGGAAGACAGCCAAGCCCATTTGTTTATTTATTATCTATGGTTGCTTTTGCACTACATGGCAGAGTTCAGTGGTTGTTACAGAAACTTATAGCCATCAAAGTCTAAAATATTTACTATTTGGCCTTTACAGAAAATGTTTGCTGACACTTTATATATATGCTATGTCTAGGAGCTTAAGTTTTGTTCCTATGCTAAAGACACAAGAACCATAAGTTTGTGATAACTTAGTTTTTAGTGAACTAAAGAAACCAATAAAGGAATGATTTCTCACTGTCTCCACAGGATTTTGAGGGCTTTTTATTTTTTAGTTAAAATTTATAATCTAAATATGAAAGTAAGTTGTACTGGTTTAATTGCACTTAGGTAAGCTATTTTTGGTCAATGAACTTAATGTTATTTTAGTTTCTTTAAGTTAATATTCACTTGGTTCCATCTGTAATAGTTTTAAATTAAAGAAAATATCTGAAAAAAACATGTAGGCAAATTTTGAAATGTCTAATCAAAATAGTAACTAATACTTCCTATAGATATATTGTTAATGGTTTTAGCAATAATAATGAAAATGCAGGCCATTATTTTTTCAAAGAATATTTTATGTTGAATTTTTGTTTGTTTTTGTTTTCTTGGTTTTAAATTTGAAAGCCACATTAATTCCTCACTGTGCTGATTTTTTAAGGTTTGGCTCCTAGTAAGTTCAAATGACTTAAATGGTAGCATTGAAAGTAATATTTTACAGAGAGAAGAATATCACAGTGATGGAATAGGAAAATAAATTAAATGTTTCAGATTTTTAAAAAGTAAAAGAATAATGAAAAATATAGGAAATGGCTCTTGTGCAGATAAATATGTGTAAGCATTGTAGGGGTCTACAAGACACTCTTTATAGTGATACTCTCTGTCTTAGAATGTTTCACAATACCATGTGAAAATATCATGTGAGGACAGAATTTCAAAGAATTGCCAGCTATACACCACTGACACTAAGGCAAATGAAGCATACTGGGCATGCAAAATTCCTTTCCAAGTCTATAGTTTCTCAACATGTGTTACTAAAATGAAGTTAATTCAGTTCCATTAATCTCCACTAATTTTGAGATTTTAAAAAATTAAAAATCATTAGAAAGGTAAACACTAATTAGTCCTGGGCCTATTTGATTTTTAAAATTCAGATTGTTGTTATATCTATTTGATGGAAAATAAATTATTATATTTTATTGTGAGGAGAAATAGAAAAATTAGATCTTAAAACTGTACTGGTACCATTAGTACTGGCGGTCAGCTAGAGGTACTCTTATAAGAGCTCCACAATTATATTTTCTTCAACACCATGTTATCTGTGACTTATTTATATCTAGTTTGTCTGAGTTACAGCATTTCTACCTACAGAACAACCAACCCTAAAGCTCAAAAGTTAAACATTTTTGCCTATATTCCTAATCTTGTCCAGAATAAAACTCATCACTTTCTTCTTTCTGCAAACCCGCTACTTCTTTTGTTTTCCTTATATCAGTTAAAGAAATCATTATTCACACTTTGGTCCTCTACCCTGCCATTTAATCTCATATTCAGTTGTCTAAATTTGAATTTATTAAGCCTCACTCCAAAATATCTTTCAAATATCTCTACTTGCATTGCCACTGTCTTCAGCTTAGGCTTTCATTAGTGCAACTAGAGTTTGTATTAATAGTTACTATAGCTGACAGAAAATGATCTTTCCAAAGTAGATATGATTCTGTCTGCACCCTGCTGAAAATCCTTTAGTGGCTCCCTGTTGATGATAGGAAGCATACACCATGTATGGCTCTACCTCCTGCCTACCTCTCTGTCTTCATTTCCAGGCACTTCCTTCCATTCTTCACACTCTACAACATAACATTCCAACTCCATTTTACCGACTATTTCATGCTTCTTTATGCATGAAACATTTCTCTGGTGCCTGCGATGACCTTCCTTTCTTTCCTTTTTTTGCCTAGATAGGTTCAGCATCACCTAACTCAAAAATATTCCATTCCCTGTAACTACTGCTCCTAGGCACAGTTGCTTACCACCCTTCCATGCTCTCACACTGCATTTTCTGTGAACCCCCTGGGATTCTCTAGCATAACTATTTGCTTACCTAATCCATCCCACTTTTCTCACTTCTTTGAAAACTTAGTACTTACCATGGTACCTGGCACATTAGACACTATGCTAAGTAAATGCTTTTTGAATGCACTGGGCTCATGGCTGGGTGCATTGGCTCACGCCTGTAATCCTAGCACTCTGGGAGGCCAAGGTGGGAGGAGCACTTGAGGCTGGGAGTTCAAGACTAGCTTGAGTGACAGAAACACTTCCTCTTTACAAAAAAACGAAAAATTAGCTGGGCATCGTGGCATGCATATGTAGTCTCAGCTACTCAGGAGGCTGAGACAGGACGATCACTTGAGCCCAGGAGTTTGAGGTTGCAGTGAGCTGTGATGATGCCACTGCACTCCAGCCTGGATGACAGAGGGAACCCTGTCTCAAAAAAAAAGAAAATCAACAACAACAAAAGAACCAACATCACTATACCTTTCAATAGTCTCTGTATTAAATTAAGATAGCTTTGTCCCAAAGGCCAAGCTTCTAACTTGACATTCATTTCAGTGGTTTCTAATCTGGTTTATTCTTTGTTGGAATTTTTTTTAAAGTGGGGATGGTGTGTAGTTCTGAAAGTAGAAACTGACTTCCTACCCCTAGTAAGTGTGAACTCAAAAGAAATGTCAGGATTTGGGATAATTTTTATTAAGCTGTAGCCATTCTGTTTATTGCCTGGACCTGGACCACTTCAAATTTGTCGAGCTAATTAATCTTCTCAAGTACTTGTATCTTAGCCACTCAGTTAGCTGACTTTATCTTTCAATACTATAGTTCATAATGTATTCAGAAGCTCTTCCTGGACAGTTTTTCTCACTGGTAGAGTGTCTGCCGTATATGCAAACCTCCTTCCTCATTGGCTGTAACATACTTATTTTCTACATTCTGGGTGTTCTTTTTATACTGGTAAGTGAGTGTGGTTTGCAGTATTGAATCAGTATTTCCGCTCAGAATGTTTATTCTGGTGGATTTATATTTTCTGGTGAAAATGCTCTGTTAATTGACCCATACTCCTAACTAGATTTTTGTTGGGGAGGCACATATGTACAGTTTCTTTGGGGGCTACTTCTTAATTGACAAGGCACAGATTGTCATTATAGAACAGATATGCCATAACTAGGCCTTAGTATCATTTTCCCCATTACATAACTTGCTCAAAATTTTTCTTCTTAACTTTCAAAACTATTTATATTTCCTCTAATTTTTATCTATATTTGAATTTTACGTTAGCCCTCCACTTCCACTTTCAAACACCTTCTATACTGTAGTCATCTATCCGCCAAGCTATAAAAATCTTTTCAGATTTTTTTCTTTATTCTCTGCTCCCTCTGTCCTTTTTGCTTAAGTTATTGCTTTTTGTCCCCATGTCTGACGAACATGTGCTACTTCAACAAGGAAACTGTCAAAATCATTCAAGTTGGAATAACCATCATGACCTTTCCCATAATCATATATTGCCATTCTATTAATGTCGAATCACTTATGTAGCTCTACAACCAGCCAATAAAATGGGCATTTGAGTTAGATGACGTGAATTCAGGTCCCACATCTGCCAATTACTAAATGACGCACCTTGGGCTAGCCACTGAATGTCTTAATTTTTTGTCTGTTATAAGGCAATAATAACTAGTTCAAAGAGTTATTAAGAGAAAATCCGGACAGCATATATAAAAGTTATTTGTAAATTATAAAGCTCTATAAATGTTAGATAATCTTAGATTTGAATTAAAATATGGGCACTTGTAAAAGTATGGGTAATAATGTCTTATTTATTACTATAAACTCCTTAGAGCTAACTCTATACTTTGCTCACAGAGGAAATATGAAATGAGTTGATTAGATTATGAATTACTTGCTGGATACAAAAAAATGATAAGATCAACTTTTTGAGACATACACTTGTAAAATATTTGCCTTATATATACAGCTTAAGAGTTATTTGTAGCATCAGACAACACTTATACTTACAATATCTCCAGTAAAACACTGGAGTTTACCTTTTTTTTTTTTTTAGTAAAACTCTTGTTAAAACTTAGATACTTCCAACCAAGTGATTATGTAAGTTTTGAAGGTAGATAAATCTTTCAGATTTTCCTCTGCTTATGTTCTCATTATCAAGGTTAGTTGCTTTCTTTTTTCTTCTTTGCTTTTGAGGAAAATCCATTAATTCATTGTCTCCAAAACTTAATAGATAAACAGATTAATAAAGGTGTGAGGTTCTATGTATGGACTTGAAATCACATTGGCCTTTTACAAAGTACTGAGAGTACTATTTGCAAGTTGCCATTTTGCTATCCTATCATTTGTTGTCATTCTTTCTGAACAAAACATTAATGAAGGATTTGTTTATATGTTTCTTATGATGGAATGATAGTATTTGTAGAAATTATGCATATTCTTGTTACATAGGTCTTTTTTAGAAGTTCATTTAAGAATTAGGTTGTGAGAAATGAAAGCAATTTCATGTTTTTCCTAATTTTTACTTTAATTTGTTATGTATTAGAAAACTAATATACAAAATATATGGTGAATAATCTTTATATCAAAACCTCATTGTCTACATTGATATGAGTACATATCTTGATTATGATCCTTTGGCCTTTTACTTAGTTTTTCTTTGTCAGAATTCAGATAGTTGAGTAGCCAACAGGTGATAAATGTCCCATTACTCTTTCTGACTCTCTAGCTCCTGAGCATGAGAATTGCTAATCAATTACACCAATTGTCTCTTAAATGAGCTTTTCACATCTGCCTCTTATTTCATTAGTTAACTGTCTGCCCAAAGATCTGATAAGATGGAATACTAGTACCTTTTTATAGCTTGTTCTGTCTGTACAATAAGGATAGGGTCGTTAGCAAAATGGACACAAAAGGGTATTTATCTACTACCTACAATAAATATGCATGCTAGTGTGTAGAAGGCATTTGAGACTGTTTACTGAAATCACCTTAAGAAAAAAAAATAACTGGTTTTACTTCAACTTTCCATTTAGCAACACTAATGTAATGCTATGTCATTCCTTAGTATATGATGCTTTTACTAATTACATTTGCCCTCAAAAAAAGAAACAGTCTATTGTTATTATAATTTTAAAAACAGTGAAAACCTTTTAAAGATATATTTAAATTACCAAACATCATAATTAACACACACTCATCCAGAAGTTGTTATTAATCCTAGGTTATATCTTCATCTATGTGGGCACTTTAAAAAACTACTAATTAGGACCTGCTTTCTTATTATATACATTTTTATACAGCAGTAATCATTTTAATAGGAAAAAGTCTTGAATAATTAATGTTTAAACTGTTTATAGGAAGACTGTTTTCTTTCCTGTAGAGTGGGAATAATAATACTATGTCACAAAGTATAATGAGAATTAAACGAGACCATGTACATAAGGCGCTTAACACAGTGTCTAGCCCATACTAAGTGATCAATAAGTAGTAGCCATTATTACATTCAATTCTTTTTTCTTCAGTTATCTATTCTAAGAGTTTGGAAGCATAGCAATTGAAAATTTTATAAACATTGCTTAATGTATTAATTATACATGAAATTTATTTTTTATTATTTTAAAAATCACTTGATAACTAATAAGTTATGGGGAATTACCTATTTTTAAATTATTTGAATTTTGTCTTTTGGAACAAAATTCAGGCAGATCCTCAATGATTATTGTTCTTCACTCCAGGAGATAATCACATAGCATATGTCATTAGAATAAAAACAGCTCTACCTAGCTCATCAATTTCAATAGCCTTCCCCACCTTGTTTAAATATAAGAAATGGTTTGACCAAATAAACAACCAAAGGATGAAGTCAACTTTTGAGTACTTTTCACATCATCTTCAATATCTGAATATTCTAAAATTAATGTTATAAAAATGTATGTTAGGTAAACATTTCCATTCATTTTATTTTAGGAATTCTATTTTAAAGAAAGTTTTTTATAAGTTAAAATTGTATAATGAATTGCCTTGGAATGATGATTTCATTTTGTTTTTACCTTTCCTTGTTATAGGCCTTGTATGTATGAAGTCCAGCACATCGGTGGTTGAGCTTGTTATGCTGCTTTGTTCTCAGGTACAAAAATCTCATTCACTTGATTACATTAAATATATGGAGAATTTTTGTTACTAATAACAAAATGTATGTGCATATATATGTATATGTTTAAATATTTTTAAAACTTCCATCTCTTATCCCATAGATGAAGAAAATAATTTATGTTGAGCTATATTAGTATGTAGATTATTTTACGTGTGGATGTTAACTTATTCTCCCTCTTCCTTCTTCCGCTCTTTTTAGCAGTCTTATTCTCTCCTACTCTCCCTATCCTTAAATTGTTTTCTGTCTTTCTGCAAATATATATATATATATATATATATAATTTGTTATTGGTCTTTTGATACCCTTCTTTACTGCCTACCTTTTAAAAATGACACAGCATAATTCACAATTTTGAAGTGCATTGTTAATTATATCATTTCTTCTCATTAGATTAGAGGTAATGAAAACTAAGTTTTTTTCACTCAGCACCCAGAGTACATGATACAACTCCTTAGAGTTCTCTTTAATACAATACCTTACTGCTGTCCCTTTTTTATGTGTAATTTGTATGTCAGTGTAAATTCTAAAAATCTACTTATGCTCTTGATCTTTAATATCAGAATTTTTTAAAAATTGTAATAGGTATTATTTCTTAACAATTATAGGAAACTAAAATATATATATATGCAGCTTATTTTTAACTAAAATAGGAACCTAATGGTGTTTCTTCTCACCAGCTCTGGCAAGCCTCCTAGCGATCCTGATTATAAGTATTAAATATTTTGTAATATCAGAATGAAAAAAAAGCTTCCATGTTTTTGTAATAAGAAGTTATTACATTTATCCCTGTTTTCCTCAACAGAAGGAAAAGTACATCTAAGCCATTTCTGATTACTGGTATGAGGTCTGCCTGAAACCACAACTGACTTGCAATAAACAACAATATGACTTCAACTGAGCCTTTAAAACATCAGCAAAAACAAACAAAACACGCAAAAAAACTTACCAATTGATTTTCAGTTTTCAGGTCTACTTTCTTCAAGAATATATTCATAGGGAAATTATTAGGTCCGTTTTTCCCTTTTTAAACAGGAACAATATTGATAAGGAAGAAGTTAAAGAAAACAACATCCCTAGCAGGAGTTCTTCTGCAGAGCATTTGAAAATTTTGTCACTTAGTGCTGAAGTCCTGAGTTCGAGAGACTTTCTGAGATCTATCTGGACCTTTTAGGTTCATGATAATAAATAATTTTAAAATGCTTTTATGTAAAGAAATAGCTTAGAATTCCTTCTTCCTTAGCCCTGCATTTCACTGCAGTTCAGAGAAATAAAGAGGAATGTAGCATTAGGATCTAGTGTCTTTGATGGCCTCATCATCTAATGATAGGTTTAACATTACTCATTTGCTGGCTCCAGGAATTCCTGCCATTAAGGGCCCTAGAGATGAAACTTTGCCTCAAATATTGATTGAGAGGAAGAGTGAGAAATTTAAGCTGTCTATGCAGTGCACTTTCTTTCAGCGTTTCAGCAAAGCAATATTGTAAACATGTCTCTCAATTTGATTTTTAAGTTGAATTTTTAAAATAATCCAGTGTTTTAAAATATATTTTAAGTGGTTAGTTGATTAAATGTACCTCATTTAAGTGGTTTTAAAATGTATGCTTGTTTTAAAAAATAGCTCCCAATTATTTTATTTTCTGTTAAAGTGAAATATTGGTTTCCACAAAATATTTTTAAGGAAACAAATGAATATTCCACCTTCAATCCAATTCAAGTGGGGGGAGTTTACTATTATACTGTGAAATTAAGCTTATAAAACCATCTTTGTAGATTAATTGCTCCATGGATGTTTAAAACCATGTCCTTGGTTTTAAGGACACACACACCAAAAAATGGACATGTCTTCTTCAAAGTTTTTTAAAGTAATCTGCCATTTTTCTGTACTACTGAAATTCAGAATGATTTATATCCTGTTTTAACCCATTAGCAGGGCAGCATAGCAGTAGCAGACCTCTGATAAAGAGAAATAAATACAGTTAATGGTGCTGTGGAGGTTGCTTGGCATCGCTCTCTCCAAAGCAGGGTTCTCTTCTACAGGCCTTAATGCATCTCTTCTGCAATGGAGCTGATCCCTGTAGAATTAGCACAGTTCTGTAGGCTTTTTGCCAAAGCTGAAGGTAATTCAGATGAATCTTTAAAGCTGCAGAGTTCTGAGTACTTTTTGTTTTATTTTACAGTCTTTTGTAAGTATTGATAGCTCCATGTTATTATCATGAGCAGTATTAGTACTAGTAAAAACAGTTGAAAATCTGAATGAGTAACTGTCTTGATGCCTTGATGTCTTCATAATACCTTATTGCTTTCCCCTTTTTATGTGTAAATTGTATATGTGAGTGTAAATTCTAAAAATCTACTTATGCTGTTGATCTTTAATAATCAGAATGCACTATCTATATTTTTCCACAGTGAGGAATACAGCTATTAATCTTTATACTGTGCTTTAATTTGAGTTAAAATAAGTTTTCAATGCAAAATGAATTTTTCAGTTTATTTATTTGCATAAATTTGCTTTTCTTTTTTAAATATTGATAAACCAAATATTGAAAGATAAAATTTTTAATTTTTTGTTTGAGAGAATAGGCAGCTAAGGATTGAAAGGGGAAAGGAAAATGCAATATTTTTGGCAGAATTTTGTTTTTCTTTGCTAAAACACATGAGATGCTTTTATTTTCATGGTTTTCATTTTCATTTTGGAAATTTCTTGTTAACTACTACATATCATTAAGGATATAATCTTTTCTTTCTTTCTTATCTGAGCTCCTAAGTAAACTTTCTATTGCTAATAGCTAGTACCCAAAATATGGTCTAAATTTACATGAGATCATATTACAAGTGTCTGAAGGTACTTGTCAAGGATAATTCACTTCACATGGGTAGACTTTTAAACTCCAAGGGACATGCCATCCAGTCTACCCCCAGTAGAATTTTACATCTCCATAGAAAACATATTTTAAGTTTCAAGAAGCTGTTAGAGTTATCATTATGATACATTTGTTCTTCAACAAATACCCAAGATATTTCTTTCCTCTATTCTGGATAATTTTTTTCTATGTAGATCTATGACACAAAAATAAATTTTATGAATTAACTATCCTTTTTTACTTTTAATTTGTATTAAAGTTACAGTTAGTAGTATCTTTTTTTAAAAAAAAATTGGTTTCCTGTCATTTGAAGTAAAATGAAATGAAGTAAAATAATTCATATGCATTGTATTTGACAAAATCAGTGCTTAATCAGTTAGGGACAATGTTTTCTACAGGCTCTGCAGTGTATCACAGGCCTGTACTGTCTTCTGTTATAGCATTTCTTACGTTTTACACTTAGTCGTGGTTAAGGGGCTTTACAGTATTCTCTGTAAGTACTTATTTTTTCAATACATTATTCTGAGTGTATTGTGTCCTTTGATGAATAGCAGATTTAGTTTTCAAGTAAACTTTCTTAGGTACTATAATAGTGTCTAATTATTTCCAGATTTTTTTTAGAAAGTCTCCATGAGAAGTACTGCAAGAAAAATTGAGTGATGTTATCCCATAGGATTTCTTTAAGTTTTTATAAGTAAAGCTTAGCAGATGTCACTTGGATTTTTCTGTGCCTTATCTGTCAATAGAAAATGTTTTATAAATTGAGAAACTTTATGTAAAAAATAATGTCTCTCGGTATTTAAGTGCTTTCTGACTTGAAGCACTGGTAAGCAAATGCATGCTTAATAAATCATTTTTATTCTCATTGAAACCTAAAAATGTATAAGTAATATAAAGTAATAGGCTTCCAGTCTCTCAGTTTAGTATCTGTATATGAATTTACTAACATGAATTATTTTGTGGTTTTGTTTGACTTTATTCTTTTCTAAACACTTCATATACTTAAAGAAAAAGGATTTTAGTGACTTCACTGATATGATCAAGGCATAACCCAGGACTTCTAAAGACAACACTTAAAAAAAGAACCACAACTGAAGAACAGTCTTCCTTGTTCAAATTATTTGGCCTTCGAACATTTAAATTTTTTATTTTTTTCTCCAATTTGATCTAGTTTAGTCAGATGGTACAAAGGAGAAAAAGATTTACTTTTCTTCTTCTAAACCTAAGATTGAGGTACAAAAATATAAATAAGAGTATATAGAGACTTATTAAAGTATATTCATTCATGAGTA
Organism: Cheirogaleus medius; assembly: GCA_008086735.1. Classification (NCBI taxonomy): domain Eukaryota; kingdom Metazoa; phylum Chordata; class Mammalia; order Primates; family Cheirogaleidae; genus Cheirogaleus; species Cheirogaleus medius. Next base: position 72,213,543 of record VBSM01003176.1, on the reverse strand, counting down.
CTCAGTATTGAAAGGACTTTTGATGTGTAAGGAGATTATAAATATAAGAAAACTAGAAATGGACTAGTTTTTTTTCCCATTGTCTTTGGAAATATTAGGAAATCTTAATTATGACAATGAAATTATGTCACATTTAATTCAGTGGTTACTTACTAATATTTAGTAACTACAGTTTTTGGCATTGTGGTAGTTACTAAAGACTTATTGAAACATTCTTTCATTTCTCAAAGAATCTAGTGTTATCTATGAAATTGCAAATTATGCAGCTGAATAGAAATCAATGAATAAAAATAAAAAACTAGGACATGATATTTTAAGTTGAATATAAACCAAGGACAAGTTCAAGTTCTACTTTTTTGTATATTTTCTTCATTTTGTCCTATGTATATTTCAACATACTTTATTTTTATTTAAGTATCATGTAAGAAATAGTTTTCTGTGTCCTTTTTTTTTTTTTTTCAAATTTCTGAACCTTAGTAGTTCAGGTATTTGATTCTATGTATCAGCAGTAAGATTTTCAGAGAAGGCTTTATTGACATGGACTAAAGATGGGATCCGAAGGTAGCAGGCTTTCGATTCAGCATAATCAGAGGAAATTCAGGCTGAAGAAACAATCTGAGCAAAGATGTGGAGAGGAATGAACCAGTTAAATGCTCATGCCAGAGATCAGCCTCATTTATAGTACATCAGAAATTCAGTAGCCAGTCAATATATTTATTTGCTTATTCTAGAGTATTACCCATTTCTAGGCAATGCATAATGCAATACTTTCCTCAAGAGTATTTTAATATAAAATATTGAATATGTTAATAGCATAGAATTAAGGCTGGTAATAAATTTCTAACTTTTAAGCAGTATTACATAGTTCATAGTCATTGCCTTTACTGATTGTGCCTATGTTTTTAGAAGAAGAAAAGCCACTCTTTATTCTTGAGTATCTAAGAAATCCTTGCCTTTTTCTCTGGACAGTGGCTGGCCCCAACTCTTAACCTATGGTATAATGCCATCTCCAAGTTAAAGGGGCAAAGTAGGCATTTAAATTTTATTTGGAGTGGCTATGTTATATTATCTTTCTTGCCACAAAAGTTTATAATATATCCTAAAGTATTAATAAAAATTAAACAGGACAATGAAAATGGTGAGACATAAAGATTATAGTCAACTTGGATTATAATAAAGATTTTAAATTATGAGAAAATGTGGAAAAATTACATACTAAAAATGTAGACATTTTGAAGGAAAAAGAAAAAGTATATCAATAGGAAATAATCGGAAAACTTCCAATTAATATATCTTGGGAAGAATGACTACAAAACAATTTGCAGCATGAGGACAGACTCAATCTCTGCTTATCTATTCAATTATTTATAGCATTTTTGGATGAAAAAACTAATCAAAGATTTAAAGAGCATATAATTCAAATTCCTTTTGATTGTTTCCATGAAGTCTTTTATTATTTCTTTTAACTCTAGAGAAGTTAGGAAGTACAATAAATTTTGAGTCAGTCACTTTTATATTATAAAATATTTTTTTTCTAAGCTAACTGTAATGCATATGATACTTACACACTATATAACACTTTTATATAACACTTCGCATATATCCAGCTCAGATTATAAATGGACATAGAAAATGATAAGAGTTCAGAGCTTATCTGTTAGAAATGATAAAATAAAAAAGAAAAATGGCAGTCCTTTTCTCTCATGTCTAACTTCTCATAATTCTAATAAAATTGAGACAGAAATTTTCAGTGAGCCTTGGCCAGCTGTAGGGTTATCCTTTTGAGTGCTGTAATGTCTGTGACAGAGGAGAAGGAATGTATTAATAGAATATTCTGCAGTACAAATTTCCTGGAACATTGACAGTAAGCCCACCTCTCTGACCTAAAACATCTTTCCAGAGTTTGCCACAAAATTTACTCCTTTCCCTTCCTCCCAGTTGTTTGGTTAGTTTGTTTTCTTCAATCTTTATTTTCTTAAATTTATGTTATATAAGTTCTTCAGGCACATTACAACTCTGAAAAACAGCGAAAACAATAGGTATATATTTCACAGTCCTACCTCTATTTCACATTCTTTTCTTTCTTAATATATTTTCTTCATTTTGTCATATGTATATTTCAACATACTTTATTGTTATTAGCGATCAGGTAAGTTTTCTGTGTCTTTTTTTATACTGCACATTTCCTAATGATTATTTTTTCTGTGTTTTTACTTTGTTTTTATATAATTATGGACTCACAGAAGTTGCAAAAATAGTAGAGTCCCATATACCCTTCCCTCAGCTTCCTCCAATAGTGACATCTTATATAAAAGCGTACTAGAGTATCAAAACCAGGAAATTCATATTAGTATAATACTGTTAACTAGATGACAGACGTTATTCAGCTTTCCCTATTTTTCACATATGTTCATTTGCATGTGCATAATGTTCAGTGCCATTTTATTCCAGGTATTAATGTAACAAACACAATTGTTACTGTTGCCTCTTATCTTTTCAATTATTTCAAACTCTTTTCTTTCATGAAGCTTCTCTGATTTATGATTATATGATTCTAATTTTTCCATCATTCCCTTAGCCATTCAAGTGCATTAATCTGGACAGTAAATATAGGTACCTGTTTACATGTTTTAATTCGATGCTCTTTTTTGAATTTTTTTATTTTAATAGATTTAAGCTGTACAAGTTGAATTCTATTACATGTATATATATTATATAGTAGTGGAGTCTGGCCTTTTAGTGTACCCACTACCCAAGTAGTGTACACTGTACCCCATAGGTGATTTTTCATTCCTTACTCCCCCTAACCCTCCTCTCTTTGAGTCTCCAGTGTCCATTATACCACTCTGTGTGCCCTTGTGTAGGCATAGTTTAGCTCCCATTTATATGAGAGAACATGTGGCATTTATTTTTCTGTTCCTGAGTTACTTAGGATGATGGCCTCCAGTTCAAGTTGCTGCATAAGCCCTATTTCCTTCTTTCTTATCACTGGTGTATATATATATATATATATATGTATATATGTATATATATGCATATATATACACACACACATACACACACATATAATATATAACACATTTTCTTAATATACTCATCAGTTTCTTAGGTTGATTCCGTGATTCCGTAGCTTTGCGATTATGAATCATGCTGTGAAAAACATACAAGTATAAGTATATTTTTAATATGATTTATTTTCCTCTGGGTAGATACCCAGTAGTGGGATTGCAGAGTCAAATGTTAGATCTACTTTTAATTCTTTGAGAAATCTCCATATTGATCTCCACAGAGGTTATATTAATTTACATTCCCACCAACAGCATATAAGTTCTCCTTTTTCACTGCATCTAAGCCAATATCTATTGTCTTTTCACTTTTTAGTAATAGTCATTCTAATTGGAGTAAGATGATATCTCATGTGGTTTTAATTTGCATTTTCCTGATTAGAGATGTTGAGCATTTTTTCATATGTTTGTTGGCCATTTGTATACTTTCTTTTAAAATTTGCCTGTTCATGTCATTTGTCCACTTTTAAGGGGGTCATTTGTTTTTTTTTCTTGCAGAATTGTTTGAGTCCCTTCTAGATTCTGGATATTGGTCCTTTGTCAGACACAAAGTTTGTGAATATTTTCTCCCATTCTGTAGATTGTCTATTTACTCTTTTGATTATTTCTTTTTTTAATTTTTATTTCAGAATATTACAAGAATATAAACGTTTTAGTTATATGAATTGCTTTTGTACCATTTGCGTCAAAGTTCTAAGTGTGCCTATCATCCAGAGAGTGTACATTGTACCCGTTAGGAGTGAATTTACCCATCCTCTTCTCCCCACTCCCATCTGCTTGATTTCCGATGAGTGTTATTTCCACGTATCAACATAGGTGTTGAGCAATTAGTACCAATTTAATGGTGAGTACATGTCGTGTTTGTTTTTCCATTCTTGTGATAATTCACTTAGAAGAATGGTCTCTGGTTCCATCCAGATTAATACAAGAGACCCCAAAAGCAAATGCTATAAAAACAAAAATATACAGATGGGACTTAATTAAGCTATAAAGCTGTGCAGAAGCTGCATAGAAGCTTTTTGGTTTAATTAAGTTCCGTTTGTCTATTTTTGTTTTTACAGCATTTGCTTTTGGGGTCTTAGTCATAAATTCTTTGCCTAGGCACATGGCCAGAAGATTTCTTCGCAGGTTGTCTTTCAGGATTTTTATTGTTTCAGGTCTCACGTTTACGTCTTTAATCCATGTTGAGTTAATTTTTGTATATGGTGAGAGATAGGTTTCCAGTTTCATTCTTCTGCATATGTCTATCCAGTATTCCCAGCATCATTTATTGAAAAGGGTAGCCTTTCTCCAGTGTATGTTCTTGTCAACTTTGTCAAAGATCAGTTGGCTGGAAGTATGTGGCTTTATTTCTGTGTTATCCATTGATCTATGTGTGTATCTATTTATAAAACCATCCATGCTGTTTTGGTTACTCTAGCCTTGTAGTATAATCTGAAGTCAGGCAATGTGATGCCTCATTTGGATGCTCTTTTAAAAGCATAAAAAATCATAAAGGAATGATTTTTTTATCCATCACATTGTAGTTTCCTTTAGAATAGTCCTCATGTCCAGTATTTCCTCTCTTTTTGAAGCATTCTATTCATCCAACAGAGAAAATGAATATTGTATATTCTCATCAATATATTTAACATTTATGAAGAGCATTTTAAATTTTAGATTGTTTATTTAAGACAATCCAAGAGAAAAGACTACTCAAGGATGACACAAAGCTTTAAAGTCTTTCAGGGTCACTTTATGGGTGTCATTAAGTTCAGTTGAGCTACAAATTTGCACTACACTAAAGTTTATTTTATTTTTGTATTGCCAGAGATGCCATTTTGCTCATCACTATTTCATCTACACCTAACATAGGTGTGTAGCACATAGGATAGGTATTTATTAATGAATTATTGTGTTAATTTATGAATAAAAAGGAATGTATCATCTGATTTGATTTATTTATATTGTGATAAAATATATATAACATAAAATATGCCATTTTCACCCTTTTAAGTGTACACGTCAGTGGCATTAATTAAATTCACAATGTTATGTAACCTATCAGCACTGTAGTTGGCCCTTGAACAATATGAAGGCTAGGGCACTGACCCCCACACATAGTTCAAAATCTGTGTATAACTTTTAACTCCTTGAAAACTTAACTATTAATAGCCTACTGTTGATCCAAAGCCTTACTGATAACATAAATAGTTGATTAATACATATTTTGTATATTATATGTATCATATACTATATTCTTACAATAAAGTATGCTAGAGAAAAGAAAATATTATTAAGAAAATCATAGAGAAGAAAAAATATGCTTACTATTTATTAAGTAGAAGCAGATGATCATAAAGGTCTTCTTCCTCATTATCTTTACTTTCTGAGGAGGAAGAGAAAGAAGGGATTGGTCTTGCTGTCTCTCAAGGGTGGCAGAGGCAGGAGAAAATCCTTTTATGAGTGGACTCACTCAGTTCAAACCCATGTTGTTCAAGAGTCTACTGTTATTTCCAAAAATTTTCAATACCCCGGACACAGATTCTGTGTCATTAAGCAATAATTTCCAGTTTCTCTCTTCCCAGCCCCTTTTACCTCTAATCTACTTTTTCTCTATGAATTACCTATTCTAGATAGTTCATGTAAGTAGAATCATACATTATTTGTCTCTTTGTGCCTGGCTCATTTCTCTTAATGTAATGTCTTCAAGGTTCATCCATGTTATAACATAAATCAGAACTTCATTCCTTTTTATACTGGAATCATATTTCATTGTATGTACATTACCACATTTTGTTTATCTATTCACCTTTTGATGAACACTTAGGTTTTTTCTACCTTTTGGATAATACAATGAATAATGCTCGGTCAACATTACAATATATATATCTGTTTGAGTCCCTGTTTTCAGTTCTTCTGGGCATATACTTAAGAGTGGAATTGCTGGGTCATGTGGTAATTCTATGTTTAACTTTTTGAGGAACCACCAAACTGCTTTTCACAGTGGCTTTAAAAACCATTTTGTACTCCCATGAGGAATGCATAACAGTTCCAATTTTTCTACATCCTCTCCAACACCTGTTATATTTTGTGGGGGTTTTTTGTTTTGATTTGTTTTGGTTTTTTAATTACAGCCATCCTACTGAAAGTGAAATGGTATGTCATTGTGATTATGATTTGCATTTCCCTGAGCATCTTTTTGTGCACAGATTGGCCATTTGTATGTCTTCTTTGAGCAATGTCTGTTCAATTACTGTGCCCACTTTTTAATTTGGTTGTTTTTTTTTTGTTGTTGTGTTGTGGTTGAGTTGTAGGTGTTCTTTATGTATTCTGGATGTTAAACCCTTAACAAATATATAGCGTGCAAATATTTTTTCTCCTTATGTAGATTGTCTTTTCATTCTCTTGATAGTGTTTAGATATATAAAAGTTTTTAATTTTAATAATGTTCTATTTATTTTTTATTCTTTTTGCCATGCATTTGATATTAGATGTATGAAACCATAGCCCAAACAAAGCTCATGCAGATTTGCTCCTGTATTATCTTCTAATAGTTTTATAGTTTTAGCTCTTAAATTTGATCCACTTTGAGTTAATTTTTTCATGTGATAGGAGGTAGAGATTCAACTCCATTCTTTTGCATTCAGATTATCTGGTTTCCCCAGTACCATTATAAAAAATAATATAAAAAATCAGTGAGATGTTATGGTATGCATTACTTGTTTTTGTACTAAGTCTGCAAAATCAGGTATATATTTTATAATTAGAATACAAGTCAATTCACACTAACCAGATTTAAAGTGCTTGTGGCCATATGTGGCTAGTAGATGCCATATTGATCAGCATAGTTCTATGCTTTATATATGAATATATGTGGTTTTCTATTTTTAATGTTAATGTAATCCAAAAGTAGAACAAGCTGTTCTAGAAGCCCAGGATGTAATAGGTCTTCAAACAAAGATTAGCTGCTTATGTGTCAAAGAATCTTGCACTTAAGTTAAAAAAACTGATCTCTAAATTTCTCTATGAGAATAAAATTTTTATACTGGCTTACACACCAATTGCTACATGATTATCCATAAATAAATACAAAATATTTAATGTAACTTCTAAATCTTAAACTATACATTTGAATATGACAAACACTAACTTTTTAACAGCTCCAACCTACCATATAAATATGTATGTTATATATATTCACAGTTATAGAATATGTTCTCTTGAAAAATAATCTCTTGTAAAACAATATAGACCTTTTTATTATAAACACAAACACAACTACATATATATGTTCATTTTATGATAATAAAAAATGTTAAATTTATTAACATAATTTAGTGATCTACTAAAATTCTGGGAATCCTCCTTATGTTTACAAGATAAATTAACTTTTCTTTTAGTAATCAACTAGATATATTTTCTTTTTGCCTAATGGTTTTTCTGTGGTTTACCTATATAGCAGTAAACTTCTCTTTTAACTGATCATTGATTATTCATTTCTTACATTAAATTTTCCTGTGATACTTTTATTAAGATGTTCATAAAAATAAGGAATGGAAGTGAAAGTGGTACTTTAAATACTTTTCATATATATTTCACTAGTTTATGTTTTACATACATTGAAAAAATTACTCATTTCTGGTTTTTTAACTCTACATAGTATTTTTTCAGTTCAGTCCTTATACTTATTAATGTCTCTAACTTATCACACAGAATTTATAAGCATGCTGCTTACAATGAAAATGTCAAGGAACTTTTTTAGTGGCAGTTAATGACAAGCAGACATTAAGAATATAGGAAATATAAAATCAATTCTATTGTTCTAGAAGACTTAAAATTTCAATTTACTCTCCCATTTTTCCCTTGCAGTATTTTTCATATTTTTAAAAATTTTAAGATAGATTGAATCTCTAAGGACATTATGTTGGTTTATTTAATTGTACGCAAAGAAGATAGAATGAGAAATGTACATTGAGCTGACATAGATGAGAAGAAACTGATGGGGAGGAAGAATTATGCTCTGGGTCTGCGATTTCTTCTACTAAGTCATCTAACTACCATAAAGTGCTTATGAAGAGAACATAGGGATTTCATCGTCATCCTTCTGGAACTTATTTGTCTTCAAAGTGTTTAGTTTCAAAGGGTCTTTAACACGAGATCCAGTTCCCCGAAAAAGTCCTTCATCTTGACAAAATTTTATGCATCCATGTAGAAGAGTTAAAAAAATCATGACAAAACTGTCTAAAGACTTGGCAGCTCTCTGCAGGCATTCAAACCCGAAGTTAAAAATGTTTCCCCACGAAGATAAAAATTTGATGCCTATAGTTAATTTACACCTTTTCTTTGGTTGTTCATTTTTTTCAGAAGCAGAATGAATATATGTGTATATATGTGTATTTTCTAAAATGACAAGAAGCTTTCTGGAATGACTTGTAAGATACGACTTTAAAATATACTTTTTTCCTATCATTGCCAAGAGCTTGTCCTTGTTGAAATGACAGTAAATTATTCTTAGAGCCTTGCATGTATTCTCATGTATCCCTTTTCCTTGTTTTAAGCATTTTCTCTAAGTCTGTATGTTGAGGAGGATCATTGCAGTGCTAGGACAGGAAAGGGTTCAAGTTTTCTTCCATGTCCACCTGTAACCCATTTTTTGATTCTCAAGGTAGTTTATACCTCAGGAACCACAGCAAACTAATATCTTTTCCTTCTTTGTGCTATGTACTTTTCTTGTCACAAAGTTTTGTATATCTCTCCTTTTAATATTTTATCTAATTATTCTTTTGAAATGCCTGGACTCAGTTACATAGTAATGTGCATTTAAGAAGTACTTTTTGAAATTACAAAACAAATGTGCATCATTGTAAAAGAATATAATCATTGCTTAACCAAATGTGTCACACAAATTTTTACATATTATAATTAACACTTTTAGTCTTACAAAAATACTATTTATGGGAATGAAATGCTAAAAAGGACCTTAGGAATGGCCTTAATTTAGAGTTGTGGATACTCCATTAATTATGATGTAATTATGATGCAGTAGTATACTATTTTGCAAATGAGTAGGAAGTTTAAATAGTTGAACAATTTGAAGGAAAATGTACACATCACTTCTTAACAACTAAATTACCCCATGCTGGCAAGTGAGCTACTTTGAGGTTTCTGTGTGTTCAGTCTTGTTGAGAGAGAAAAGTGACCTAAGTCAGTGGTTCTCAACACTGACTTCACATTAAAATCACTTGGGAGCTTTAAAATAGTCCTGAAGCCTGGGCCCTATTCTTAGAGATTATTCTGATATGATTGGTATTTTAACAACTCTCCTGTTGATGTTTTGTTCAGCCAGAATTGTGAACCACAGCTTTAAGTGACACCATAGATTGGGAGGATTAAATACACTTCAACAACAAAAATAACATTGAGTAGGTACGGTATGCCAGATACTTACTACTTAGTAGGTACACATAATTAAATAAGATTCTTCTATTTTTTTCCTTGTCAACTGCAGATCTTGGGAAAGACACTTCCCTCTATGAAAGAGTTTTGGGAATACATATGAGTAAATAAATCACTGCAAAATATAAATAATTCTATTTCAGAGGCAATGTTCTATAATAAAAATAATATTAAATAGTGAGAAAATAAAGATCTAGGATTTATGTCATTTTCTATTTTCAGATGTTTTTACATGCTTTGAGATTCATTACTTTGCCAGCGTAAACTCTTGTTATAGTGTTGCCCTTTTCCATACAAGTAAGGTCTAAAAACTCATCTGTAGCTTGGGATAACCAAAGGAGAAAGTGCCATATGTTATGCTTTTCTTCCAGGATCCTTTTTCCTTCTCGTTCTATTTTTTTCTTTACACTTATGCGTTGTTGTTTACTACCCAATACTATGTACTGTTTTTTACCTAAGATATAAATGGATTGGACTTTTCAACTAAAGATGCTGAAAAAATTATCTGTTCTGCTTTACAACTGTCATTGAGAAATCATTAAACAAGCTTTAAAAACCACATTCAATCTTTACGTTTTCCAAGAGAGAAACTATACTTTATCTTGTGAAGGATATTTTATTGTTCCTTTTCTCTCCCTCATTTAGTGTTTTTTAAAAGTAGATCAAAGAAATAAACTTGTGTTTTCTTCGTTGCCCAAAACAATGAGAGCCCACATGTCTTATGCTAAATCCCAGAAAATAGCTGATAAAAACCTGTTTATAATGTTTAGTTTTAGTGCTATTTGTATAGCTTAAGTCCTTACTTTACCAGCTCTTCCACTGAAGCAACCCGCCCCATCTCAGTAGGGACAAGTTGCAAGGATGACGCACACTGTAAGGCAAGCCACATGGTATAATCACAGACTCTCTGTTCTCTTAGGCTGTAAAATTCACTTTTTGCTATGTTATTCTTATTTTACTTAAAAATTTTTGAGTTAAATTACTCAAGATTTTTTGTTGTTATTGTTGTTGTATTTTTTGTTGTTGTTGTTTTCCTCTCAAGCTTCAGAGGATTGAATATGTAATGTATATCCTGAGTCCTAATATGTTCCCTGCCTGAGACTTAATAGATCATACCCCAGTTTGAAAAACAGAAACTTTAAAACCCCTTTCTTCAAAGAAATCAATTGATAACACTTTTCTGACCCTACACATTGTTAATAGTACTTAATAGTTGTTAATATCATTAATAGACATTGTCTTGATAAATTGAAAATATGTAAGTGGGGAATTATAGTTGATGAGGAATTTTGAAAACCTTCAAAAACTGAATTATACTCACTTAATATTAGGTGGAATCCACTTTGGCCCTTACTTAGCTGAAGGCCTGCAAAACTGCTCTTGTTCACCCAGCCATATCACGTCAATGCATACCCAGTAGCATGTGTGGCAGAAAGGAAAATATTCATGTTTGACAAGTAAATCACTAATAGAATCTAGAAAAAAGGCACTAGGGTATATAACGTCTTAAAAAGTTTGTACATAAGGATTTTTCATATGCTTTCCATCCAATATTACTAAACTTCTAGAATTGTACTCTTGTTGTATTAATGTGTAGTGTAGTCCCTGTGAAAATTGCATCATCTATTTCTTCTGGCCCCACTGTCATTACAGATGAATGAAATGTGGCTCTTCCTTCAAAAATACAGTACTTAAATCTAATCATGTAATGTACACATGAAACACATAAAGAATAAACTGAGGTTATAAAGACATATGGAAAATACTTTTTTTTTTTTTGGAACAGGGCTGCAACCCAGCCTGAGTGTGTGTGTACGTATGTGTACATATGTATAGGCATCATCATTGTAGCTCGCTGCAACCTTGAACTCCTGGGCTTAAGTGATCCTCTTGCTTCAACCTCCTAAGTAGCTGGGAGTACCACAGGTGTGCACCACCACACCTGGCCTGGAAAATACCATTAAGCTAGCTAGTATTAAATTGAAAAAAACATTATTTCAGCTTATGTTATTTTAACATCTGTATCAAATAAATATGTGATGTCTACCTATGTCTAAGGATGGGAGAGCAGGAAAAATAGAGAATGAGATGGATAGAAGAGTTAGATTTATTGCCAAGGCACATGGAAGAAGGGAAAATATCTTTTCTATCTTAAAAAAAAATCCTTTCTTCCTGGTTGGATATGGAAGGAAAGTCTCTACTTTTCCTTTTGGTTTTCCCTTTCCTCTGGATATGCTAGAAAAGTCTCTACTTTTCTAAGCATTTTCCCACTATAGTTACATCACAATTTTGGAGTGTATTAATATTCCTTTTAAATATCATTTGTAACTGAACTATCTACCATTTTCTTTCGGAAACAACCCGGTTTTTTAGAGTGAATTACTTTTTTGCTCTTTGTTGGCTAAGTTCTTGATATGCCTATCACTAAATTTTCCCCAAACTTTCCAACAGAACTAAAAACCAACTCTAAATCTAGTGTATGTCAGGTATTCTCTCAGCCTCTGCTTAACTTTTGTCTTGGTACTTCCATTCACCATTAGTTGGAGAATTCCCATTACTTCTCTCCTGTGTCAGTCCCACTGCTCCTTAGATATAGGTGTATCTCGTTTTTGATTTCTTCCCTTGTAGCAATGTTTAGGGTTGGTCACATGTATTTGATTCTTTTCTCTCCTTTTGAGCACAAGGTGGGTTTGCACTACCTGCTCCAGTGAGCTTGGGCTTGGTCATGTGACTTCCTCTGGCCAGTGAATGTGAGCAAAGGTGACATGTGTTACTTTTGGGCAAAAGCTACAAGAGCCAGTACCTGCTTAAACCTATTCTCTTTCCCCTCTTGCTACCAGCAATGTTCCAGACCATGGCTACATTGTCAGTCTGGCTCCCAGGGTGAGATTGATGATGATGTAGAGCAGAACACAGGCAATGGACACAGAACTTGAGCAAGAAATAAACCTTTGTTTTTTAAACTCCTGAGATTTGGGTACTGTCACAACATAATTGTGTCTCTTCTGTTTAATGTGTTTCCTCATTTTGGCAGAGGACACCATCAGTAGGTGTTTGAACAAGAATAGATGAAAAATAAACTTTTATACATGTCTGAAAATGAGATTGTTCTGTATTCAAATTTTATTGATAGTTTGGCTGCATGGTGTGTTCTCAGTATTATGATCCTCATAATTTTGAAGGCATTGTTTTCTTCTGTATTTCAGTTTTGCTGTTCTTTGTGTAAACTTTTGTTTTTTCCTGTGAGCCTTTTCCTTAACCCTGGTGTTCTAAAATTTTTTGATGATATGCTTTGCCGGGGATTTTATGTCATATATTTAATTCCTGGAAAAAAATTAAATGTCTTTTTTTTTCTAGAATCTTTTAATGTAAAACAGTTTAGTTAGTAAAATTGATGCTTAAACAATGCATGGTTTAGGGACATTGATCTGCTGAACAGTGGAAAATCCACATATATCTTTTTTATTTTGTTTTGTTTTTCTGGGTTTTTTTTTTATTTCATCATATAATGGGGGTACAAATATTGTTAGGATAACATACAATGCCCCTACCACTCCTCCCCCACCACGTGCCAGAGCCTCAAGTGAGTCCAGTCCCCAGGTGGCCCGCACGGCACACATTATGTAACTCTACACTTCCTCCCCCTTCCCGCCTGCCTTTGATAATTTCCTGTCTTCCGTGTTCCTTATTCACTCTTTCTAAAATTCCTACACAATAGATACTGGCCTTTCAAAGGAAGATCCTCTAACTTTCTTGTTTTCCATCTCTATCTTTTTGTTACATCTCATTATCTTAGTGTTCTATTTCCTGGGAGATATTTTCATCTTTTGTTAATGTCTACAGTATCTTCGTATGTCTCAATTATATTACTATTTTTTTTCTATGCTTACCTATCTCTCATTTTGTATGTTTCATATCCCTCAACCCCTGCCTCCATTACCCTTTGTACTGTTGGTTTGGTCTGTGTCTTTCATGTCAGGTTGTCAACAGGACTATAGGTAATGACTGGAAATAAAATTTATGACTAAAGGGTCTTCTGTCTTTCTGTTTTACTAAACCAGTGTATATAGGTGGATTGTTTTCTTTTGAATAATGCTATAATATTCTGCTTCAGTTCTGAAGTTTTGGAAGATCTTTTTCTGTCCCTATCAAATCTTGAATACTTCCCAATATTCAGTCTTCGATCCTCTTTTTGTTTATTCTTTTTAGGAGACTTTTGCCTTATACTGTGCCTTAATTTTTCTGTGTAAATAATTCCAAATTCCTTTTTAATTACTATTGTCACTCTAAATCTAACAAATGCAAACTGAAGACAACATTGTTTGTGATTTTCCCAAAATGCCCTTCTTCAGCATTTTCATAATAATATGACCATTCTCCCAGTCATCCACATTGAAAATGTAATAACTTTTTTGATATCACTCCTCTACTTCAGCCCTTACGTCCAGATTCTCATCCAGTCTTGGCATCTTTTCTTTGTAATATTTGTTATTTTTTAAGAAATGCTAATTTAGGGTACTATTGTCTCTCTTCTAGAAAGGCGTATAAAACAATCTCCTATTTTTGTATCTTGCTCAAAAATGACAAATTATTCTTTTAAAATACAAATTTCTTGAATAAAGTAGTAGCTTTCTCATCCTTTAAATTCTAATGGCCTTAGCTTAGCTCAGGCTTCTACTGTTCCTCTATCAAATGTTGTAAGTTAGCATCTCATGGGCTGAATGCAGATTGCAGATAATCTTAGTTTGATCTGAACAGAATTTTTTAAGCACTTTATTCTTTGATTTTTTTTAGACAAGATTTATTTGGGAATGTACATGTAATACTTGGATATGTACTCTGAAATATCCTATTAAAACTCCTATTCATATTAGTAGTTTATGCTGATTGGAGAGCCTTAGTATACAAACAGTATCATGGAAAATCATGTTTAAGAAGTTGTTTGTAAGAATCTATTTTTATAGTGGCATGATCCTTCTTATATAAGAATCAATTTTCTCTTTAAGTTAATATCATAGTAAATGTCAAGTATTCCTGAGAAGTTTGCACATTTTGTGGGATCTTGCTTTGCAATGAATACAGGCTACATAATGGGAATATTTAAGATGATTATAGTAAGATATTTTCTTAAAGTGTAGGAAAATTGTAATTGTTTTAGACAGAAACAATTTGAAAGTTTAAATAAAGTCTGTAAAATGGAATAGCAATCTTGTCATTTGGATACATTTTAGTTAAAGGTTATGGTAGGTGGAACCCAATGGCTTTACACCATCCCCTGGCTACCCTATCTCTTTTTCCAAGTTGTTGATTCTCTCTCCTTGGGAGATTCAGGATTTGTTCTCCTATAATTCTTCACACATTTACTTAGGGCAAAGAAGATGTACACACTCAAGTACCTGCTTTGGAGGACCACATGTACTCCCAGCATGTGTGCAGAGCCTTAAAAGGGAATGTGATCAGTAGTAGAGTGAAGGGTTCACATGGAGACTTTTTTGTGAAGCTAAATTTGTGGAAAGGGCAGCTGAGCACCTCTGTGCAGTCAGCATATTATTTATTAGGAAGACCATGGAGGAGGGAATCTGCAGATGAGTGGCATGAGTGATCAATAAGAATTTTTATTAAATTGTATTAGGGGACTTAAGGGAGTATTTATTTATAGAACTATTAGAGGAGATTTTCAATCTAAAAATTTGCTATTTATGAGCTATATTTTTTAAAAAGTGGAAATAATTAGAATAAACCAAAAAAAATTAAATCATATTCTAAATATTCCATAGGAAGAGTATAAAATAAGCAATATTGCTTTTATAACTAAAAACACAATGTGACAATCACATATTCATAATGGTGACCCTAACCTCTAGGACTTCCATATTCACAAATATACTATAGCAAAGAGAAATTCCATAGTTATTTAAGTAGTACATATTTAGCTATAAGTTTACTGTTAAGTATTTTTTTTAATTTCAAAAAATTTTATTTGTAACTTTTTTCTATGTAGGTTTGCATAATTTGGAATGTACATGTAACTAGAACATTTCACTTCCAAGTCACTGTAAATACAGAGTTCATATTTCTAATTTTCATTTTATAATCTCAATGGAAAATCTCTATATAAGGAACTAAAGTTTTCTATCCCAAATATTTCTAGTCCTTGTATAGTCACATTTGGTCTCTTTTGGTCATTTGGTCTCTTTTGGAAGGAAGCTTTGTGCTACAAGCCTTCTATATCTGCATTCTCACTTTCCATCTCAGTCTGTCAGGCCTAAAATTTCCTGGTAATTCAAAAGCACCTTCTATGGTAAATGATATAGAGATACTTTTTAAAATTTTGCTTTTTTACAAAATAACATTTGTTATAAAAATTTTGAAAGACATTTAGAAATAATATAATGTAGAAGTTATCAACAACATCAACACGATCTTTAAATCAGATGTACTGTCATTGTATGTTCATTTTTCTTACATTTGGTTTGATTTCTCCTTTTAGGAATGGCAAAATTCTATTCAGAAGAATGCAGGACTTGCATTTATTGAACTCATCAATGAAGGAAGGTAATTAATTTTACAATTTTTGGACAACTAGTCAGTGTACATTTTATTCCACTGGGCAACTGTTCTTTCCTACCATCTGTTCCAAAGAAGAAATATCTTTTAGTTAAATAACTTATTACAGAGCTATTGAAACTTTAAATTAACAAAGTTTAAAATGTTAAACATATTTATTTTTGGATAAAAAGGCATGTATGAAATAAAGGGACAAACTTTATAAGGTTTTGTGAGATTTGAGCCACATCTTACTGGGTAGTAAAGTTGTTTTACACAGATCAAGTGAACCCAATCTGCAGTCCCATCTGCCGCTCCATCTGTTTTCAGAGCGATGCTCGGTGTTTACTCCCTCAGCCTCTCATCAGTTCACGTGAAACAGTTTTATCAGAACATGTCATGCATTTGGATCCAACTGAAAATGTGAAGGATGTTAAATATAGGAAGCATAACAGTCTTAGGAATTTATATATACCATTGTTAAAACAATAAGTAAAATTATGTTTGAACCCATTATTACATTTATCACTTTGTGATAAATAGTTGTTAACTGTGGTTTTTGTAGTGCTTTATTGGCAGTGGACACATGGAGACACATGTAACTATCACCATTTGATAGGTATAGCTTCCCTTACAACTTGAATTTCTTGCATGATATAGTGCATTCCTCAGAAAATAATTACTGAGTATTTGGCATAACCTATTTATTTCACATCTGAAGCCGGCTTCAATTAGATTCATAAGGAAATAATGCTTACTGTATATAAAATTTACCTTTTTCAAGGGGGAGGCAGAATATTCCTTAAAATTAGTTTATATGTGGTATAGAAACTTAATTTTTTAAAAATTAACTTGTTTAAAAATTAAACAATTAAAAATTAAAAAATTAAATTAGATTTTTAAAAATTAAAATGTTACTCATTTCTTTTCAATTATTGTACTATATTCTGAGAAATAGTCTCTGTTTTTATAATAATTCTTCTTAATATATATTTCTCATTTTGATAATTCTGTGATGTAATCATTTTTAGTCATAATAATACAGGTCCAAAATTTAAAATAAGCTTTGCATTCACTGCAATACAAAATATGCAGGAAAATATTGGTTTTCCTTTATAACACAAATAGTATTTTTCATAACAGCGCTTACTGTTTTTTATAAAATTTCATTGTGTTAAGAATTGGTAATAATTATTATCCATTTTCAAGTGATAAAAAATAGAAAAAATATTTACCAAGTCTCATTGTCATGTCACTTTTAGAAATAACTAAATTCATGTATGTGCTAATTTTGTTTATTTCAACTATAAAAAAACTTTTTTTTACTGAAGTAAAAAAATGTATATATCTTGCCATCAGTAACTCTCCAAAGAGTTACAGAATTGAACCTCCAGAACTTAAGTTAAGATTTATAATTATTAGATTAGAAAAGGGGGTATAGAAAGTTGCTAATGTCAAAGGTTTTAAGCCTCTGATATGGTTTTATTGTTCAGTGATAGAGTTTGGTATTTGTTTCATATTAGGAAAGGAGTTGGAAATACAGAAAGTAGTTATAATTTTTAAAATTTTTAATCTATGAAAATCTCTAAAATATTCTCCATAGTGTTCTTTTTGCCATCCTAAATTTGTGTTTCCACTCTTCATAGCAATTGTTCCTCCAGATGAAAATGATTTAGGAATAAGAATTCAGACATGAATAGCTATAAATATACAAGAGCAAATAATGTATGCACGAGTTCAGAAAATGTCTGTTCAGCACTCACTACATAACAAATGCTATTATAAGAGCCTGGAATAGAGCAATGGATGAAATACACATGGCTCTGAATATTTTAAGTAATACACACATTAGACAAGCACAGGTACTAATATAAGAGTGCTATGAAAAAGCTGATATAGGTATTGATGCAATCTTTCAGCAGAGTAACTTAACCTAGTCTGAAGGGATGCATCCCACCAGGTGGTGAAGTTATCAGTGTTTTCAAAAAGTGTACTTACCCAAAAGGAATGCCATTTCTTTTTGGGTATGATCAGGAGAGATGATCAGGAGATAGCCAGGTGAAAAATAATAGGGGAATAATATTCTGGGCAGAGGGAATTGTATGGTGCAGAGGCCTAGAAGCAAAAGAAGACATATTGCTGGGGAGGTGTTTTTAGTCAGCAGCTATTTAAGTGCATATTGTGTGCCAGCCACGGAGAGGCAAGGGTCATTGGCAAAAGTCATGCCATGAAAGAGTTTGCAAGCTGTGGTAGGGGTGCTGGGGAGTAACTGAAAAAATTTAGGCACAGCCTGCTTTTAGGGGTTCAAGACTTGAACAGGAATACTGAAGTTTCAGTAATCCTATTTAAGAAGATGGTGTCATGAACTAATAGTGGCTGTGAGGATGGAAGAAGTGAACAGATTTGAAGTGTCTTTTGGAAATTAATCAGTAGGACTGCTGATAGATTGAATAGAAGAGAGGAAGAAGGAATCAAGGATACTGTGATTTCCAACTTCACTAACTAGATTGTGTATAGTGTAAGTACAGTTCACTTAGCTAGGACAATACAGAAGGAAGAGCATAGGTCGGGCAAGAGAGTTTTTCACTTTAGGATACACTGAACTTGTAGTATCCGTGAAATATCCAAGTGAAGATGTTGAATAGGCACTTAGGCATTTGAGTTTTGAGCTCCCCAAAGAGAGAGCTGGAATGGAGATTTAGATCTAGGAGTCTCCAGCTTGTATGTGGTAAATCGTAGAAAAGGATACAGATGTGATGCTCTGGGAGAGTGTGTAGAATGAGTGGAGAAGGTGGGGCCAAGCTTTTACTACTGTTTCTGCTGGGAGTCCCTTTCCTCCACACCTTCACATGAATGGTCATTTCTCATCTTTCAGTGATCAACTCAAATGTCACCTCTCACAGAGGCTCCCCTAACCATCTTACTGAGTTATCACACCCATGACATGACCCTGTTTTACCATTTAGTAAAATCATCTCAAATGATCTGCTTTGTTTGCTTGTTTACATCTTTCTCCCCCACTAAAATATACTTTCCTTAATATCTTGTATCTTACTCATTGTCTTATTTGCTGCTATATCCCTGTATTCTGGGATAGTACCTAGCATGTAGTTATCAATTATAAATATTTATTGAAGGAATGAAGAAAAGAATGGTGAGTAGAATGTTCGAGGAAGAATGAATGGTCAACAGGAGGATTTTTAAGTTAGGATTAAAGGGGCCACTGGGTTCAGTCACAAGAGGGTCATGGTGATGTCATCCAAACTTACAGTAGTGAGTACCTGTGTATTAAAGATATTTTCTGTAGATCCAGGGCCTAGCCTCTTAGAATTTACAGTCTGATGGGGGCAACAGTCTTAGATTAAATAATTACAGGTATAATAAGTATGCCAAAGGGCAAGTAGAGGGTACTATGAGAGCAAATAATTGAGGGAGGTATCTTTTAAAAAAGTGGTGATTACCTAGAGTACAGGGACAAAAGCTAGGTTGTTTTAGTTGAAGAGTGATTGGGAGATGAAATACAGACGACAAGTACTTCTCTAAAGAAGTTTGGCCAAGAAGGGAAAAGATAGGTTGCTGGAGATGGATAGGGTTTAGATTTGGGGAGCTGGAAGCATTTTTTAGAAAAAAGAACTTGAGTATTCTTAAATTCTGATGGGAAGAAGCAATGTTGTGGGAGGGAAAGAACGCAATATTGACAGAGTAAAGTCTCTGAGAGGGGGTGCACTAAGGTAGAAGGATGGGCTTTTTGTGGTAGAGCACTGAGAAAAGACGCAGGCAACTAAATTGGTGGCAGGATTCAGAGGAATTCTCATATGATGCCTTCTATTTTATCTACGAAGTGGCAGGTAGGAACATTTGCTGAGAATGGAAATTGAGGAAGTGTGTGTGTGCTATTTGAGAAGATGGAGAATAATGTGGAGAATACTGAAAACATCCATTGTAGAAAAACAGAGGAGAGAGAAGACTAAGGAAACCTCAGGGACTTGCCAGATGATTTTGGGAAGCTAGTTGAGGTTGCTGTCTTTGCTAGTGTAATGTTTTCCCCAGCATCTACAGTACAAAAGAAGATAGGCATTTGCTTTAAAACATTCTCTTAGTTTAGTGAAAATAATCTCTTCCCTGTGTACCACCCCTCCCCACCCCTAATCCCAATTAGATGCCTTTCTGTGTTCTCCCAGCACCTCCATTTCCCCCTGGTTTAAGCTTATTATACTATAATGTTGGTGCCTGTTTATTGGTAGGGTATTTTTATGGCTATTTACACAGTGCCTAATATAATACATAGCATACATATATTATCTGTACTGGGTTCAAATAACAGTTCTCCCATTGAAAAACTCTTAAACTCTAGGCAAGTTAACATAGTCTTCATCTAACATTTTTTCACAGCTATAGAGTGTTATAGCAATTTTCTTGCCCAGTTTCTTTGAAGGTTCAAAATAATATGTATAACATTTGTTACAGCTGTGGTAATATAGGTGCTTAAAAATGGAAGTGTTTGTTTTTGTCATTACATATAATACATAATTGGAATTTTGCTTACTCCATCTTTAGTTTGAGTCATTTCTTTCAATCTAGATCTTTCTCTTTCACAAATTTGAACTGTGAGTTCTGGTTCAAAAAAAGTGTCATTTTGATAGTTGGGATGCAGTTACAGTGTAGGCACATTACTCTGTTCATCTGGCTACTATTTGTTGATGCGTATTACAGTGCTAAGCACAAATTAGATACTTTACACAAGCTTTTATCCCATTTGCATGGATGTGCTGCTTTTTTTTAACTTTTTCAACTGCTTTAAATGACACATTTGGAAAAAACCCACTTTCTCTTGGTTGTTAGAATATCAGTCTTTAATTTGTCCTTATGGGAATGGAGATAAAAATCTTTAAGTGGAAATTGTTATAAATGTTTATCCTACTTAACAGCTATACTCGTAAATACAATTCATCAATCATAGCTGGAGAAAGCAATTGTGCAGTTGTCTACAATTAACAGGACAAAAACAGTTGATGAATGTGCAGCTGAATTAAAGTACTCCCCAGGACAGGCTGAAATTATAAACTGGATCATTTAAAGGAATCTAACAAAGGATCTTTATAATTAAAACAAAGCAAGGTTAATGAGATGTAAAATTGCCTATAATATCTTGGCAATAATATTGGAATTTAAATTATTAAAATGTGAATTGAAGAATAAGGCAAAGAAGAAAGACTTTTTAAAATTCTGGAATTTGATCTTTGAAATAAATTAATCATTTGTCTAAAATCAACCTTTATCATTCTTTTAAAAGAATATAGAATTTAATTATTGAATATTCACCATGAAAACCATAATGTATTCATGTTTAACACTGAATTTAACCTAAGATTCACAAGAGTCTGAAATTTGTTTTGTTCTTTAGAATGGGGGAAATATATAGCTTGCATTTCTTAGGTTTTTAAGATAAGAAGTTTATTGTATCCAAGTATAATTCTTTAGTGATTGTTTGGCTCCAACTTGAATATGTTCTTTAATTTAACAAATGCTATTTAATATTTAAATTTGGTTGAGTGTATCTCTCTTATGGCTTTGATTTGGAAAAAAAAATCATACTAAAAACAAAACAAAACCGTTTAACTTCCAAAGCTGTAAGATAAGAAACATTTTCCTTCTAGCTTTTTTTGGTTTTTGTTTTTTTGAGACATGATCTCGCTCTGTAGCCTAGGATAGAGTATAGTGGCATCATCACATGCCACTGCAACCTCAGACTCCGGGGCTTAAACGAGCCACCTGCCTCAGCCTCCCGAGCTGGGACTACAGGCATGTGCCATCACACCAGGCTAATTTTTTCAAATCTTTTGTAGAGATGGGGTCTTGCTATGTCGAGGCTAGTCTCAAACTCCTGTTGACATTCTGGTTTAATTTCAAACCAAGCATCTCTGGAAGATCCTAAAAAACAGAAGTTCCTTCTCCATATTTCCTTTTTCTTACTACTCTTTCATTCATTTTATACATATAATAAGTTATTAAACACACTGCGTTTTGTAAACGAATGAGGTAAAAAAATGTGTGCTTTTACAAAATTATTTCTGTAGATCTTAAACAATATTTCTGGTTTATACACATAACCTTAGACATTGATGAAAAATAAAATGTTATTTATCTAAAACTAAAATAATCAAGTCCAAATTAATAATGGTTACATTTCAAGTAATAGGGAAATATATTTCAAAAGTTAGTGATTATAAATTTTATTTTAATTACATTTTAACCATGTTTAAAGTATATCTGCATATGCATGCGTATTGAGATTTTTTTTCTCTTCTGAGAATAATTTTATTTATTTAAAACTTCTTAAATTTGTGTAGATTTAGGGGATACAAGTGCAGTTTTGTTATATGAATGTATTACAAAGTGGTGACGTCTAGGCTTTTAGTGTACCCATCACCTGAATAGTGTACAATAGGTAATTTTTCACCCCCACCCCCCTCCAGCCCCCCTACCTTTTGGAGTCACCAGTGTCTATTATTGCACTCTGTGTGTCCATATGTACCTGCTGTTTAGCTCTCACTTATATCAATAACATGCAGTATGTGACTTTCTGAGTTATTTCACTTAGGATAATAGCCTCCAGTTCCATCCAGGTTACTGCCAAGGACATTATTTCATTCTTTTTTATAACTGAATAGTATGCCATATACTAAAATATTAAATATATAGAGACTATATATATTATAGAGAGAGAGGGACATATAGGTAGATCTATCTATATAGATGGATCTATATATCTATCTATCTATATCTGTATCGTCTCTATATTTACTCTTAATACTTCAGGCAATTAAAAAATACAAAGAATAAAAGAAGCTCTATTGTCCACAAATAACCACCTCTTGCAATACCAGGCTAGTCACCCCCTAGTATCTCTCTGATTCTCAAATGCTACTTTTTCAGTAACTGGATAAATAGGTGAACTTTTTAGAGTGATGAGGTTCTGTTTGTTGGGAGCTCTCCCAGGGAGGTGAGAAAGACTAGCTGATACGCTAGGACAGCTCTGTGTGTGTGTGTGTGTGTGTGTGTGTGTGTGTGTGTGTGTGTGTCTGTGTGTGTGTATCCAAGGATATACCAAAGGTGAGAGGTGAGAGGATGTAATGAACAGGCCAGATAAAACAAAAAAAAGTCTGTGCTATAGATTTTAGCCTACGCAAGGGTCCAGAACTCCTCCCAAGTACCAGGGGAATTAGAACATTGAGTTACAGAATGATTAGTTCACATGTTGATAAAATAAGAACACATAGACAATTTATATTTCTCAGTTGCTGTTGTACAGATCTGTTGTATAGATCAACATTTAAAACACCACAATACTTCTTTTATAACATGTCTGTTGTAAAAAGTCCCAGTCCCAGCTGGACAAGGATTAAGAAAAAGTTATCATTTTTTAATTACAAAGATAACATAATACATGGACAAATGTTCCTGAAGTTCTTAACACCTACTAATTACAATATATATGGAAAAACAAAACCTGAATAAATACTTATAAAACACTCATTACATGGTTAGTTTTAGCAGGGATGTAAATACATTTTACACATGGTCCTCATCTCCAAGTAACTTATAATTGAAAAGTTAGGATTTACATGCAGAAAAAAATTATAAACAGTTCAAAAATATCTCAGGCCGTACATGACTAAGTGCAAAGGAAATGATACAGAAATTTCAATGCCTTTACAAGAAGGAGCCATTCCAGTGGACAATAACAATTGCAGAAGGCTTCTTTTAGGAGATGGGATCTAAACAAGCATAGACATACTGTGTAGGATTCAAAAAATCAGCCCTGGCTTTTTTGACAAAAATTAAGATTTAGAACAACAGAAAATACCTTTGTGGTCTTCATTATCTAATAAAATAATGTGGATATGATTTTATTTATAAAAATCATAATATGTCTTTGAGCTTTATATTATTTAAACAGAGTCAAAGTTCTCCCGACTTTTAAATGCTAAATAGTAATTTACTTAATTCTTAATGCTGACTGAGTTTTATAACACTTATCTCTTTATCATTAAAGACTACGTAACTTTTATACATTTTTCTTTTTTGAAAGAATTACTCATAGGCTTTAAAACTATTAATATTATACAAAAGTTTAGATTTTTATATTCATAACACAATACAAGAAAAACGATGGACTTACTTAAGAGCAGGATTGACATAAACAATATTTAAATATTTCTACCAAACATTAAAGAAGAAATAATACCAATTATTCTCGGAGTCTTCCAGAAATAGAAGAAGGGGTAAGACTTAATAACTCATTTTATGAGACCTCATAACCCTGATACCAACACCAGAAAAAGGCATTACTAGAAATGATATTACAGACCAACATCCATCATAAGTGCAATAATCTTTAACAAGATTTGGCAAATCAAATCTAACAATATATGAAGAGGATTGTATCATGAGCAAGAGCTATTTATCCCAAAAATGCAAAGTTGATGTAATATTCGCAACTATTTATCAATGTAACACACCATATCAGTAGACTACAAAAGAGAAAAAATATGGTCATTTTCTTAGCTTCAGGAAAAGTATTTGAAAAACTCAACACCTATTCATGATAAAAACTCTCAGTAAACTAGTAATTAAATTGAACTTCGTCAATATGATAAGTTGCATCTACAAAAAACGTATAGCTAACATCTTAATTAATGGTGACAGACAAAATGCTTTCAGAAACAAGGCAAGGATGTTCTCACTCACCACTTCTATGAAACATTTGACTGGAGGTCTTAGCCAGTTCAGTTAGGCAAGAGGAAAATCCTAAGATGCCTCGAAAAAGGTACTAGAACTAATAAGTAAATTTAGTGAAGTCACTGGACAGAAGACCAATATTCAAAATCAATTATAATGACATGTTTTTAATATATATGAAATATTGGAAATTGAAATTTAAAATAAAACCATTATAATAGTATCTAAAACATGAAATACTTAGGGATATATTTTTAAAATAAACAGAGACTTATACATTAAAAACTATAAAAAATTAAAGATAATTTTAAAGATAATTAAAGATAAAAAATTAAAGACAAAGAAATGCAGAGATATACTGTGTGCATGGAACTGAAGACCCGGTATCAGTAAGGTGTTAGTTATCCCCAAACGGATAGACTCATAGATAGATCAATGGAAGAGAAGAGAGGATCCAGATCTTACAACTCAATAATAAAAAAAACAAACTACCCAAGTACACAAAAAATTTGAACAGACACTGGACCAAAGAAGACATACAAATGGCTAATCGCCATGTGAAAAAATGTCCCACATCATTATTCATTTGGAAAATTCAACTTTAAACCATAATTAGATAACATTACCCACCTATTATAATTGGTATAATTAAATACATTGTCAACATTAAGCACTGGTGAGGATGTGGACCCACTGAAACACTTGTACCTTGCTGGTGAGAGTGCAAAATGGTATATCCACTTGGAAAACAGTTTTGTCAGTATCTTACAATGTTAAATATATACTTACCTTAGAACTAAAATTCCAAACCTAAGTATTTGTTCAAGAGAAATGAAAACATTAATACCTATATGTGAATGTTCTTAGCAGTTTTATTCATAACAGTCAAAGACTGAAAATAACCCAAATTTCCATGAACAGGAAAATGGTTAAACTAATTATGATGTATCATTATAGTGTAATACTACTTGGCAGTTAAAAAGGTATGAGCTACTGATACACACAATAACATATATGGACCTTAAAAGCTTTATGTGAAGTGAAAGAAGCCGGACAGCAAAGACATACTTTATGATTCCATTTATGTGACATTCTGTAAAAGACAAAATTGTAGGACAGAAAATAGTTCACTGGTTGTTGCAGATGGCAGGAAAAAGGAACAAGGGAACATTTTTGAGCGATGGAAATGTTCTTGATTGTGGTCATGGTTATGTGAAATATGTGTTTCTCAAAATTCATCCAACTGTGCATTTAAGAAAGGTTAATGTTATTATATGTAAATTATACCACAATAAACCAAATTTTAAAAAACTATAATGGTGTTTCATTACTTACTAAGTTCAAGCTGTGTAACACCACTAAGAAGACCTTTGCTTATCTGGCCTTCCTTACTTCCCACACTGAATTAGATACTCAAAGTACCCGTATGTCACACTTATGTTTTATTGTCATTTACTACTACAGACAAGGCCCTAAATAAATTATTGTTGAGTGAATGAATGCCTAACTCTGCATCCTTTGCCTTTTCTCTTTCTCTGGAAACATTGTTTGAAGCCGTACCAGACTGATAACTTTTCCCAAACAAGTCAAACTGGCAACACAAACATGGCCATTATCATTCTTTCTATGCTGCTTTAAGAAGTATAACTGCATAGGTTTGTTGTATATTAGTGTAACAATCGGCTTTCATGTATTTGAAATTCTGAGACTTATTTGAAACCTTATCAAAAGTGATGAAAAAATGAAATGCTAATCTGGGGCTTCTTGTTTTCATCCAACAGAATTACTTAGTTCCAGGGCATTCTTATAACAGTTAATTAGACTGGAGAAAGGGGTGGTTTCCAACCAATGCTAATTCCCTCTCCTTACCCCACCTTCTGGTTTCAATGCTCTCTCCTTTCCACATCAAGTACTTAGATATCAATCTTACGATCCAGAATTATCCCTATGATTTTTCTTCCTTCTCTCTGCTTCTCACCCAATCAAAATACCAGTTCCCATGGTGTAGAGGGAGATTTTTAAGTCTCTGGTGTCTTACTTTTCCATCTTCCCTTCTTCTACACCAATAGAAAGTCTCAAAATAGTCTGTGACAGATACCACCACTATGCCTCAGTTTTCTAATCCTTATAGTTCTGCAGCCCATGAAATTGAGTAAATTGGGTCATACTTCAAAAAAAAAAAAAAGA
>VBSM01003176.1:72069458-72186465 GCA_008086735.1 Cheirogaleus medius | reverse complement strand
TTAAAAAAAAAAAAGAAAAAGAAAAGAAAAAAGAAAATTACAAGTTTAGATTATGAATATGCAGGATTGCTTTGAAGTCCATCTGCAGTCTGATATAGAGGTCCATAACTATGTATCAAGATCTGCCATCTTTTTTACCCTTCTAAAGAATATACCTTTCAGGAAAGAAAACTACCATTTTTAGGTACTTTGTATATGTCAAAGATTACAAATACTCTTTTCACTTGCCCCTCATAATAAGCCCTATGAGGTCAGTGTTTTTCATCCTTAAGTTATCTGATTATTTACCTCATTTTTACTGCTTTAAATGTCCTGTAGAGTTCTCTAGTGTTAAAAAACTACATTATCATTATCCCAAAATGTTCTTTTTGGAAATGCAAAAGAGTCATAAATATACTTCTCAGGGGCTAGGCATTTATTCAGCTATTTTTACCTGGTGAAGCACTGCTGGCACTAAAGTGATGTAAGAACCAGGAGAGCCTTATCTTATATATAAACATTTTCAAAATAAAAATTACAAGGTTTTCCAGAAGTAACTCCATTAAAGTACTGTAGTACCGGAGACTTGTGCTTCTCGGACCTAGCAAGACTCTTCCTCTGGTATCCCCAGAAACCCTGTGACTGACTTTTGAGAGCTTTGGACCACAGGTAGTAACACTGAGATATTAAATCTGCTGCTGTACTGTATGCTGCTTCACTTCCAATCAAATCCTGTTTTCTTCATTAAATAAATGAGGATCTTAAAATCTAACCTTACAGTTTTGGCATGCACCCTTTTCCCCAGTTTGTAGGAAATCTGAAAGAGTGCACCATCATTTTCTTATGAAGAAACTGAAACTAAGACACAGAGGAAATTATTTCTCCAAAGTCATAATGCTAATGAGCAGTAGAACCTAGATAATAAGCTAATTCTGCCTTTTGTTCTCTAATTCATCTATAGACGGTAAAAGAATAATTTGTCTGACCCTATTGCCTTTTGTATTGATTTATATTTTTTAATCAAATTATAGAAATTATTTGTATTTAAAATTCAGAATCTTGGTGTCTCAGGTCAAAGACAAGCAATTTAAATTATTAAAAAAACGTATAAAATTGGATACTTCTTAGAACATCCAAACTTGCTTGTTAATACCTATTCCATTTGGAATAGGATACTTGGTTTTGTTTCCTGGCTTCTTTTTTCTATTAATAGTATCCATGACAACTCTATCTGTTATTAGAACAGGAATGAACAGGATTGAACAAATTGTTTTCTTTTTCTATTTCCTGTGAAAAATAAACTTACATTAGAAGATAAAGACCACTTCATTCACTTTCTATGTTGTATAAATACTGCAAGTAGGAGAATGTTCTGTAATAGATATTCCTTAGGTTATCTGATAATTTATTTACCTCAGTTTCTCTGCTTTAAATGTAGAGTTTTATACTGTTAAAAAGTACAGTATCATTAACATTCTATTTCCTCTTTGCCCCCTCCATCACACATAGCATATTCATGCATTCATTCATTCATCCATTTAGTTATATACTATTGGTGAGTTCATGACAAATACAGTACAAATCATGTTGGATGCTGAGATGAATAGATACTGTATCTCATTTACTGAATTTTTATAGTTTAAGAGAGAGAGAGACTTAAAGGAAAAGAAAGAAACAAAAGATAATGTAATAAATATATTGTTCAGAACAGGTCTCTTAATTTTATTGGAAAGAGGGGTGGCAGGGTTTAGAGGAAGAAGAATTGGCACTAAAAAAGTTCCTGAAAAAACATGGCTCATTAAAGGAACTACAAAAGTTTTCAAGGACGTAGAATAAATATGTTAAATTGGCAACAGATAAAATTTGAGAAGTAGACAGACATCTATTTATCATAACGTTTAACTGTTATCTTGTATATTATGGGTAGCCACTGAAGAAACTAAAGTTTAGATAACACTGATGAAAAGTAAAAAAATGTGTTGGAATGATGGAAGATTTGAGGGATGCAGAAAACTATGAGGCTGTTGTAATCCAGGTGAGAGAAGGTTAAGGTATAAGCAAAAGCAATGTAACTGGAAGAAATCAACAGATTGAAATTATATTAAGGAGGTAAAATTGATGAGCATTGATGGTTATTATGGGATGAGTTTAAATACTTGGTTCAATATAGGATGATTTAAAAGCCACATTTCAAAGGATTGAAAAGTGAATAGGGACTTCTACTAAAGTTGTATAGGCTACTCAGTGCTCTGAAGTTACCTTCTGCTTCAGAATATACACATTCTACATAGGGTACAGTCTTTGAGGCCCCATGAGTCTTATAAGTGTTAGGACTCCTGTAAGCCAGGACTCCAGGTTCACCCCTCCTCAGTCTAAGTTAGTGCTTCAAGGAGAAGGAATGCCCTGAGGCATATACCTAAAGTAACAATGCTGTTGGGATTTTAAACCCTCAGCCAGAAATGCAGTGAAGAATCTAGTCTGTAATGGCTAGACTAAGCCAAGATTCTTAAGGGAGGCTAATATGATTCTGGTGGACTCTCCTTGCTGTCAGCAGAAATAAGAGCATCTATAAAGAAACACTGAATGATAAGTATACAAGATAGAAGGCCAAATAGGCATAGGAATCAGCAAAAATAAAAGGATTCAGATCTCAAAGGGCTGCAGAGATTAGAATTATGAAATAAAGAAAATAAAATAGCACAAAGTAGAATGAAAGAAAGAGACTATTAAAAATGAACAGGAAGATTTTAAAAAACTAAAACTTACATAATTTAAAAAATACAAGTTGGACAAAAATGTGTATTGATGATTCATCCTAATAGATACAGGAAATTATTTAATTAGAACATGTCTTTTTAAAAACTTTTGCCGAGAACACAGAGAGCAAAAGAGATGAAAAATATTAAAGTTATGTCAAGAGATATGGAGGTAAAATCAGAAAGTTTAATTTACAAGTCATTAGAAATAAAGAAGGAAGGAATATAGAGTAGATGAAATGTTTTTAAAGACAATGGTTGTGAACTTTTCAGAACTGATTGAAAATATGAATATAGAGATACAAGAATCACAGTGCACCTCAAGTAGGAGGAATAAAAAAAAAAACCCATGGTAGATGCATGGTAATGAAACTGGAGAACACCAGAGATAAACATATAAAAGCACCCAGAAAAAAACAGATCATTTACCAAAAAAGAAAAGTTGAAATAAAGTAACAATGAAAATCAGAAAAAAGTGGCATAATATTTTGAAAATGTTGAAAAAAATAATTCTCTATAATTTTATATGTAGGAAAAATATTTTCAAGAATTATGGGAGAGGGATGGTGGAGTAACTATGTGGCATTTTATCTTACCCCTGTCTCATCCCCTCTCTTGTCAGTTAAATGGAATCCACTTAAAAAAAAAAAAAAAAAGCCCACATTACAGTACTGTCCCAGATGGAGTAGAATGGACCTTATTAGTAAAAAATTGCAGTCAATTATTTGTTCTGGCCTGTCTGGTGATTTCCTGAAAGACTGGCTTAAAAGGCTTGTCTTTTTTTTGCCTAACCAAGAATTAGCACAGTGTGAATTAAGCTGCTTCCCTGAACATTACTTAAAACATTTACAGATGGTTCTGCACTTACCATGGTTCAATTTAGGATTTTTCAGCTTTACTGTGGTACAAAAGCAATAAATAGTCAATAGAAACTATATATCAAGTAGCCAAACAACCATTCTATTTTCACTTTCAGTATTCAATAAATTACATGAGACATTCATCACTTTTGTTTTAAAATAGGCTTTGTGTTAAATGATTTTGCCCAACTGTAGGCTAATCTAAGTGTTTTGAGAACATTTAAGGTAGGCTAGGCTAAACTATGATGTTCAGTAGGTTAGGTGGATTAAATGCATTCTCAGCTTACAACATTTTTGACCCAGGACATAACCCCATCGTAAGTCTAGGAGTATCTGTGTAGGCTAATGTCTTTATGATGCTGCTACCAAACCAGACATGGGTGCTCACACCTATAATCCCAGCACTTTGGGAGAGCAAGACACAGAGAATCCTTTGAATTCAGGAGTTCGAGACCTGCCTGAGCAAGAGCAATGCCCTGTCTCTACAAAATATGGAAAAATTAGCCGAGCATGGTGACACACACCTGTAGTCCCAGCTACTCAGAAGGCTAAGGCAGAAGGATTGCTTGATCCCAGGAGTTTGAGGTTGCAGTGAGCTATGATGATGCCACTGCACTCTAGCCTGGGTGACAGAGAGACCCTGTTTCAGAAAAAAGAAAATATGACCCATACCCAGCAAAACATCAAATCAGTAGAAAATCTGTCTGAGGAAGCACTGACATTTTAAACAAAAACATTAAATAATTTAAATATGTTCCATGAGTTAAAGGAGACATGTCTAAAGAAATAAAGGAACATATGAAAATGATATCTTACCAAAGTGAGAATACCAACAAAGACATAGAAACTATAAAAAGGAACCAAGTAGAAATTTGGAGTTAAAAAATACAGTAACCAAAATGAAAAAAATTTACTTAAGGGACTCAACAGCAAATTTAAGCTGATGGAATAAATAATCAGTGAACTTGAAGATACACAAATTATCTCATATGAAGAACATAAGAAATAAAAAAGAAAGAAAAATAATAAACAGAGCCTTAGTGACCTGTGAGACACCATCCAGCATACCAAAATCCACATAACTGCAGTTGTAGGAGGAAAAGAGAGAGAGAGACAGAAAGTAAACTGAAAAAATAATGGCACAAACTTTGTACACAGTGACTTGAGAACATATTAAGAATTAAAGATCACCACAAAAGGTAACTAGATAGGTAACATAGTATAAATGTATTTTTTGTTTACAATTCCTTTTTTCCCTCTATCACTTAAAAGAAAATTTCATAAAATAATAATTACAAATGTGGGTTTATGGGCTTAAAATGTAAAAGCTGTAATCTATGAAAATAACATCAAAAATGGTAAAAGAGGAAGGACGTACATGGAAACAAATTGTTTTGTTTGTTACAAAACAAATTTTGTTAAGAAACAATTAAGTCGGTATTAATTCAAACTAGATTATTATAAATTAAGTATTACAATCCAAAGGGGAGCTACTAAGAAAATTAAAAATATATATTGTAAAAGAAATTATAAAGGAAAAAAATGATACAATAGAAAAATGTTTAAGACAAAAACGAAAGAAAAGTGAGAAAGAAACAAGGAATAAGATATATAGAAAAAAATAGCAAAATGGCAGAAGTCAGTCCTCTTTTATTAATAAATCAATATTTAGAGGCAGCAAGATTGCTGACCAGAGACACCAGCTGCCAGAGTGTCTCAGTAAGAAGTTGTTTTAGGTGAAAGAGAAAAAACAAACAAACAAATATAGATCAGATGTGGTCTGAAGGAATGGTACCAGAACCTTCTGGAGACCCCATGGGAAGAAGTTGTAGAGCAGAACAAGAAGGAGCAAGGAGTCAGCAAAGATCAAACCCAGAGAGGCTTGCAGTTCAGACAGAAGGGAAGGTGGAACAGTTCCTTTCTCCTTTCATCGAATCTCTGACAGTCGGTGAGTTCCAAGCTGCTGGAAAGACTCTGTGCCCACAGGAGCCCAGAGGCTGCTGCCACCAATGGGCTGGAAGTTTCTTGTGGACAGGGCACCAGGCTCCCACCCTCCCTGGGGTACTTCCTGCCTACAGGCGCCATATTGCTTCTCTACCCCTTATACCTTGTCCTCCTCGGGGGCTTCAACTCCTCAGATTTCATCTTGCTTGTTCCCACACAGACATATCCCAATGCTGGCCCAGACTGCAGGAGCCACAGGGGTCCCATGGGTCCCAGGTGATCTGCGTGACTCCTTTAGAGCCAGAGCGGAGCATGCCCTGAGGTGGAGGGACATTGATCTAGCTCAGGCACCCCGTGGGCAACTCAGGACTAGTGTGCAGTGTGAGTCCTAGCTATGGCGTGTTCGCAGGGCACCCCTTCCCCCATGGGAGGGCTACACTCTCTGCTCAGGCCGGGATTCTATACAGGGAAGGCATGCAGCATAGTTGTGGAAGAGCTCTCCTGGCTTGAGTTCCTGCCTGCCAGTAGAGGGCAGGGGGAAACCATGGAACAAAGGAGCGGGAAGAGGAGCAAGGCCCACTGCAAACTGCCAGATTGTGAATCTCAGAAGTCCCCAGGCAGACTTTCTGATTGGGTGGAGCCACTTGAGCCCCTCCCTGGTGGCTTTGCCCAGAAGCTGGGAGCAGACCTTTGACCCCTGACAAAACAGATACCTTGCCAGCTTTTGTAGAACCTGAGGGCAAGCTTACTCATCCCAGCCTGACCCATCCTCACTCCCCTCCGCCACCTCTGCTGAGGCAGAGAATAAGGACTCACCTGGAAGTTCCAGGGCCCCAGATATGCCCACACGGGCTCCCTCACCTCCTGAGACCAAGAAGATCAACCCTGCCATGTCAGGGAGAAGCACACTGGTCCCGAGTTGCCCACAGTGTGCCTGAGCTAGATCAATGTTCCTCCACCTCGGGGCATGCCCTGCTATGCTGGAGCCACTGGGCTAGCAGCACTAGGGAGGACTAGTAACTAGGGAGCTCACAGACTGAGCACCCTTCAGTCCATTTACCACTTGGGGCATTCCAGTGCTTCTCCTGAGGGACTAGAGCTGGTCACAGGAACCCCAAAAAACATTGTAGCTTGTTCCTTCTGGCAAATGCCACCTACTGCCAGGGAGGCCAATCTGCACTCCCTTTACACCATTTATTGACTTGGTTTTACAGGGTGTAAGAGGGTCCAAGGAGTGGCCATTTGGGGGAGCTCCTACCCCTCCCCACAGAAAAATCTGCACTAATGGATAAGGGGGAAAGATCCCAGCCTAGGGCCTTAACATACAAGTGTTTACGCCCTTCCCCATGAACAGCCCTCCCAGTTTGGAGAGCTCGTCCTGACCCTCCTACCAGCGGCTCCCCTTATTGGCCATAAAAGCAATTTCTGAGCCCTGTGGAGGCTTTGCAAAACCTTTCAGGCTCCCACAATCCAGCCTCAATTTGTCTTGCTCCTCCACCCACCTCAGGGGGAGTAGAGACCAAGTAACCCCTGGGAGCTACAGGATCCCTCCTAAAGCTTGGTGCATTCGTGTGTGTGCCCCACCTGGGGGACCAGAGCTTAACCACCAGCACAAAAGACCAGCTCAGCAGCTGGCTCTTCCACGCAAACATCAATCAATGACAGGGAACAACTCGATAGCTAAGCATAGTGCCTCCTGACTCAATCAGACAGGGAGTGGCTGATTCCTACCTAGAAATACCAGGTACACCAAACCTGCTAGAACACCCCATAGGCAACTAACAATCAGCACTCCTCCCCCGTGGCACACTCAGGGATTGATCTTTGGGGACCTGAAGACAGGCTCATAAGCCAGGCCTAGTACCCCCAAGTCTCAACTGAGAGGCCAAATGAGAAGGAATCAGTGAAAGAACTCCAGATATCTTCATTATTATGGAAAAATTTTAAACATCTAGGTAACATATTTCAAAGAAAAATCAAAAAAGTAATGAAAGTATGTAGAACTAAACAATAATAAATATGCTGAATATAAAACCTTGTGGAATGCAAGGAACATGTAACTTGAAGATAACTGTATTTGTGTAAAAGCTTACTTAGAGAAAATGCCTAAAATTAATGAGCTAAATCTACAACTGGAGAGAGAACATCCAATCTAGAAACATAACAGAAGAACCTTCACAAAGTAGAAGGAAGGTGATACTAAAGAGCCTAGCATCAATCAGTGAACAGAATAATAAGGTACAATGGAGAACATCAAGAAAGACAAAGGTTTATTCTTTAAGGAATAATAATAATAAAATAAAATAAAATAGGTAAGCTCTTCCAAGATTGATCAAGAACAAAATAAAAAATAAAACACACAATAGTGAACATAAGGAATAAAAAGGGAACATAATTATAGATAAAATGGAATTAGAAGAGGAAATGACTGTGCTATCAAAACATTACACCATTAAAATTACAAATTTATATGAAATGGGAAAATTCCTAAAAAATAAGTAACTTTCTATAACTAAATAAGAAGAAACAAACCATCCTTTAAGTATGAAAGGAAGTTAATCAGTACAAATTCTTCATACAGAGAAAAATCTAAGACCAAATGGATAATAGGTATATTCTACCTATGTCAAAGTAAAACACCGTTCCAACCTTACACAAACTCCTAGAGAAAAGACACAGAGGGAATGATCCAGATCATTCACTGAGGCTTGTGTGATCTTGACTCGAAAAACAAACAAGATGTGTCGGGGGAAGGAAAGTCACAGGCCAGTCTCCGTCATGAACCCAGTGCAGCTCTGTATAAAAATATGTCAGTGTATTGGGTGGGGGCGACTGGAGGAGAGAGATGAGGGAAAGTATTCCAGAAATGGAGTAGTTGTTCATCATTTTAAAATTTTCTAAATATGTCATTCATTTATCATATTAAAGGTAAAAACCTTTATGAAGATCTCAGTAGATACAGCTGCATCTAGCAAAATTCAACAACATTCATGATTTTTTAAAAAATACTCTTAGCAAACTAGGAATAGAAGAAAATTTTCTAAATCTGAAAAAGAATATATATAGAAACCTGCAGCTTTATTTATAAAACTCATAAACAGGCAGATCTGAACAACATACTGCCTTTGGCATATGTGAGATATGCCACACGTAAATTGTTTTATCTCACGTATAAACCAAGAACCAAGAGACTGATAAGCACAAAGTACAACATAATGTGTGTGTGAGCATGCATACGTGTGTATGTATAGATATATATAGACTTAAAAAACACAGATGATTTTAGGAAAGACATTCATACTGTCTCTCAAAACCTGAGTAAAAACAAATTGACTATAAAAAAGAAATACAGATATCATCATCATCAGTGAAATTTGGCTTTGTTAGTTTCTATAGCAGTCCAGACATAGGACTAAGGGGGAAGACCAATGTCTTAATCCAGGGTTACATATTTTCAGAGCCAGTGAGGTGGGTATATAAGAAATTAAATGAAAGTGCTGGGGAGAGTGGTTAAAGCATGGAATTGTGGGATCCAAGGTTGTTGCAAAAGGAAGTGAAATTTGACAGAAGATGAAGGACAAAGAGAAAAATAGAGGGATTGAAGAATGGGAGGTTAGAGGAAGTGAACAGCTTGTTTTTGTCTGGGGTAGGGAAGGGACTAAGGAAGGAGAGAGAGAGCAGCAAGGGTAGGAGGTTGTG
Source organism: Cheirogaleus medius (assembly GCA_008086735.1). Classification (NCBI taxonomy): domain Eukaryota; kingdom Metazoa; phylum Chordata; class Mammalia; order Primates; family Cheirogaleidae; genus Cheirogaleus; species Cheirogaleus medius. Next base: position 72,177,227 of record VBSM01003176.1, on the reverse strand, counting down.
ATTCAAGAGTAGACTCTTAACACTTCAAGATTTAAGAAGTGAAGCCATATATGGCCAGGAGACCGATTTCCCGAAGTGAGGGAGAACTGAAGTTCTTTGGAGTTAATGAGGTCAAGGAATTGTAAGCTACTGTGGTGAATGTTTTTGCGTGGGGTAATGAGCTCACCTTGATGATGGCAAGAGTTAGATAGAAAAGTGCCTTCTGCTCATATAAATAAAACAATGTAGATTAGTTGAACTATAACTCATACGTGCCCAAGGTAGGAGGACATAGTTGTAGATAATTAATCCAATTTCTCTGGTGTATGTGAGGTGAGTCTTTTGTTACAGAGCCCCCACCCCCACCGCCATGCCTCTTTGCCAATCCACTGCTTTGCTCCTGGGAATGGTACCTATTAACCAGCCAGACCATGAGCCTTTATCTTCCTGCTGTCTCCTGTTAATCTATTTAAGTTTTGTAATCTACACTAATTTGCACATATTAGATTTCTTCCTGGCTTTCTTCAGCCTTCAGCATGCACTAGACAAAGCCATTGAGCTGAATGTTCCTATATCTCACATCTCTTCTCTCTCCGGAAGCCTATCTACAAAATGTAGGCCAATAATTTCATCAAAAGTTAATATTTGGAGTTTACATGACAGTCTTTTTTTAAAACTTATTTTACTTGTCTGTCTCCCTCAGTGATTAACATGAAGACTGTCTATATGTTTGCTTGCCCTCCAACATTATTTACAGAGGAGTTTGGATCTTTTTTTTTATAAGTATTGTCATTTCTAAAAAATTCCTTTAACCTTTATATTGTTTTAATAATTGTATTGTGGTTAACTTTTGTACTGAAAACTAGACGACATTCCCAATGGAATGTGCCTATGTCCCTCGTACGTGTTTGGAGAAATTACTACTTCACCTATCCCGCTGCTCTGCAAGATTGTAACTGTGCCTCTGTCATACTGCCAGAACCATTCCCACGGGTCCTAGTGAGACAGTGTAGTTATTTAACCCAAATACCATCAAGAAGTAATTAAATCTATGTCAGAACAGACATCAATTTGGGGAAGATTTCTACTGAGAACTATCTTGAATTTAGCGCTTCTCAGAATTAACATTACTATCCTAAAATAAAGGCACCATTCACCTGCCAGTTTTTACAGAAGATGCCACATAGATATTGCAAATAACTTGGTGGAAAGATATTAAAACTTAATGCTATGTAATTCAACCGTAATACATTAGAAAGCACAAATAAATTAAATACAGTCAGACTCATCTCAAAGATATATGTAGCTTTTTAAAATTATATGTAAACAATAATTTAGAATTATCAGGATATACAATTTTTTTCTTTTGTTTATACTTATTTATCAGGGAGGAAGAAAGTTTGCCATGGGTAGATAGAGTGTAGTAAAGAATATAGCAGGAGTTACTAGGACTTGGTGTTTAATAAATAGAAAATTTTAAATAAGGTTAAACCTATTCCCTTCTGATTGAAAGTTATGACAACTTGAGCAAGAAAAAAATGATGATTTATTTCATTAATGAGCAGTGAAAATAAAGAATGCTGATCTTAAAAATAGTACTCGTGGTTAAAATCCAAGGAGAGAAAAACTGGACAACGAATGACTATGAGTATTAGAATAGAATTTAAAAGGGCATAGATGAGGGACCTAAAATTATTTCATAAGCTTGCCCTTTAAGGAAAACCCAGAAAGACTTGAAGTTAACTTTTCAAATATTGTTTGTTTTTTTTTACTTGATGATAACCATATTTATTTTACAAAAAGAAATAAATATGGCATTAATTATTGTTACTTTAACATTTTAGAATACCATAAATAGTTCAGTAAAAAATTGCTATGCTAATCAAAATATTTCCAGTTACATTAGAACTATGAACTCTTTCTCATGGCTGCAAAATGAATAATAAAATTTAGTAGCATGGCATAGTCAAGGTTGCCTTTTGGAAAGGGTGACTTACCTCAAAATGTGTTATATGATTGCATTAAATATGTGATGCTTAATGCAAGCAAAATACTGTCTTTTTCCACAAAGCTGCCTCAAATACCAATTACATAAGAAAGATTTCCTAAACTAATGATTTTCTAAGTAGCCACAAATGCTTCCTTAATTCCTGATGCATTCTTTTTTTTTCCTCAGAATGCATATGAGTTGTTTTTTCAATATTTGGCAGCTTTACTTTTTAAAAAAAATAATTTTTATTTTAAAATATCAGGGAGTACACTGTTCTTGTTACATGAATGAATTGTATAATGCTGAAGTTGAGGATTTTAGTGTGCCCTTCACCAAAATAGTGTATGTTGTACCCAATAGGTAGATTTTTATACCTGTCCCCCCCACATTCCACCTTCATAGTTTCCAGTGTCCTTTATAGCACTTTATGACCATGTGTACCCATCCTTTAGCTCCCAATTAGTGAGAACATGTAGTGTTTGTTTTTCTATTCCTGAGATACTTCTTTTAGGATAATGTTCTCTCCATTTCCATCCAAGTTGCTGAAAAAGACATTATTTCATTCTTTTTCGTGTCTGAGTAGTATTTCATGATGTGAGTAGTTTTTCATGACTGAATAGTATTTCACATTTTCTTTATCTGTTATTCATCACTTGATGGGCACTTAGGTTGACTCCATTTCTTTGCAATTGTAAATTGTGCTGCGATGAGCATCGAAGTGCAGGTGTCTTTCTTATAAAATGACTTCTTTTCCTTTGGGTCGATACTCCATAAATTAGGTGAATAAGGGATGTAGTGAGACGTTTTTCACATAAATATTATAAACAATTTTATAAACAATTTGAATCTTCAAATAAATAATTTCCATATTATTTCACTGTAGTTCCATCTTAGGATTTGGAATCTTTCATCATTTAAAGGAGTTTTAGATGTCATTTAGTTCTGTCACCTGTGTTAATTAAACTAAGAATCCAGTCTGTTGATTTCCTAATATGTAGTCATCCAGCTTATGTGTGAAAATTTACTTCCAAGAGAGTGAATTCTGTTGCTTAACAATTTTAGAACATTCTAACAAAAATTCTTGATTTTTAAGTCAACTATATTGAATTAACTGAATCACTAGTTTACAAGACACATTATTTAACATAGGCATTGTTGTAATAGTTTTATGACAAATGTCTATATTTCAAATTTCATTTAATTATAATTTAAAATATATTAATTCTATAATCTAGCTTTATCTAAGAAAGATTTATGCATAATTAATATTTGAAATACTGAAATTTGATTATTAAAAAAAGACTGACCAAAGCTATTAAAAATAATAATTCGAAAGATGTTTTTCTTTTTAGATTACTGTGCCACGCTATGAAGGACCATATAGTTCGTGTTGCAAATGAAGCTGAGTTTATTTTGAACAGACAGAGAGCTGAGGATGTACATAAACATGCAGAGTTCGAGGTAAGGTTTTGGAAATAGATTAAATTCTGCTTTTCTGTTGTAAGTCAACCATCACCCATCTGTAACCTTACATAAGAAGTTTTTCTTTTTTTAAGAGGGAAATTTCGCTGCGTTAGTAAATGTCAAATATAGACCACTATTTTACCCCATTTACAACAAGAAGAAATCCCTCCTGCCCTGTACCTAACTACTTGGTAGACTGAAGTTGTTTTAAATTACTCTAAGAGTTAAGGCAAATAGAATTTTATAATGCAATTACTTTAGTTATTTTAAAGCTAGCAGAAGTTTACATACCACTAAGTAGATATGAATATATGATATAGTTATATGAACAAACTCATATAGAATTCAGCAAATCTCCTAATACAGCAGTTATTCAGTATTTCAGTTCATTCCATCTACAAAGCAATATTGGTTTGAGAAATATTTACATGACCTGGTGTTTGGCTTAAGGTTGGACTCACAGTGGGCTTGAAAGTAATAAATGACTTCACCAATTTATTCTCCTGATACAACATGCCAACACGTATGGTATGGCTAGAAATCAGAGCTCACAATTCCAATTTTGATGAGGTTTTTATCTCAGTAAAGCAGCTCTCTGAGTCATACAAGTTGATGGACTAGGTCTAGTGATCTCTGACCTAGCTAGGTGAAAAGCAGGAGACAGAAAAATAGCTGTTGTCGCTTTTGTACACATAACCTCCGCTTCATTTGGTCAGATGAGACAGCAGGCACTTGTCTTATGGAATTGAAACAACCTTATTATGAAAAAGATACCAGATATTTTAAACTTTGATATAAGTATAATGATCTTTAAGTATTTATCAAAGTGAAGTTTCATATTACTTCAACAATAAAAACATTGGGTAATTTATCAAGGTCTGATGCAGTAATTTGGATGACAGGAAAAGATTGAGTTATCTGTTCTTTGAAGATATAAGATATATCGGTACTCAACAAAATAAAAATAGTCAATTAATTTTCAATTAATAGTCAATTTAATTTTCAACTTCTATTAGTAAATAAGATATAGAATCTTAACTGAATTCCCTGCAGGATCAGTTTTGATTCAATCACATTTCCACTAAGAAAATCAAGATATTTTGTGGGGATATAAGCAGATCAATACTTGTCATGTGAAAACATTTAAAATAGATTTTCAAGCAGCTAGATATTAGCTATGAACTTTAGCACATATTTAACCAAGGTAGTATTAAGCTAAGGGAAGTTTTTCTTCACCTTTTCTTTTTATTATTGCTCCCCTAAGGAATCTTTTTAGACATTTATTTTATAATTGTACACCAGTCTCAGTAAAATTGTAATACCACCAATATGCTACATGTCTGTTTGTGTACTGTATATGCATCTATGCTTTATACATTAAAATCATAAGATTTTTTTACCCCCAACACAATAATTTTCACCCCCTCTAGGATGAGATCACTTCCATCACAGATGCATGTTTAAGAATAAGAGGCAGGCGGGAGGGGGGAGGAAGTGTAGAGTTACATAATGTATGCCGTGTGCACCACCTGGGGATTGGACTCGCTTGGAGCTCTGGCATGTGGGTGGGGGGGAGGAGTGGTAGGGGCAATGTATGTAACCCTAACAATATTTGTACCCCCATTATATGATGAAATAAAAAAAAAAGAATAAGAGGTTTTAAAGGGGACATGACTACTTAGTGTTTTTTAGATTTTATATATATGCATAAAATATAATATTAATATAAGTCTAATTTTGAGTGTATTGCCATTGTTACTTAATGAATGCACACTTTTTTAACCCAAATGTTTGCATCTGTTCCTTTTAGGTTAGAACTATATTATTAATAGTAAATGCATTGATGTGCATGCGTGTGTGTGTCTGTGTGTGTGTGTATGTGTAGTTTACCAAGAACTTATCCCCTTTAAATTGTAAAAGATTTTTAAAATGCCATGACATTATACTAGGACTTTTTGAGGAATGTTCCTATCTTCACATGAGCTTGTATTTAGGATAACATATTTAATATACATTTTAATATGTATATTTAATTTTAGATGGATACTTCACAGTTAAGCTTTTTTAGTTAACTACTATAATTGTTAAGAAAGAAAAATGAAAATTTAATTTTACTCTCCAATGAGCCAATGAAATATTAACCTCATTACTGAGGCAGATCACTGTACTAATTGGTGATTCCCTGTACAAAAAGATAAATTGGAAAATGAATTAATCCTTCTTAGATTACTGTAGGGTTATTTCTACTGAAGAGAGATGACTTTTGGTAATAGTCTGTCAGTATATAGACGGAAGGGATATGTTCAAGTACCTTCTATGAAATAGATTTTTGCACAGTAATGATGAATCTGAACTAGTTTTATATATATTTTTTTATCAGATATATGAGCCTTTTTCTTCCTAGTTATATGACTTGTATTACACACTTGCTAATGTTAAAATTTATAGTCAAGCCACTCTCTATAAAAATTATTATACAAAGAATCAAACTTATGATGAAAGAGATGTTCCAGCACTCTGGGTGGCTGAGGCAGAGGATCGGAGGTCAGGAGTTCGAAACCAGCCTCAGCAAGAGCAAGACCCCATCTCTACTAAAAAAATAAAAATAAATTAGCTGGACAACTGAAAATATGTAGAAAAAATTAGCCGGGCATGGTGGTGCATGCCTGTAGTCCCAGCTACTTGGGAGGCTGACGCAGCAGGATGGCTTGAGGCCAGGAGTTTGAGGTTGCTGTGAGCTAGGCTAACGCCATGGCACTCTAGCCTGGGCAATAGACCAAGAGTCTGTCTCCAAAAAAAAATGTTCCTTTCCATGTTCATATCGAACCTTTTTGATACACAAAGTGATCTGTCGATCAGCTATATTGCTAACACTAGTGAGCATGAATTCAGATAACTGACTTGACAGCTGATTATTATGGAAAAAGAAAAGATAAGAATAAGGTAGTAGTTTCTGTAAGATCCTTTGAACACATTAACTTTTAGAGTTGGGAGGTATCATAGAAAAAAACCTGTCAGCTCCTCATTTTATAAAATGAAATGAAAATGAATAAAATGAAATAAAAATGAATAAATAAAAAATATGGAATTTGCATGAAGTATGAATTTAAATATGGTCTACTAAATTCCTAAATGACTGCTTTTTCATTTGTATCACATTGCCATTCATGAAATGGAAAACTATAAATTAAATGACAAATTTTTTATTTATATATAATTATCAGGAACATATCTCTTATTTTAAGTGAGATATACTATATTGGTTTTAAAAAGTAGATTTACACTTTTAGGAAACATTTGTGTTTCTAAGATTATTTTTGGAATACATTAAAATTAGATTTTCAGAATTAGAAGGAACCATAAAATCATTAATTACTTTAACATCCACATTATTTTACATAAACTTTAGAAAGCGTACACTTTTATTTTTAAAGGTGACTATATGTATTCTTTAGACCAGCATATCAAAATATTACACTATTTGAGTTTTTTAAATTAAATTGACTTTAACTTAAGGTTAAATACCATTCCTTACTTATATACAGTAAAAAAGATTATCATTATGCCTTGTTTATATTTCCTTGTAGTCTCAGTGTGCCCAATATGCTGCTGATAGAAGAGAGGAGGAAAAGATGTGTGACCATCTTATTAGTGCAGCTAAACATCGAGATCACGTGACAGCAAATCAGCTGAAACAGAAGATTCTCAATATTCTCACAAATAAACACGGTGCTTGGGGAGCAGTTTCTCATAGGTGAGTTGTAATAAATTAGAAGTAAAGAATAACTCATCGTTTAATTATAATACTTGGAAATAAAATATGACTATAAATTTATAAGTAATTTAGAAAATATGATTTAAAATATAAAAAATTGCTTGAATTTTTTCCTGATATCTTTCATAATGCTTGATTATAATTATTTAAAAGAAAAATCAAGACTTTTTAACGTAGCTACAATGGAAGTTACTTTTAATTTATAATAGTCTGTAATATAATACAAAATTTGTTTAGGCAAGTATTTTACGCTATCTCACGTATGTAACATGAATGTCAGGTATAAGAATTGGCTCTTTTTTTAAAAAAATCTTTTAGAGTTAACTCTTCCTACTTATTAAATTTGTATAATTCTTAATTTTTCTATATAAGCATTTACTATGGAAAAGTAGTATGTTCTTTTTAAAATTTTTCTTCCATAATTTTCTATTTATTTTACCTAGGAAAGATTTTTTTAATCTCAAGGTAGGTTATTTATGATATTATAATACAACTAAAACTGACGTTGGTTGTTTATTAATTACAAATGTTCTCCTTCCCAAAGTTTTGTGGCATAAAATTCTTTTTTTTTTTTATCTTCATAATGAAGTTTTGTAGAAAACTAGTAATGAAGCAGGTCTATGAATTTATATTCCTGATGTTCTTCATTTTTATGTCTTACTTTGTTTGAGCCCACTGAATGTTTTTACTAAATCTCTGCTTGGCATAGTTGGGAGGGGCCTGTGAAATGTAGATAGGATACTACTAAGAAGAGCTTTGGTAAAAGTGATTCTGTTAGAGAAGAACATCTAGAATATGACCAGTATGGTATTTTTGACCATCTGTCTTGGGATTACAAGTGTAAGATAAATTTAAGAAAACTTTATTATTTTTGCATGTAAGGTAAAATTATAACATGATGTCTTTTAAAATGGTCAGCCTTAATATTTATTACAATAATAGTAATAACCCATAACAGCTAACATTTGTTGAATATTTTTTGTGTGCTGGATACCATACTAAGAACTTTGACATGGATTATTTCATTTAACCTTCAGAACATCTCTATTAAGGGTAATACTGAGGTTTTCTTCATTTTGTAAGGAAGAAACTGAAGCTTGCAGAGGTAAAATAAAACTTACATAGTATCATACTGCTTGACAAATAGAGTCAGAGTATTTCAATAAGGGTTCTGAAACACAGAAACATAACCAGTAGATATATATTTATATACATAAAATAAATCTATTTTAAGGAATTTCCTCATGTGATTGTAGGGGCTGGTAAGTCTGAAATCTGTAGGATAGTCTGGCAGGCAAGATTTCCATGTTATAGTCTTGAGGTAGAATTTCTTCTTCTCCAGGAAACCTCAGCTTTTGCTAAGGCTGACTGAATGAGCCCTATCCACATTACTGAGGGCAATATCCTTTACTTAAGTTAACTGATTGTAGATGTTAATCATATCTACAGAATACCTTCACAGCAACAGCCAATGTTTGACCAAACAACTGGGTACCATAGCCTAGCCAACTTGACATAAAGTTTAATCATTACACAGACTAACAAAAACATGAGCATTTTACCCATCTAGAGACCTTGTCTCTTTTTTTGTGTCATCTGAATTGGAGTTATCTACTTAGTTATACATAGTCAGGACTATAACATTATATTGCTAATAACACAGCTGGTATGATTCGAGATATTGTATTAAAATGTATACATCCATACATGGTTTGAGTTTTAATTATTTCCTCATGTAATTAGAATACAGGGAAAGGACAGTGACCTCTATAGCAACAGGCATGTGGTAACATGTCTGATGCATCCTCTGATAGCTTGTCAGCTTATCCTTTTTGGTATCTCATTAGACTGACAGAAAGTGGCACGACCCCTCAGAGGAGCAGGTGTCTTCTGTCCTTTCCTGCACATTAAGCTCTAGTGCTAATTGAAAAAACACACTATTTATACCATCATCCTTTACTGTGTCGCTGAACTCTAAACCTTTAAGCATAAGTTTTATTTTATATAATCCTTAGTATTTGATTAACTATTAATAATAGGACTCAGTCATTGGACCTCTTCTCTTTTTTTTTATCTTATTCACTCTCTAGGCAGTTTTATCTAGTCTCATGGCTTAAAAATACTACCAAATGTTGATAACTCCCAAATTTATTATCTTGAGGCCAGAACTCTCCCCTATCTCCAGTCCTTTATGTCCATCTGCCTACTTGGCATCTTCTTCTTGGATATCTGTAGTCATCTCACATTTAAGATGTCAAAACCAAGTTTCTGATATTTTCTCCCAAACTAGTTTCTCTTGCATTTTTCTCCATCTCAGCTAAGGCAACACCATTCTTACAGTTGCCCAGGCCATAAGTGTCATTCTTATCCTTGAATTCTCTTTACATATTCCATATTGAGTCCTTCAGCAAATCTTACTGAGTGTGCCAAAATATATCCAGTTTTTGACTACTTCTCACCATTACCTTTGATCTCCTTGGCTCAGGCCACCATCATTTCTCTCTTGACTTATTGCACCAGCATTATGTATAGTTTTCCTGTTTTTGTTTTTTGCCCTTGTCCTCCTAAAGTCCGTAGTCAGCACAACAGCCTGAGTGATTCTTATTAAAATGCAAACCTTTTTGCTCCTCTGCTCAGAAACCTCTATAGCTGTTGTGTGCCAGACTATAACCACTAGTCATGTGTGGCTATTAAAATTTGATTAATTATAATTAAATTTAATTAAATTTAGTACCTCGGTCACATTAGCCAAATTTCAAATACTCAATCGCCACATGATGCTGATGGCTACTATATTAGACAGCACAGAACCTTTCCATTAGCATAGAAAGTTGCATTGGACACCTTTGCTACAGAGGCTTCACATGTCACTGGGGGAAGAAGACCTCACAATGTCTCATCAGGCCCTTTGTTAGCTCTTTGATCTCCTCTCCTACTACTATCCCCTGATTCTTTTTATTCTAGTCACTGTTCTTGCTTTCAGGGCATGCTTGGTCTGTTTAGAATTCTTTCTCCAAAAAAATCTATTTGGCTGCCTTTCTCACCTTCTATAGGCCCCAGTTCAAATGGTACCTTTTCGAAAAAGCCTTCTCTAGCAACTGTGTCTAAAATTTTACTTCTTCCTCCAAACATTTTATATTGTTTTTTCCTGCTTTATATTCCCCTTTTCAACATTTATTACTATAATACATAAGTATCATATATTCATTTTTATTGTTTTGCTTCCCAATAGAATGCAAGCTCCATAATGGAAGGGAGTTTTCTCTCTTTTGTCCACAGTGGTATCCCCAGCACCTAAACAATATCTGATGCATAGTAGGTGCCAAAAAAAATTTGTGAATAAGTACTTTGTGTATGCTCTTTTTGACAGTGATGATACTGTTGGTGGAATAACAAAATAAATTAGTCCATTAGGAATAATTTTATATTTTCAATGAAATAATTTTATTAAATGACAAAACGTACTTATCCCTGCATGAAATCAAAGTGGTTAAAGTCAGCAACAAACTAAAACAGTTGTTTATAAATCCAAGAGTATTTTACATAGAAAAATTTATATATTCTAACTGGAATCATGAATTTCTCAAAAGGATAAGAAAATGTTTTAACAACAACAGTTGCTGTTGAATGCTGTTATTCTGTGAATGTTACAGATTTGATTTTTATGTAAATTATCAACTTAAACATATTATACAGTAGATATACCTAGTATAGAATAATGCTCTCAATTTGTAAATGCAAGAAAAATGTGTCCATATTTACCATTGCTAATCCAATGTTATTAATATAATTGTGTATGTAAGAATTTTTATATCGTACTTAGGAGGAACTGAAAAATATTCTTCTATAGTAGAGTCACCATTGATTTTTTGACTGGAGTTCATTCTACTAAACCTCTTGACTATAGTTGACAGTCTTCTTAAAACTCTATACTCTTTTGATCTCTTTTGTTTCCTTGTTACCTGACTGACCTCACGTCCTGCTATGCACCTTCTCAGTCATTGGCTCATTCTACTGCAGCCATCCTGGTGAACAGGCCCAGCACTTCTGCTTTTGCATGCTGTTTCCTCTGGCTGATACACTCTGATATGTCTTTGTTCAAGTGTTCCTCTTTAGAGTGGCCTTCTCTGGCCATTCTATCAAAAATAGCACACCTCTTTGTCCCCTCATCACTCCCTAAATTATCTCAGCTTTAATCTTCTTCATAGCACTTACCACCCAGTGTATAATTTAAGTGTTTAAATACTTATTTTTTACCTGATATTATGGACTTTTTTACTGCTATATCCCCAGTGCATAGAACTCTGCAAATAGTAGATGCTCAGTACATATTTTTCCAATGAATGATTCCATGAAAATTGCCATACATATGTATCATGATACCATGTGTTGATGGCATATGAGTTAGTTTTGATAAAACAATCTTTACACATACAACTTGAGTTTCACAATCAATATTAATAGTTCAATTAGTAACTCTGTGACTTATTAGCTATGTACTCTTAAGCAAATGATTTCAACTCCCCAATGTTCAAGTTTCCTCATCTGGAAAAGGGAGTGGACAGTTCCTACTAAATTGGGTTATTTTAATGGAAAAATGAGATTGTATGCAAAGTAATTAACAAGATGTCTGATACATAATAGATATCTAATACTTGTTAGTCTCTTTTCTGTTAATCTGCTCTTTGCAAAGAAACTTCTGAAAATATTTTCCCATGCCACTAAATCACCCTTTAATTTGCAATACATAGTTATAATTTAAGGATTTTATTCATTTCATCAACAGATAACTCTTGAGCTCCTGTTTATGCTAGTATAGTGGTGAGCAAAACAGACTTGCTTCCTACCCAACTGAGTTTATAGCCTAGTAGAAAAGACTGATATTAAATAAATAATTATGGAAATAAAACATATAAATACAGACTGTGACAAATGCAAGGAAAGGAAAGTGCAAAGTACTTTGAATGAGCATGTAAAATAAGAGCGTTATTTTAGATTAGGGAGTCAGGAAAGACTTCTTTGAAGAAGCTTTGAGCTAAAATCTGAAGGGATAAGTAGAGTATCATTAGGAAAGGGTGGGCTATAAACCATTCAGGAGAGAAATATTACAAAGACTCTGACCTTAGAATAATAAAAAGAACAGAGAGGAGGCTAGTGTGCTTACAGCTTTATAAACAATGGGATAGTGGCTTAAGATGAGGCTCGAGAATAACATATGAGCCCGATGATTTAAAGTCTTGTAGGTCATGTTAAGGATTTGTGACTTTATCCTAAGTGGCATGAAAAGCAATGAAGGGTTTTGAACAGAAAAGTAACATGATCTGATTTATGTTTTTAAAAGATCAGTCTGGCTGGTATTTGAAGACATATGCTGGGACAAATAGGAAAATATGGTCACCATATTTGTAGCAGAGTCCAAATGTCACCTCTTTCTATATAGTACTCCTGGCTTTATTTTTTCTAACCCTGCTTCCTCATATGTTGTTGTTACTGTCTCTATTGGAATTATCTGTGATCTATCACCTAATATTTTATAGCCATATAAATGTGCCTGTCTTTTCCAGTAACTTCCTAAGTATAAGGATTGAATACTAATCATTTTATCTCCCTTTTATCAAATATATGTTAAATATGAAGGAATTTCATCCCTATAATGTTCTATGTGCTATTTTACCAAGAAAAAAGTTTAGTTTTAACATAAAAATCCCTCTTACAACTATCCTTAAACTCAGTGGTACTACTGGCTGTAACATATTTTAGCATTTGAATTAATATTATTGATCTTTATTCCTGTATTGAGGAAAAACTATAATCTCATATGTCCTTCAAAGTGCATATTTCAAGATTCAGTGTTGTTAAATAATGTTCAATGTATATGGTTTTTCTTAATTTCAGCATTTTTGGGTCATATTTCCTATTGCTTAAATCATAACCTAAATTAAAATCAACAGATTTTAATAGGCCCTTGAGTTTAATAGGCCCCTGGGGATGTATGTGTGTGTGTTTGTGTGTGTATATCTGTGGAGTTTCAATTTTTATTGTGCATTTTCACATAAACATTAATATTGAGATTTTGTTCTCTGATAAGGTGATAGAAACTCACATTTTTTGATCGCAGCTATGCATTGGCAATAACTACACTGATACTTCACACCTAATGCCTTATTTTCATCCTAAAAACTGTGTAAAGTACCTATTATTTTTCCCATTTTATAGATAAGAATTGTGAGACTCATAGAGTTGAATGTCTTACCTAGTATTATATAGCTAAGTAGTAGAGATAGAATTTGATTCGAGATCTATCTGACCTTAAAGTATTCTGTCAATTGTAAAAACTATCATTTGGAATAATGAAATGCAAAGCATTGTTTAATTAGGAAGAAAACTTAGAAATCTGATGCTTTAGAAAGTATTTTTAGTTTTACAAGTCCAAGGCCTATACTGAACTAATATGAGAATTTCTGCCTATAGAAGGCAAGGCAGAACTTTTAGTCTGAAACTAACAGGTTGAGTTGACTACTAAAACAAAAACAAATAAACAAATATTCTCCAGAGAAAGTTAACATAGTTCTACAATATAATATTATAAAGTCCAGGATAAAATCCAAAATTACTCAGTATTCAAAGAACCAGGAAAATCTCACCATTTCTCAAGGAAAGGCAATTGCCAGATGCCAGTTCCAAGATGACCCAGATGTTGGAACTGTCCAGAACTTAAAAGCAAATCTTATAATCATCTTTCATGAAATAAAGGTAAATATCCTTTAAAGGAATAGACTGGTAAGAGATCTCAGCAGTAAGATAACAAAGAAAGACAACAGAAAGTATAAAAACAACCAAAAGAAAATGAAATACACAATACCTGAAATAAAAATTTCACCGGATGAGCTCAATATTAGAATGAAGAGAACAGAGAAAAGAGTGAGTGAACATGAAAATAGATCAAATGAAATCTTACAGTGGAAGAACAGAGAGAAAATAGATTGGGGAAAAAATAAACAGAGCTTCAGACACCTCTGGGACAATATCAAACAAATTATCTAACATTCATATTGTTGAAACATCAGAAGAGAAAGAAATCAGTACAGAAAAATTATTTAAAGAAAAAATGGTTGAAGACTTACCAAATTTTATATGAGATACCAAGTTAGAGATTCAGGAAGCTCAGAGATTCCAAACAGGATAAACTCAATAAAAGCTATACCTAGACACATCATAATCAATTTAATGAAAGTTAAAGATAAAGAAAAAAACTATTGAAAGAAGCTAGAAGGAAAAAATAATACATATAAGGGAACAGTGGTTCAAATGATGATATCTTTCTTATGAGAAATCATGGAGACCAGAAAAAGAATTATCTATCAGAATTCTCTATTCAGCAAAATTATTCTTCAGAAATGAAGGCAAAATAAAAACATTCTTAAATAAAGGAGAACTAAGAGAATTTCTCACCAGCAGAAATGTTCTCAAAGAAATGCTAAAGGACTTCTTTCAGACAGAAGGGAAACAAAGGCATAGAATTTGGATCTTTAGGAATGAAGGAAGAGTTTTTCTTTTATTTTGTTTTGTTTTTCCCACAGCAGTGCAAAGTAGTGGAGAAATGATGGTCTTTTCAACAAATAGTGCTGGAACAATTGAACACCTATATACAAAAATTGAAACTTGGCCCGTAGCTCACACCCTATGCAAAACTTAACTCAAAATGGATCATAGACTTAAATATAAAATGTAAAAATGTAAAACCTCTGGAAGAAAACATAGAAGAAAATCTTTGTTACCTTACTTGTATTGGGAAAAGAACTGTTAGATGCAGTACCAAAAGTCTGATCTCTAAAAGAAAAGGTAACTATAAAATGGACTTCATCAAAATTAAGAACATTTTTTTTCTATGAAAGAGACTGTTGAAAGAATGCCATATTCTCTTAGACTGGGAAAGCCACAGAGTGGAAAAAATATTTGCCATTCCACTATTTTGCAAAGGACTTATATCCAGAATATATAAAATACTTTCAAACCTTAACAATAAAAAAGCAAGCAAAACATTTGAACTAACACTTTACCACAGACAATATGCAGATGGAATATAAGCACATGAAAAAAAATACTCAATATCTATAACTTAAGTAAATTCAAATTAAAACCACAGTGAGATACCACTACTCATCTATTAGAATGACTAAAATTAAAACAAAACAAAAACCTGTCAATGCAAGAGCTGGAAAGGATATGAAGCAACTGAAATTCTAGTACATTACTGGTAGAAATACAAAATTATATGGCCTCTTTGGAAAACAGTTGACAGTTCCTCAAAAATATAAACATAGATTTAGCATGTAGCCCAGCAATTGCTGTCCAAGATATTTACCCCAAGAGAAATGAAAACTTAAGTGCACATAAAAACTTGTCCATGAATGTTTATACCCACTCTACTCACAATTGCCAAAAACTGAAAGCAGCCTAAATGTTTCAGCGGGTAAGTGGATAAGTAAACAGTGGCACATCCATACAATGGATAGAAAGGAATGGGTTATTGATACATGCAACAGCCTGGATGAATCTCAAATGTATTATGCTAAATAAAAGAAGCCTGACTCAAAATAACACGTACAGTTGTGTTTATATGGTATTCTGTGAAAGAGCATAACAATAGGCAAATAGAACAGATCAATGGTTTCCAGGGATTAACAGTTGAGGGAGGATTTCACTAGATAGGGGCAGTATGAGGGAGCTTTTGGGGATGATGGAACTTTTGTGTATTTTGATTATAGTAGTGGTATCATGACTCTATGCATTTATGAAGATTTATCAAATCAAAATGGATGAACTTTATGGTATGTAAATTAAGAATTTTTTTAAAAAAAGTAAAAATCCTGGAAAAGTCTTTATAGATGATTCTTCAGCTGTTAACCCTAATATTTATCAATCTATGCATTAAGTTTTTATTATAAAAAATTGCCATAAAATATTATTTGTTTTAAAGTTTAAATACAGCTAAGATTATCTGTAATTTCTATGCAAACACAGGTATATTGGTCACATAATCTAAAGAACATAAATTGGATTAGCTTTCTCTACAACTAATACCTATAAATGGGTTAATTTTTACTAGATGTATTTTATATATATATATATATAGTCCTAAAGTAAATGTATAAAGATTATGAATTATTTAAGGGGGGAAGAAAATTTTTCCCTAACAATTTTCCAATAGTTTAAAATGTCAAGATTTTAATTAAGAATGTGCTCTATACTCAATGAATATATAATAGTTGTCACAAACCATATTTCCAAGTATATTGATTGGATAAGACTAAACAATCTACTAATTATGATCTCAGCAATACCATGAGATCTGAGATGACTACCCCCTACAAAAAAAAAAAAAACTGCTTGGAAAATAAATATTTTTGTGTCACAGCCCATATTTTGTTAATGGCTATGAAGCTTCACAGAGTGCTATATTAAAGTTCCATGAGAGCTGTGCAAATGAACATAACAGGTTCAAATGATAAGACATGATTTTGGATTTCAACTTGACATTCTACACTTCCAAAACAAGAGTTCTCATACTCACTGTCTCAAAAATTTAAAATCAAAATAATAACTTAAAGTAACAGAAGCATTATAAGCACAAAATAACTTTAAGTGACATACAGTAAGCACTAAAATATAAAATAAACAATGACCAGGTAGAGCTGTGAAGTGAAAATTGTATGCTTTGAAAATAAATGCTGGATTTGAAATATTCTCATACAGTCATATTCACTTTCACTTCCTGGTCCCACTCTTGTTGCTCTTATCTTCAAACATCTTCTGTGATGTATAAGAACTGCAACCTCCATACTTGGATATTTATTTAAATGCAATTTGATCTGGTCCCCTCCATGTGGCTGGTGGAAAATTTATTCTCAGTTATTCACAAGGCTTACACACACACACACACACACTCCAGGATTAGGCAGCAATTCTAATAATTTTACTAGTGTAAAGTCCTGGGATTCTCATTTCACTCTGGGCTCTAGGGATATGACCGAATTGTGCTTGATGGTAGGTCTGTTTCTGGTAAAATGTGACGTTAGTTTCCATATTGAGGCAAGGAGCCGTGGCACCTAGGCTATTCCTGCCATTTCATTGAGAATAAATACAGTCCATCGCTTTTAGGACCCCTTTCTTATAACACCCTCTCAGCCTTGTAATAAACTGGTTACTTCAAATCTTCTCACTCCAAAAAAGTCTTCATGTTCATCCTCTCTTCTAAGACAGTTCAACTACTAATACTTCTTATATCTGCTGAGACAGTAAAAGAAGTCTCAGGTCTCCTGGATTCAAGATCTTGCTTATTCTGAGGTGTTGGCATAGGGTAGGGTGGAAATTTTCATTGTTTTTCTGATCTATTTGGACTCCTGGGCCCAACCCTTTCTAGAACCATCCTAAGACATTTGTCTGATTCGAAGATACTGTAATCATGAAACAGTTTTTCCCCCCTTGGGTATTTCAGCCTTTAACATTCAACTCATCATGTTCTAACTGAGATTAATTCTAATTGCTCTAATAAAAAACGTGAATCTAAGGTTCGATAGAATTATGACTTACTGAATGAATAAATACGGAAGAATCAAGAGCATTCATTGCCCAAGTTGCTTTCATCCTTCACTGAGTGAATGGTGGTGCAATTCTTGGAACTGAAAAACGCTGAAGGTACTTGTGTAGAGGTGAGAATGGTGATGTTGAGTTTGCCGTACCTGTGGCATTTTCTAGTGGAAGTGTCTACCAGGAAGTTGAAGATAAAGTTTCCCATGACATGAGATCACAACTTAGGCATGTGATAACCTTCTCTGATATGTACAAAACATATTTCCCTGACCCCCAACAAATTTCATCTCTTCTGTTCTCCCAGTAAAGGGCATCTGGAAAATGTCCTTGAATTTACTTCCTTTCTTCAGCCCTTCCTCCTCCCATATAACCCACATACACAAATTGTGCATCGGCAAGTTCTGTCAGCAATACACCTGGAGTACATGCTCTCTTCTTCCAAGCAGTAAAAATAGTTAGATGTATTTCTTAGGATTGTGACCTGCTGGACAGGTTCACCAGCATAAAGGAGCAAGGATATTAAGATACAAGTAACAAAGAGCTTGAAGTGATATAGTGTGTAGAGTGAGACAGTTCAACAAGATAAGCAAAAAAAGGACATTGTTGGAAAATAAAGGGGTCAAGAAAACAAGTGTCAGCTGAAAGGACAGGAAGTTGTAGGATGTTTGAATTTAAGATTTCAGAAATACAACAATCAATGCAAGATTAACAAATCCAGAAAGTGGTCATAAAAGCAGTTAAGTGGAAAGGAGTTGAAGATCATGGTAATCAGGAGGTCAAGAAACTGGAAGGATGGAATCTTGCATTTGGCACTTCCATTGAATTATCCAAGATAATTCCAGTATTTGAGATGTAAAGGAAGATTGTCAGCCTCTTCTTAACTCTTCATTAGGTAAGAGGAATGGCCTGAGGATGACAGAGAACCCCAAATGAGTAGAGTTATAAGATTGTAATACCAAATTCAACAAGAGCCTTTTAAAGGAATCTCAAAGTCAATCCTCCTAAAAACAAAATAAAAGGCAGGTACAAATGAAGAGGAGTAGAAAATTTATTACAGGGTGACAGAACTTGAAAAGCCTGTCAAAATTCATTTTTCCTGATAAAACTCTTATACAGATCACATTGTTAAGAGTAATTATTTGAAAGTACAAGGTAAGGTAGATGGAAAGTGATTGTATTGGTCAGGGTCAAATATGACTGTTTGGACATGAAGGTGACCAGGCTGAAACCGCTGTGAGCCAATTGATTGTTAGCATCATTTGTACTGCTTTTTTCCCCTAAAACATATGGATTTTTTTTTTAAATTAAGGTAATTATTTTAATAAACCTCTCATTTAAGATGCATAACACATGGTAAGAATTACATAAAACATACAAATGATGATAATGAAGATCAATATGCAGATAAAATATAACAAATCTCACAAATATTAGGCTACTTTCTCAGCCACAAAAAAGTCATTAATTTTAAAATAAAAATTATTTTTTTAGATCCCCACATTAATGAAACCTCTCCTTGGCTTACAAATGGCAGAAAGCTTAAAATTTTTGACCATTTGCGACAAGTGTCTGGAGTCAAAGTGAGGTTGTCACAGTCCCTTAGTCCATTATTTGGTGGCTGATTAAAATATGCATTTATCACACTGTTGAAAATGTTTTTCAAGAAGCAACATCTGGTATCTTTTCAGACTCTAAGGCATTTTTGTTGGAATCATTGAAGATGGTACATTATTAGGCTGGTGAGATAAATCTCTGGACTCTTTTGCTGTGATTTTTGTTTTATAAGCTTGCTTTTTGGTTTAGACATTTTTATTTAAATATCACTACATTCCCTAAAGCAACATGCTCAACTCATTACTTTTTTGAAAATTATGAAAAGACATGTTAAAAGGTTTATGAATTTGAATTCCTATAGTTTTTTCTCTACAAATGTCCTTTTTTATAATTATGTGTATTTTTGTTTTTGTAAATGAAATGAGTAAATTAGTTCACAGTGATATGGCTCTATATTATATACACAATAAAATTGTATGCATTAGATTGTGAAGTATTTTTTGATATTTGTGCTCACAAGTAGTTTAGTGTCATTTGTCAATAATAAGGGTTGCTTGTTTAGTTGGAAAGTGCCATTGCCCTAGAGTGCTGTATTTTGAAGTCATCTGTCATGTATACATTGTAGAAAGAGAAGACTATTTATGTTTATGGCATTTTAAGTAACTGAGTTAAGCCCTTTGGAATATAGAGAAATGGCTTGTTTACTGTCATCACTGTTCACTTAATCCTGCGACCTTGACATGATAGCATTCCCATAAATCTCCCTGTGGGTAGTTCAATAAAACAGATGAACATCAAAATGTAATGATTGCTTCAGCCTTAGGAATTAACTATGTGATGGAATAAATACAGCCTGGTAGGCAATATTACAGAAACATTCTACAACCCCTTTTTGTAACAAATAATGTTTACTAGAAAATAATTCTTTATTATAATTTGTATCTTATTTTCCGAAGTATTTTCAGTATCTAACAGTCAAATTATTACACTCAAAAGAAAAAAGAAGAAAATAGATATAAATAGTATGCATATTGTGAATGGATTTTTTAAAAACTGTTTTAAAATTTTGGTACACTTAAGATTATAAAAATGATAAAGTTGGATTTTTTTGCAAGGGTATTTTACTACAGTTTTATTTTATATTGTGTTTTTGCATTATATCTGTTGTTAATTTTTACTAATTCACTCTTTTTAATATTTGTCATTACACTTCCTCAAACATAAATTTTTTTAACTTCAGTAAGTTCTTCTTCCCTCTTTTGGTAAGCACAATTGAGGCATTCAAGTAAAAAAATTTGGAGACATTAGGACACTCAAGAAAAAAAAATTAACAGCACTAGGGAAAATCAATGGAAGAAACTAAAAGGATTGAACACTCAATCCTCACTATACTGTATTCCAAAGCCCATGTCCACAAATTTTAAGCAAATACAACTTTGGTTCAACATCCTTAGACAAAGTAAATGTTATGAATACTCTCATTGCTTAGATAATAGATCAGTAAGATAAAATGGTTTTAAAGCAAGTTACATTTGCCTCCCACCAATTTTCCTTTAAACTTTTTGGCAGTTTAGTTTGGTGTGTGGTACTATCTCTGTTCCTCTTTTTGAATGGGATTTTGTACTTTGCATGATAGCAATAAATTCTAAACACCAAAAGTATGCTGTATAAGGTGAAATCTGTAAAAAAAAAAAACATAGAATTTATTCTTTACATAAAGATTATTATAGAAATGTGTATGACATAATTGTAAAGACCCTTATGAGAATTTTTAGTAGCTACCCAGGTAGAAACCCAAGAAAATGAAGGTTTTGAAACCTGTTAGAAAAGAAGAACATTTATTACTATGATACGTAAGTCCTCGAAAAAATAAGATGAATTAGGTATCTTTACTGATTTAATTTTAGACCAGTAACATCAAGTTAAAAAACATCTTTCATGATGGTAAGTTTAATCTGTGTCAGTAAATAAATGGTCAACTATTTTACTTTAGGTTTAGACAGTTGAGCCCCAAGAATATTTTATTCTATTTTAACAGCCTTTCAAGTTGATATAAGCCCTAAAAATTTGATTCATATGATTTATCCTGAAGCTACAAATTGTAATACCTCCTTGTGAATACTGTTAGAAACTGTTCTATTCCAAGTGCTGTTCTTTCCTATTATTATTATTTAGTCAATAGTTACCAAATTGTAGTCAAACACTTTCTTGACAAAGATAATGTTCAGAGCTAGGGAATGGAGTATTACATAAACAGACCTTTTATGCCTATTTTAAGTTTTAACATAAATTTTAAAAAATTAAATGCAGCTGGCTTTTGGATGAATAAAGACTTTTGAAGGCTAGGCAATAATATATGCCAAATGTAAACTATAAGATAGGCATTTTTAAAGGTTGTATACTAGTTTATCCAACAGAATAAGCTGAGTGTTTCTTAGGGTACCTTAATACACATTGTCAAGCAATAAGTTAACACAGACATGAAGTGAACAACTAGAAAAATACCTTGTTAACTTCTTTAGGATCAATCATTAATATATAATAACTGATGGATCATTAAAATTTTCACCTTTCAGTAAACTGGATGGTGTCATGGTCAGAATTATGTGAATATTGGTTCCAAATATTAATAGTTCAAGGGATACTTAAGTAAAGAGGACCTTGTAATTGTTCCCTTGAGTAGAATCATTATCTATTGATACTTAATTTAGAGCAAAATCTACAAATCAATTATTATTATGTAATTCTGTATCTTATATAGGCCTTTTGAATCTCTATCAAAAATAAAGCTTTTGGCCGGGTGTGGTGGCTCACACCTGTAAGCCTCATACTCTGGGAGGCCAAGGGAGGAGGATTGCTTGAGGTCAGGAGTTCGAGACCAGCCTGAGCAAGAGCGAGACCCCATCTTTACTAAAAATAGAAAAAAAATAGCCAGGCGTGGTGGCACATACCTGTAGTCCTAGCTGACACAGGAGGATCTCTTGAGCCCAGGAATTGGAATTTTGCATTGAACTATGATGATGCCACTGCACTCTAGCCCAGACAAAAGAGCAAGACTCTGTCTCAAAAATAAATAAATAAATAAAAATAAAATAAGGCTTTCTTCTCAGATTAATTCCAACTATTTCTTAGTTATCATCCTCTAGATTATTTTACATTAAAGTTCAATTTTCGTCAACCCAGATTTCATCAGTAAAATGGTAATCATCTGATAAAAAAACCTTAAATATAATTCTGCCCCAGACTTTGTAAGTACTCTCTGCTATTCTGTGTTTGGTGTGTAATCCAGGACATTACAGTAATAAAATACCTCTCAGATTTGTCACTTTGCATGTTTGAATTTCTTCTCTATTTCTGTTCTGTCCCACTTGAGACCATGCTGGTAAAATGGTTTCCATTTTGAAATTGCGATCTCATTCATCTTCCCGCAAATGAAAATTACTTATTTTTATTCTGGCTATTTAATATAAAATCCTTTACCATTATAAACACTAGTATTTTTTGTTTTTTTTTTGAAACAATCCACACTCTAGATATTTTAAAGTTGCTCTCTGAATGATTTTTAACATTTAACACTAACATTATTATCAATACGCAGTACCTGCCTCACAGGAAGGCTATGAAGATTAAAACCATGCAAATGCAAGTGTTAGTTGCTTTATTATGTTATGCCTTGCTACATGTTTCCCAAATGAGGTAACTTCCTAATGATATAACAATCCAAAAATATCTAAATTATACTTACAATATATTAACTCAGTTCAGTATGTTTTTTATTTCAAATACTAGGTGAGAAAGTATTACTAAGAAGGATCCACTATTCCAGCCTCTGCTCAATGAACAAATACACTCAAACCATCCAAGGTGCCATATGTGTTGTTCTGTTAATGGGGAACTCTGGCATACATTGAAACCAAGCATTTTTATCATAGCCTGCCAGTTTGGTTGAGTACAGAATACTTTAATGATTATCCTAGATAAAAACCAATATAACAAAAACAAAGAAATAAATAACCAAACATTGGCTGAACTTTGTTACAATCCCATGTTGTCAGATCAAAATTTCTGTCTACTTGAAATCTTTAACTAGATATCCTTTAAGGTCTTAAAGTATATAAACTAAAGTATTATAACTTTTGATTACGTTTCTTCCTTCTCTGTACTTCCATGACACTCTTATTTAGTTCAGATTCTTTATATATTTGTTTTCTTCCAATTCATGAGCATAGGATGTCTTTCCATTTGTATTGTCTTCAATTTCTTTAATAAGTGTTTTGTAGTTTTCCTTGTAGAGGTCCTTCACCTCCTTGATTAAATTTATTCCTCCAAGTTTTTTCCCTACCTATTGTAAATGGGATTGCCTTCTTGGTTTTTCCTTATGTAGTTCATTATTGGTATATAGAAAGGCTTCTGACTTTTGTATGCTGATTTTGTAGTCTATAACTTTATAAAATTTTCTTATCAGCCCTAAGAATTTTGTGGTGGAGTCCTTTAGTTTTTCAAAATATAAGATCATATCCTCTCCAAAGAGGAACAATTTGACTTCCTCTTTTCCACTTTGGATCCCTTTTATTTCTTTTTCTTGTCTTGTTGCTCTGGCTAGGACTTCCACTACTGTGTTGAATATGAGTGGTAAAAGAAGGCATCCTTGTCTTGTTCCAGTTTTTAGACAAATAGCTTTCAACTTTTCCCCATTCGTTATGATGTTAGCTATGGGTTTCTCATATATGACCTTTATTTTTTGAGTTATGTGTCTTCTATGCCTAGTTTGTAGAAAGGTTTTTTTTTTTAAATCATGAAAGAATCCTGAATTTCATCTAATAATTTTTCTGCATCTATCAAAATGAGGATTTAGTTTTTTCCTTCATTCTGTTGATGTGATTGATGTATCACATTTATTGATTGCATATGTTAAACCATCCTTGAATCTCTGGGATAAATCCCATGTGATCATGGCACATTATCTTTTTGATGTACTGCTGAATGTATTTTGCTAGTATTTTCTTGAGAGTTTCTACATCTATGTTCATCAGAAATATTGGCCTATAGTTTTCTTTTTTTGTTGTACATTTGTCTGGTTTTGGTATCAGTGTAATACTGGCCTTGTAGAATAAGTTTGGGAGAATCCCCTCTTCTTTAATTTTTTGAAATAGTTTGAAGAGAACTGGTATTAGTCCTTCTTTGTAAGTTTAATGAAATTTGGCAGTGAAGCCATTCTCCTGAGATTTTCTTTATTGGGAGACTTTTCATTATTGATTCAGTTTCATTACTTGTTGTCTCTTTTTTCAGATTTTCTATTTTTTCCTGATTCAATTCTGGTAGATTTTATGTGTCCAGGAATTTATCCATTTCCTCTAGGTTTTCCAGTTCATTAGTATACAGTTGTTCATATTAGTCTCTGATAATCTCTTGTTTTTATGTGGTATAACTTATAATGTCTCCTTTTTCATTTCTGATTTCATTTATTTGGAACTTCTCTCTTTTATTTTTGGTTAGTCTGGCTAGTGGTCTATTGATTTTATTTATCTTTTCGAAAAACCAACTTTTTGTTTCATTAATTCTTTGAATTATTTTCTTAGTCGCTATTTTATTTAGTTCTGCTCTGATCATTATTATTTCTTTTTTCCTGCTAATTTTGGGTTTGATTTGTTCTTACTTTTCTTGTTTTGTGAGGTATATCATCAGATTGCTTATTTGAAGTATTTCTACTTTATGTAGGCATTTATTATCATAAACTTCCCTCTTAGCACTGCTTTTACTATATCCCATATGTTTTGGTAAGTTATGTTTCAATTATCATTAGTTTCAATAATTTTTTTATTTCCTTTTTAATTTTTTGCTTGACCCACTGGTCATTCAGAAGCATGTTGTTTCATTTCTATGTATTTGTACAGTTTTCAAAGTTCCTTGTTACTGATTTCTAGTTTTATTCTGTTGTGTTTTGAGAAAATACTTGATATGATTTTTATATTTTTTAAAATTTGTTGAAACTTGTTTTGTGTCTTAACATATGGTCTGTCCTGGATAATGTTCCATGTGCTGATGGAAAGAATGTGTATTCTATAGCTGTTAGATGAAATATTCTATAAATTTATGTCAGGTCCATTTGCCTAGAAAGTGCCAAATGCTAATTCTAAAAATAGAAGTTGCAGTTTAAATCCAATGTTTCTTTGTAAATTTTCTGTCTAGACGATCTGTCTTTTATCGAGAGTGAGGTATTGAAGCCTCAAACTATTATTATATTTAAGTCTATCTCTCCCTTTATATTTAATAATACTTATTTGATATATCTGTGTGCTCCAGTGTTGAGTGCATATACATTTAGAATTGTTATCTTTTCCTGAGTTGATCCTTTTATCATTATATAATGAACTTCTTTGTCTCTTTCTACTATTTTTGACTTAAAATCATCTTTTTTTTCCTTGAGACAGGGTCCCACTCTGTCACTCAAGCTAAAATGTGGTAGCTCAGTCATAGCTCGCTGCAACCTCAAATTCTTGGGCTCAAGCAGTCCTCCCAGCTCAGCATTTCAAGTAGCTAGGACTACTGGCATGTGCCACCATGACCAGCTAATTCTTTTTTTAAATTATTTTTCATAAAAACGGGTCTCACTATATTGCCTAGGCGGGTCTCAACCTCCTAGCCTCAAGCAATCCTCTCAAATTGTCCAGTCACAGTGCTGGGATTATAGGTGTAAGCCACTGAACCTGGCCTAATATCTGTTTTATCTGATATAAATATAACTACTCCTGCTCTCTTTTGCTTCCTGTTTGCATGGAATATCTTTTTTCATCCCTTTACTTTTAGTCTATAAGTATCTTTACAGATGATATGAAATTCTTTTAGGCAGCATATGTTTGGGTCATGTTTTTAATTCATTCAGCTAGTCTATCTTTTAACTGGAAAGCTTAATGCATTTACATTCAAGGTTATTATTAATATGTGAGAACTTATTCCTGCCATTTTATTAATTGATTTCTGGTTATTTTATATCTCCTTTGTTCCTTTCTTCTTTTTTTTTTTAGTTGTCATTTAGTGGTTTTCTGTAGTGGTAACAATTGTATCCTTTATCTTCCTTATTTGTGTGTTTGCTCTACTAGTGGGCAGTAGTATACTTTGATGTGTTTTCATGATGGTAGATAGCTTTTCACTTCCAGGTGTAGGACTCCCTTAAACATCTCTTAGAGGACTGGTCTAGTGTTGATGAATTCCTTCAGCTTTTGCTTGTCTGGCAAAGAGTTTGTTTTCCTTCATTTAGGAAGTATAACTTTGCTGGGTATAGTATCCTTGACTGATAGGGTTTTTTCTTTCAGCACTTTGAAATATATCATCCCATTTTCTGAAGCCTGTAATATTTCTACTGAGATATCTACTATTAGTCTGATTGGAGTTCCCTTATAATTGACTAGACACTTTTTTCTTTCTGTTTTTAAAGACTATTTTTAAAGAAGTTAAAGACTTCTCTGTCTTTAACTTTTGACAATAGTTTAACATGCTGTGGAGAAAACCTTTTTGAATTGTATCTCTTTGGGATTCTTTGAGTTTCCTATATCTGGATGTATAAATCTCTTGGTAGACTTGGGAAGTTTTCAGGTATTCTTTTGTTAATTAGGTTTTCTAACCCTTTCATTCTCTCCTTGCCTCTGGGACCTGAATAATTCTAATATTTGGTCACTTTACGGTGTTCTATATGTCACAAAAGCTTTGCTCATTTTTAAATTCATTTTTCTTTATTTTTACCTAACTGGGTTATTTCAAAAAACCTATTTTCAAACTCTAAAATTCATTCTTCTGTTTGATATAGTCTATTGTTGAAGCTTTTGAGTATATTTTTTATTTCATTTAAGGAATTCTTTAGTTCCATGAATTCTGTTTGGTTCTTTTTTATGATATCTCTTTGATACATTTCTTTTTTATTATAATCTATTACTAGAGAATTATTGTGTTCCTTTGATGGTGTCATATTTCCTGTTTTCTTTCTTTTTTTTTTTTTCATATTTCTTGGGTCCTTATATTGATATCTGCACATCTGGTGTGAGATTTCCTTCTTCCAATTCTCTGAATTTGATTTTATAAGGGAGGGCTTTTTCACCTGACAATGTCGTCTGTGGTGCTGGTTGGGAAGGGTACTTTGGCTTTGAAAATGAGTACATGCAATAGTGTAGTCACCATATAATTTCTTTGCAAACAGTGTCAGTGGTGTCTGTGATTTTCTCAGTGGCTTTGAGCATGGTTGTTAGTGGAGGCTCTGTTGAAGTTTTTTAGGGAATTGGGATACCAGGTGGGCCAGTGCTTGGGGCCCAGTTGTGTCAGCAGCAGGTTAAGTGTGCCTGTCCTTAGGCCCCAGGTGGTTGATATATGCTGGTAACAGTATTAGTGAGTCCCAGTGGGCTGATTCTTGAACTTCCAGGCAGCTTGCTTGGAGACTGGTAGTGACAGTGGTGGGCCCAGGCGTGTTGACGTGTCCTTGGGCCCCTGGGCAGTAGGCATGGTATGGGCAATGGCAGTAGGGCTGTGGTTCCCAAGTGGTCTATGCTGTGTTGAGGATGGCCCAGCACTGTGGCTGCAACAGGCTGTGAGAGCCCATCCCCAGACCCACATGTGGTGCATCCAGGAATATGCCAACTATGATGGTAGTGGCTGGTTTGTTGGGCCTGTCATTAGGCCCTCAGGAGGAGTGATCAGGTACCAATGATGGTACTAGGACAGGGCAATCTCCCTGTCCCTGGATGGCATGCTCATGCACAGTGGAGTGCAGAGCCAGGCCAGGCAAGCCTGTCCTCAGGACCCTGGTGGAGCATGTGTTCACTGCCTATGGTAGACAAGATAAATTATCCGCACACTGCCAGCAGAATGCTCAGGTTGGGCCAGTAGTGGCCGTACTGTGAACGTTGTGCTGGGAATGGTGGGGTTGCTTTCACTAGCAACAGCCATAGGCAGGCAGCTAGGAAGCATGCACTTTGGCTCCTTGTGGCCACTATGGGCCAGGTAGTCTGTCCTCAAGGTACTTTTATATGCATGGTGGCCCCACCACTGTGGGTAGTGGGGTTGCTGACAGTGGCTCGACCTTTGGCCCTAGCAGCAGCAGCCAGCAGCAACAAGCAACAGCAATGACTGCAGGCAGGTGATGTCAGTGTCACTCCAGAGATATAGGGATGCAAGGCCTGTTGGGCTCCAGGGCCAGATGCACTCTGGTAGGGACTAGACTGTCAAAAATGGCACCATGCTGTAGCTGCTTAGGATTTAAGGGATGTGGGACTCAGTCTGAGCACCCTCTCTAGAGCAATGTCATCATGCAGCAATGCCATCACGCAGTCTCCAGGCAGTTTTCTGTGTTATTTCCAGGGTCTGTGAGTGTTGAGGTGTTCTCTTGTGGTAGGGTCACAGGAGTCTGTGGTGGAAATGTGGACCATTGGATATCGCTCACTTACCCTTTCCCTGCACTGGGGAACCTCTCTGGGTTCCCAGTCGACCCTGGCCTGAACAGGCTGCCTCACTTCTGTCTCCTTCTTTTCCTTAGGTGTTTCCTGTCACTTGTTTATTGAATTCCAGTGTTCTCTCTTAGATGATCTATTCAAAGTGCGATTATCTACTCTCTGTTTTGGTTCTTTTTTGTAGAGTAGTTGACTACCAGATGCCTCTAGCCATCTTGAGGCCTTTCCTGACACATATTTTGTATGTTGTGTGTGTTATATACTGTATTCTTATAGTTAAGTAATCTGGAGGAAAGAAAATGGTATTAAGCAAATCATAAGGAAGAGAAAATATGTTTACTATTCATTAAGTGAAAGTGGGTCGTCATAAAGGTCATCATGCTTGTCTTCATGTTGAGTAGGCTGAGGAAGAGGAAGAAGAGGAGGGATTAGCCTTTCTGTCTCAGGAGTGGCAGAGGTGGAAGAAACCCCACATGTACGTGGACACGTACAGTTCAAACCCATGTTATTCAAGAATTAACTGTACCTTGAATATCTTTTGTTTAGTGTAGCCATCTTCATCAATGATTTTAGCTAAATATTTTGGATAACTTGATGCAGCTTCTACATCAGAACTTGCAGCTTCACTTTGTACTTTTATGGTGTAGAGACGGTGTTTTTCCTTAAACCTCATGTACCTACCTCTGCTAGTTTTCAAAGTTTCTATAGCTTCCTCATCTCTGTCAGCCTTCATAGAATTGAACAGAGTTAGGATCTTGCTCTGGATTAGGTTTAAGGCCTAATCCCTTTGCTTAAGGGAATGCTGTGGCTGGTTCGATCTTCTATCCAGACCACTAAAACTTTCTCCATGTCAGCAATAATGCTGTTTTGCTCTCTTATCATTTGTTTGCACACCGATTTGGCACTTTTAATTTCTTCAAGAACTTTTCCTTTGCATTCACAATTTGCCTAACTATTTGAAACAAGAGGTCTCGCTTTCAGCTTGTTTTGGCTTTTGACATGCCTTCCTCACTAAGCTTAATCATTTCTAGCTTTTGATTTAAAGTGAGAGACATGCAGCTCTTCCTTTTACTTGAATAGTTAAAAACCATCATAGGATTATTAATTGGCCTAATTTCAATATTGTTGTTTCTCAGTGAATAGGGAGGCCCAAAGAGAGGGAGAGAGACAGAGGAATGGCCAGTTGGTGGAGCAGTAAGAACACACACAACATTTGTTAAGTTCACATATATGGCACAGTTTGTGATGCCCCCAAACGATTACAAAAGTAAGATCAAAGATGTTATGGTGATTACTAATCACAGCCCACTGTAACAGATGTAATAAGAATGAAAAGGTTGAAATTTTGCAAGAATTACCAAAATGTGACAAAGAGCCATGAAGTGTGCACACGCTGCTGGACAAGTGGCATTGGTAGACTTGCTTGATGCAGGGTTGCCACAAACTTCCAATTTGTAGAAAAATAGAAAAGGCAATACTTTCAAAGCATAATAAAGCAAAGAACAATAAAATGAGGTATGCTTGTACCTCATAGAATTGTGGAGCATAAATTAGAAAACATGAAATCCTTCAGTTTTATCATTTATTAAGTAAATAAATATTTCAAATTGTTAATAAATTTAAAAGGAAATCTGAGTGATAAGTTATTAATATATTTACTGGGTTTTTTTCTAGTTTAAATATTTACAGTATTATTTTAGATTATAGAAATATTCAAAGCCCATGAAATTTACACAAGCTTAAAAGATATCTTTACTGTTCTGATTTTTAATGATTTACCTTATAATTTTCGTTTATACCTCTCACTATTATCAAAGTGAATGTATTTATTAATTGGCATTGTGTTTTTATAAATGCATAGAAATACAAGGTAGAATATTTAATGGAAATTAACTTTCCTAAAGAAAACTGTGGAAGAGTATCTTTCATTTTTAAAAGTTTTTCAAGAGAAACAATATCAACTTCAGTGTTTTAAAGTCAGAAATTTAATTTTTGATTTTAAAATGTTTTGACAGTTTAAAAAATTTATTAAAATTAAAATTTGTGTAAGCTTATTTTTATCTCTCAGTATTTAATTATTAATCACCTTGGCACTACTTTCTTGTCCTTTCAAAGGAATAGACACACAATGTTTTAACACTTTTACTAAATTGTGTGTTTATTTGCCAAGTTAAAATCTGATTCAAAATTTATAGTCTGCATTCATTTCTTTTGATTTTTTAATTAGGACCTAAAACATCTATTTTCACTCAGTAACTTTGAGGCGTGCCATCTCAACTCGAGGCCACGTTATATACCATCTTCCTGTGCTCCTTCATTTGTTCAGCAGGTTTTGGATAAATTTATAAAATGAAATTGAAGAAAGTTACAATGCTTTTTGTTTCATCTTAGAAAATGTTGTCCTTTATTTTCAAAGAATAAGATGATTTTAATGCTTATCCTTTGACTTTTTGTTTTTCTTCCCCTCATCTTAACTGAATCATGATTAAACATACACATTTACATATTTTATTCTTTACTTCCACTACGTAAGAGACATGTGCAACTATTTTTTTGTAACACAAACAAGGGACATGCATTATTATGTTATTATTTTGCAAATATCTAGTAAGGTAACAAGTTAACTTGAGTTTTCAGAAACTATACATGAAATCATAGCTTTCATGAGGTTGAAATTTATAATAAATGACAGAACTTTGGCTCTGTAATAACAAGTTATCTTAAAGTCAGAAAAAATAAGGAATTTATAAAAACATAAGTCATGCTTCCTCACTTTTTATAGTTCATAATTACATGAAATAATATTACTGTTGGTTGCTTACAGTTAATTAATGAATAAATTGTTGCTACCTGAATGTTTAAAATGTGATGCCTGTGGGTTAAATACTTTCTTCTTAGAAGTATTTATCAGGAGAAAATGTCTAACTGGGATGTAGTTTGTCAAGGACTAATTGGATATTATAAATCATAAGCTTTTATTTTTACTTATTTATTCTTTTTTTGTTGTTTTTTACTTTTGCATTGGTCAAGGATGAAATAGAGAAAGAACAATAATCCATTATTTCCATGATCTAAAGATTTTACTGCAGCAGCTGAACAGCCACTTTTATTCAATGCTACATTAACTTTTCCATTAAGGGTGCTGTTATAAAGTACAGAGCCCTTAAGCATTATGAAGTTGCTGTCTGATATTTGTTCATTGATATGGCTGCTTTATTCGAATGTCTCACTCATCCTAGAGTGAAAGCCTTCATCACTTTTTAAGAATATTGTCTGTTTCGGTTTAAATTTGGTTAAATTTAATTGTACTGTTGTGGTGTAAGGGTCTGTAAACATTTTTATAAGTCTGAATTTTTTTCCTTTTTTCTTTACTTAGGACTTTTGTCAACTAAACTAAAATATAATTACAATGTTACTATTATTCTTAAAATCCAGATTTGCTAGTGACAGGTCTTATTCTAGCAAAAAAACCAAATACTTTGGTGTCATTCATGTCCTTGTTCATTTTTCTTATTTTGCTTTTCATTCATTCTATAAATTTTCCCAGTTATCTAGATTTATTCAAAACCTGAGGAATAGTATCCAGGAGGCTGGAGTCTTAGGGTAAGACCGTTGGTAAAATAAATAGGATTTCCTCCCTTTGGGATTGTTAGACTGTTAAAGAGGGAAATTTAGAATTGGAGAGTACTTGAGAAAAGGGATTGTGAGATTGTGGACACATTCTCTAATAGAGGGAGGCTGCTGAAAAGTAGCTATAAGCTTGCATTGGGGTAACCATGGGGTGCCCCACTGGGCAAGCTGGTGAGCTCATGTTTTAAGATGCCCTGTCCAGCATTTGTAGCAGATTTTCAGGCCTCCTTACATCCTGGTGAGAAGATAAACCTGTGGTGATGAAAAGGCCATGATAATCAGATACCCTTTGTTTTCATGCTTCCTTAAAGATCTAAGAAATAGAGAAAGAGCTAATTAAAGCTAAGTTTATGTTCCATGATGTTTTGTTTCTTGATAGATTGGTTATTTTTTGCATTTGACCAAAGAAAAATGAAAAGAAGAGACAGATGTTCCTACCAACTGCGGGAGTGAGCTATGGTAGTGGCAGTATAATGGATGTTGATCAAAAGCAATATTAACCTAATGAGCAGCAGCAGTGATGGAGAAACACTAGGTGGTGAAAGACTCCAATCTGAACACTGTCCAGGGATTGTGGAGGGACACATGTGGCAGAACCCAATGCTCTGCCACTGAAGGAGTACAGAGTCAATTTAGGTTGAGCTGTTGAGGCTGGCAATGAGAAGGAACTGTATTTTGGGGATTAGGGTTTGACACGATATCCCTTTCTTGTGTCGCAATAATCTCTCTATTCACTATAGTTTTGACAGTTAATTCCCCCAAACACAAATGCTTCCACACTTTTACATCCGAAACACGTAAGTGCCATGAAGCAGCAAAGTGCCATCTCTTATTCCATAACCTTGTTAAACTTTACCTGTTTCATTGAATAAGCCATTAGCTTCCATCCTAGTGATTTGTATCTACCCATCCCAGATATTCAGCCTTCCACTCGTCTCTAACTGATTTTAAATGCTTGCTCGGCCCAGTGCTTTACCATATCATATCATCCTGGAAACCATTTGACTCCTGCCTTCACAGTCGCTTCACAATAAATTCTGATACTTTCCACTTGTATAGTCCTGTCTTTGTGACCTCTGTTATCCCTGTCTTTCATTTCTCCAATGAAAACAAACAAACCACAAACATAAACACAAGTATTTAAGTGTACCCCTTGCCTGAAACAAAAACATTGATTTGGGTCTTTTCATTGATATTTCTTATTTATTATTCCGATCCTTACAAACTCTTCACTAATTACTTTAAGATAGCAACTCAAAAGAGTGGGAGTCCTATCATAGTATCTTTCCAAAGAAATTATAGTTATTCTGATTATAAGATAGCTTTAGGATTGGAAGAAAAAAATAAAATACGACCATCAAATCTTACTGTCTTTGGGGGAAAAAAGATTTAGATATGCAGAGTGATGAGTGTGCTTGCATGTATATATGTATATGTGTATAATTAAGAATAGGACTACACAAAACAGGTTAAGTCTATTTCTGCTTCATTCTTCCTCATATTTCAGAGGTCCCTGCCTCTAGAAATCTCTTGTTCTAGCTGACTAGCATGGCCTCTCAAAAACAAAATCCTAATATTGTATCTTTCCCTTACAGGGGTAAGTCTGTTTTGCTAGTACAATCTAAAAGATACGGATTCATAACTCATAGGAATGAATGAATGTGGTCAAATTTAAGAAAATATTATAGGTCATTCTAGGCGTAGTTTGCAGATTTCCTGATATATTTAAACCATATCATGGCATTAGCTGACGACTTAACAGCCCTTGCTTATAAAGTTAGCTTTGTGATTTCCCTTTATGTATTGGAAAGAATGCAAGTCAGGGTCTTTTGGGTCTTGGGTAAATTTTGTTTTACAAGTAAATCAAATGGATAAATTTTAATTTCAAATATGCATTAAAGTGGACCATGTATTACCACAGAGTAAAAGAAGGCAAACAAAGAGGAATGAGTGATTTTTTTTACTTTATATTAAAATATGACATACATATAGAAAAGTGCATATGTCATAATTGAAAAATTCAATGGATTTTCAAAAATTTTAAACACCTGTGCTCTCCCATGCTATATAAAGAGACAGAACATTACCAGTACCCTAAAAGACACCCCCCTTACACTCTCCCTACCCCACCAAGGTAACCACTATCCTAAATTCTAAGAGTATGTATTTATTTTTCCTACTTTTGTATTTATATACATAGATGGAATCATATAGTATGAACTCTTTTGTCTGGTTTCTTTTGCCCAATATTACATTTCTAACATTCATCCATATCGTTATATATAGTTTTAGATTGTTTATCTCATTGTTATTTGGTAGTCCATGGTGTGAATATACCTGAATATATTTGTCTGTATTACAGATTTTGACTGTTATGAAGTATTGCTATGAACATTCTTGTACATGTTTGTTTTTGTTTTCATTTTTTTTTTAACAAATAAATAGAGTTCTGTTGGACATATACGCTATGACTCGGGAATTCCACAGGATTCCAAGAATGGAGTGCTGAGTCATAGTGAAGACTTATGTTTAGTTTTACTGGTTAACGATTTTCCAAAGTGTTCAATTGCTCTGCATTCTCTTATACATAAGTGTAATGTATTGTATTACAGTGTTAATCTGCATTTTCCTGATGACTTAAGAAAGTTCAGTGGCTTTTATAAAGACCAAAAAAGGTCATTTGCCTATCTTCTTTTGTCACATGTTCACATAAGTCTTTGGTTCATTGTTTTGTTGAGTTGTCTTTTTATTCTTACTGATTTGTAAGAATTCATTATATATTCTAGACCTGAGGCCTTTGTTGGGTGTATGTATTGCAAATATCTTCTGCTACTCTGGGTTGCCTTTTGCATTCTTATTTTTAGTTCTTCTAATCTATCATTTTTTTCTTTTGTCATTGATGATTTTTGTTTCTTGATTAAAGCATCTTTGACTATTCTAGCATCACAAAGACATTCTCCTAGGTTCACTTCTAAAAGCTTTATTGCTTTGACTTTTACATTCAGATTTGAAATCCATCTAGAATTGTGAATGGCAGGAGGTAGAAATCAAGATTTATTTATTTTTTGTGCATGGATATTCTATTGACCTAGCACTATTTATTGAAAATACTCTACTTTTTCCCCCTGCACTAAAATGTCTGTGTCTGAGTCTGTCTCTGAATTTTTTGCACTTTCAATTCAGTTCTCTCAGTCAGTTTGTCTATTTTTGCACCAATCCCAAACTGTCTTCATTACTATAGCTCGATAAATAGATCTTTATGCCTAGGAGTGTAATAAGCCCTTCAGCTTTGTAGTTCTCAGATTGACTTGACCATTTTTGGCCTTTGCATGTTCATATTAATTTTCTGAATCAGCTTGCAAATTTCTGAAAAAAGTAATACAAATATTGGGATTTTAATTGTGATTGCATTGGATATATAGAACAAGTTGGAGAGAATTAACATCTTTGTAATATTGATATGCAAATGACATAATTTACTTGATATATGCCTCTCTATATAGTTCATCTTCAATATCTCTTGATAATAATTTTTAGTTTTCAGTGTGAAAGTGTTGCACACTTTTCATAAGATTTATTGTTAGGTATTTGATATGTTTCAAAGCTGCTATAAATTATTTTTTTTCTAAAATTTAAGTATGAGCTTGAGACTGATATACAGAGAAGATAATTGTTTTCCTACATAGAACTTTATCCAATAACCTTACCAAATTCACTCATTAATTATAATATGTTATATGTTTTATTAGATTTTCTGTGAGCACAATCATATCATTTGCAAATACTGACAGTTTTACTTCTTTTTCAATTTATGTACCTTTTGTTTTTCTACTTTACTCTAATGACTATGATCTCCAGTAAAATGTTGAATGAGAGTTTGATAGTGGGTATCCTTATCTTGTTCCTAGTCACAAGGGAAAGTTTTAAATATTTTGCCATAATTGTGATATTTGTCACAGAGTTTTTTATTTTGTTTTGCTTTTTTACAGATATTCTTTACCAGACTAAGGAAGTTCCCTTCCTTGTCATAGTTTAAGTTTTTGTCCAGAATATTTATAGAATTTTGTCATATGATTTTTCTTCATTTGTCACAATTGTCATATGATTTTTCTACTAATTTGGTGATGGAATTGATTGTTGTTATAATATTAAGTTATCAAAAGCTGATTTTTACACTAGACAATGACTCTTCAGACTGTAAACTTCTTAAGAATTTAATTGACTACCCTCTAGCAGTGTCTTTGGTACACAGGTGGTTGTTTTTGTTAGCTAACTGGCAGTTCAATTAATATGTCATTTGGAGGAATATATACCTTCTTTCATCCAAATTAATGATATTGAACAACTATTAATATAGTATGACACAACAGGCCACTATGCTATACACTGTATAGACTGCAAATATGTATAAGAATCAGTCTCAGCCCCAAGAAGAGCTATAGTCTAATTTGTGGGATCATACCAATTTTTAGGTAATTATAATATTAACATAAAGTGATATTTAATAATATTTGAGTGAAGCATTAACTAGCCTATATGCTTTATAAAGACATAGGTGAATATTTAGATTCCCTGTCCCAAGGAATAGCACAAGGTTGAAACAGCCAGGATTGTTTAAGAAACATTAAATTATCTAGAATAAAGTATAAGAATGATAGTAGTTAAAGATAAGACTGCAAAGTAGAGTTCAAATTCAATCAAGGAGAATCTTGAATGTCCAGCTAAAGATTAGACCTGGTTCTG
The DNA here is from genome assembly GCA_008086735.1 of Cheirogaleus medius. NCBI lineage: Eukaryota > Metazoa > Chordata > Mammalia > Primates > Cheirogaleidae > Cheirogaleus > Cheirogaleus medius. The sequence continues at coordinate 72,140,065 of VBSM01003176.1, read as the reverse complement.
CAGGCAACTCAATTTTACAGATAAGAAAATATATCTTGAGAGGTCATGACCTGCCTTTGGTGATACTAAATCAGAACTGGGAGTTCATAATAAAAAGAATATCATCTTCTTCATCCTTAATGAAATTTTCTACTCCCTCCAAACTAGTTTATATGACTAATTATTATATTATACTGGTATTACTTTGTATTCATAAAAATAGTTTGTTTGTTATCTATTTTTAATTATATTCTTCTATGTCTAATTATATTTCTCAGTTATGAAACTTAATTAATGATGAGTGGGAAAAAAAACAATTACTCTGTAGCCATGACAGATATAACAGGCATTCATGTCATATGATACTAATTGTTAAAACGAGGTCACAGGGCGCTGGAGAAAAGGAAACAAGCAATATAGTACTTCTGGGTGATGAATGGGAGGGGAAACATCTTATATAGGGTACTAGCCAGGATATTTCTCATTTAGTGCTGAAACCCTGATGACATGATAACAAGGTTTTTCTATAGCAGTCATGATACCAGAATCCTGTAGAATCTCTTCACGATGACATCTTTATCTGATTAGCCAAGTGCCTTGCTAAACAAGAGGCAAATGTCCACAAGTTTCATTTGGAATGGTAAAAATGCCTCTACCGTTTCTTTTCTTGGTGCTATCCATGTTATCTTAATATTCAGAATGAATAATTTAATTCTATTTTATTTAACATATATTTAAGCACCACAGGGTTAGCCTTTATAGTCAGAAGTACATGTAAGATAAAAGAAGAAACAAGTACCAAATGGATAGGAAGCTAATTAATAGTATTGTTATTTTTATGTAGCATAATGTCTATTGGGTAGTAAATGATATCTTTTAGATTAATCTTACATAAGAATTGTCAATAAATAATTGTAAAAGTGAGCAAATTGGTTTTTTTTGTTTTTGTTTTTGGAGACAGAGTCTTGCTTTGTCGTCTTGGCTAGAGTGTCATCATAGCTTACTGCAACTTCAAATTTCTGGGCTCAAGCCATCCTCCTGCCTCAGCCTCCTGAGTAGCTGGGCCCACAGGCGCACACAACCACACCCAGCTAATTTTTCTATTGTTTGTAGAGATGGGGTCTCACTCTTGCTCAGGCTGATCTCGAACTCCTGAGCTCCAGGAATCCTCCCACCTTGGCCTCCCAAACTGCTAGGATTATAGGCGTGAGAGCTACTGTGCCCAGCAAAATTGTTATTATTTCTACACAAACCTGGAAGTAAGGCATTATTCCTTTTTCATTCACTTATTTTTTTTAATCGTGACTTTGTAATAGGTTTAAATTTTCAAAAATGTATAGTTATTTATATTATTGTCTACTTTAATAATAATAAAAATGCCTATATTTTGTAACATAATCTAAAACTTCATAAGCTAAGTTGAACTAAAAATGAAAATTATTAATTTTGGTATCAAAGGAAGCATTAGTTCAGTTTAGCTCCTAATTTAGATTTTTATGAGCTGTATTTCAAATTCAGATTTTGCTACAAACGAATGAATTATTGTTATGGTGTTAACAGTGCTGCTACAGCACATGATCCCCTCATGCCTCTGCCTTTGCATAACCTGTGGACCAGCAGGTACTGACTCATAATATAGTTGCTTTGCCCTCTGACCTTAAATGCATTAATACTTGCAGAATGTACATCTCATTGTACATTGATCATACATACATACCAGTACCATACAGATTTGGGGAAATTTGAATTATGAGAGAGTTCATGGAAGAGAAATTTAGACATAGGTTTTAGAGGAGGTAAATCATCAAAAATTGCCCATTGAGGAAGACTCCCTGAATTGGGTGAATTAGGTGATCCTTAACATGAGGGAGCTTAGATGACTTGATAGAGCAATCAAAGTTGAGAATAGAAGAAAGTATATTGTCTAAAGTCATAAAATAAAATGATATCAGCCAGGAACAAGTTATGCCTAATCAGCATATAAACTATAAATAGCATTATTTAAGGGGGAGTTTGGAGATGGAATGGGAATTGTTCCATAATGCTCAAGTAACTAAGTTCAGTTTAATTCAGAGTATTCCAGGGATTCGCATACTCAGGGGAATTATTTTTAATATGTGGTTGAAAATAATGCCTTTAAATGAACTTTTAGATTAACTGAAGGAAAAGACAGAGAGGAAAAACAGTGAGAGACTACCATGGGTGGGAGAGTCACGGCGTGGCCAAGGTATGTGACTGGTCCTGGTGCAGGCATCCTCTTAGCCCGGATACGACAGTTAGTAAATGGGATGTTTCACATAGCTGGGAAAGACATGAACGGATATAGTAAATAATGTAAAAGTTGGGAAATGAAAAATAACTGCAGTTATTCATAAAATTTGACCTTGACAAGAATAATGTTGATAAAATTTCTATCAGTATTTTTAAAGGCATATAGGGCAAAGAATTTCGGGAAAAAATATAAATTGGTGTGAGTGTTGGTTTAAACATATTCTTATATGTTTGAGGTAAATGTGCAGTTTCTTCTATGTTTGGGATAGTAATGAAAAAGCCAAGCAGATAGGTATTAGCATGTGATTGGCTGGCCATATGAGAGTCCAGTCTGGAGAGGTGAATATAGTATAGAGGTCCGGGTGATTTCTAGAACTAACCAAGATAAAGATAAAAAAAGAAAAGAGACTCTAATTTCCAAGGCCCAGTCACAACCATTCTGAGACGGTTTGCAGAAGCCATGTAGAAGATACCAAATAAAAGGTCAGAAAATAGGAAGAAAACCATGAACATTATGAATATTAATTTTAAGATGCTAATATTATATTTGTACTTTATTATTGAATCATTTCTAATGTTCTAAAGAATATATACTTATCCTAAATTTTTATACCTAAATGGATTCTTGCTACCTTTTAAAAATTGCTAAGTGGTACATTACATCTCTGAGACATTAAGTACTAACTACCCTTGAGGTATGTAAGAGTAATACATCTCCAAAAGTGCTTGATGTATACTCAGAAGAGTGGTCATTTATGTACTCAGTAAGTTATAGCTATTTTTGTCAAAGCTCTTAGGCTTTTTTACAAATCAGGCTTTACAGTACATCCCATAAGCATCTATATAACCTTAAATAATCAAATGAGCTTTTTATAATTGCTTATTCATTTGAAATCATGTTCATTTTGCAAATGGACTAATTTGGGGAGAGAGAGTAAGTATATGATATTGCACCATTCCCACAGTTAATTATGAACTCAGTAAAGGATCATCAAACAGAATGCAGTTTGAAGATTTTTATCCACTTTTTCATGTTACCTTTCTCTTTCAAAAGTATACTTCTGCCACTGTTGGCTCCGATGTCCTGTGTTTGAAATCCTACATTGATTGTGTTACATTTCCTTCTACTGATGATATTTTTGTTCTTTAGATAAACGTTTTTGAATATTTGCTGGATGAAAATGTTTAATAAGTTCTAAAATAGTTCCACTGTATTTAAGTTAGACTTTAGTAAGTTAGGATTGGCTTGACTTTATGTATATAGTCTATAGAGTTCTTCTTTCTGATTATTCTATAAGCTAAAAATTTTTGTTTTGTTTTATACTTATAATTTTTTTAAATTAGGTTTTTGTCTTGCATATTCTGTTTAACCATTTTACTTCTACCTGGTTAATACAAATCATATGTTTCTCGGTTGTAACATTAAGAAATTAGTTATTTTCTTTTACTTAACATGTCAGTTGGAAATATTTTATCTTTGGTATGTGCCTAATACAAAAACATCTCTTTTGATGTTATCTGTATCATACTAAATGGACAGGAACTATATCCTTTAACTGCCTTTGTATTATATAAGAGTGCCATATACATGTGGGAAGTCTATCTTAATAAATAACGTTTAACATCTCTGAATTATATCATTTGCCAGTCCCTTCCATTTTCTTCTAATTTTTCATATCATTTTGTACAGATATTCACAGTAAATGTGATCAGATTTCATATAATTATATTAATATGCCAGGTTTTTAATTAATATTTGTATTTTAAAATATATAATAAAAATACATAATATTTATAATACATAACAGAAATGTATTTATAAAATACGTGATACAATTTGAAGTTGAATGCTGTACATTTGGAACATTTTTTAAAGGCTGTGATTATTCTATAATAGCATTTCCTTCTGTTCATTTCCTCTAGACTTTTAATAGTACTCATAATATAATAAATATATTATAATATATATTATATATTATAATATATATTATAATATAATATATTATAAATATATATAATAGTACTCATAATATAATAAAATTATAATACTGTGGCAATGCATACTTATACTGTGTTTGCAAAATAGGTTTGATCTTTACTTTTTCTCCTTTGAATTCTTCAGAACATGATGGATAACTTGAGCAGAATTCCTATTTTTATTAACAGAATTTTCATCCATGAATTTATGAATTAGGAAACAAGTAAATCTTCTCTGTCCCGCAAATATTTCTACTACCAAGTCTGAAATTCTTTCAAAATGCTTTATTTGTGCTTAATATCACTTTCAGCTATTAGTTAACAAATAGAAGTATTTTTATATTAAATCATAATTCACTTTAAAATTTTTATCTTTAATTCTAATTATTTAGAATAACTCATCATGAAACAACTATTTGATAATCTAATACTAGAACTAAATAACTGAGAAACCCATGAAATAATGCTGCACTTAAAAACTGAGCACAGACAAAATGAAAAGTAACAGGCATTTCCCAAAATATAAAAAAATTTAACTCAATTTCTTAGTTAATTAGATTAAACAATTATTTTGTAACACTGATAAATCATCAAGGCAAAAAAACCTGAATTTCACTTGATCATTTTATTTTCTAAACCTGTGTTTAAAAATATATTGAGTTTTTTATGATTGTTGATAAATGTGGCAGCACTAAGCTTATAGCAGAAGGTCAATATTTTAAAAATTGAAACAGTATAGGTTTGTATTGATTAATGTGGCTAAATCAAAACGAGAGGTTTTGTAACAGCTTTCTTAGACAGGCAGCTCCCCAGTAATGGCAACCTATCAATTTTAGCTTTCCACTGATAAATCAGCTTGAAAATTGGATGTCAAAATTTTTTTCACTGAAGTAGTGATTTTTCCATGCCCTTTAACCTTTTCTGATATATTAGATTGGTTTATAAGACTAAGCTCTGTCTTACAGAAAGCAGTTGTCAAATTGACATTTGGATAGATTTTCAAATGATTGTATTATAACAACTATTTTTGTCCCTGTATATAAAATACACATATGTATAATCATATATGTTCTACCTCCTTAACTAGAAGGAGTGTTTGTCTTGGGAAAAATTCAGTTGCTCATTACAAAATTGTAGATGTTCTATTTATGGATCTTAGAAGTTCAAAAGAAGGTCAGAGCCTGAACTGGAAGATTAGGACTCGTGCTTCCAAAAGTATTTTAGTTTTCATTGAGTAGGAACATCAATTATTTTTTTTCTTGTGAATTGATTTTTTTCTTTCTTTTTATTTCCTTCCTTGAAAAATACTAATGGATTAATTAATGGCAACTCTCCTATGTTGTTATGTAATCAATAGTAACTTGATATGCTTTATTACCCAAAAACCAAAAACAAAACCTGACAGCACTATCTTATTTATCAGAAACCAGTATTGAGAATTTGCGATAACAATAGAAAAGATTGAATTAACAGCACAGAAAAACAAGCTTAATTTGGATTTAATGGGATAGACTTCAGAGACAGCTGACAGGACCATACCTTCATGCCTATATAGCCAACTTTAAGTTAGCCTGAGAAGGTATTGATTGTGAAGTTCCTGTTGTATAATTACTTTTTGCTAGGGAAAAAAAAATGCATGGTGTATTGATCTAGATTGAGTAGCAGTTTCCCTTGGCTAACAGTGAGTGTCATCTTTCAGCCATGATAAATGGTAACACTCTGGCTCAGCATAATTACTTTGTGGTGAAATGAACGTCCTATCCCCTTCTCTTTTTCCCAGCAAGGAGTTTTAATAATCATCTTCATCTGAAAGCCATGATTTACTGAACTAATCATCCTCTTAATAGAGGAAAATCTTTCCCCCCACCCTGAGTATGTCCAATTTTTGCTAACTGAAACAGAAATGCATCATGAAATGATACAATTTTTTTAAATTTCACAATCCACATGAATACATCTTTTTAATTACCTATCAAGTATTCTCAACCTATGCTTTTACCCATCCACCCATCCCCAATCTACTAGTCAACCATTGATCTTACATTGGACAGAATTTAAAAAGAAAAGATAGAGATTGTCAAATCTTATACATTTATTTTGACAATAGGAAGAATCATTCAATAAATAAATCTATTAATTTTCTGAAATGTTCTACCTTTGGCAAAGATAGAAATTTAGTTTATTTAGTTCAAACATATCTTAGCAAGCTTTCTTTGTGTATAATATTGTTTTTGTACAATTTTAAGTATCAAACAACATTTGTACTTTTTAGATTCTACGATGATTCTCTCCATTAGGAGGCAAATAAGATGCCTTGAACATGGAAACTATACATTCCCTACCAATTCTAAAAAACTAGGATAATTTGTATTGTTTGTTAGCTTTTTGACAAAGATGTTTAATGTGCTATCAATTTTTCATTAAGCCTATGTTATATTTTGCTGAAAATAGATCTGTATTTACTTGCCAGTACTTTAATATTTCCCCTGGGTAATGACTTTTAGTTAAGTAATGTTATTTAAAGAATATCTGGCAGTCATTTTAGATCATTTTAAGACCGCTGTGAAGGGTTTGGATAAAGGTCATTTTCAATGATTGTGCTTAGTTAAATAAATGTGAAAGGTTTCACAAAGGGAATCTTGCTTTTCAGTGTGCTGTCATAAATTTCCTTTTAGCACATCTGGGAATACCAAGTAAAATGTAGTTGTTTCTGCCTTGAAGGCAGTATATTTTATATTTTCCTTCTCTTTGTTTATTTTCTCCTCATAATTCTGTTTATTCCCACAACTGAGCACAAAGGTTTTATTTTGTCATAAATTAGATCCTCCGCTTTTGACAGTTTGTAGAAACCCCTATATATTTTCCTCCAAATGTTTAGAGAGAGATTATTTCCTAAGACCTATTAAAAAACCTTAGTTTGGGGATTTTTTTTTTCCCAATTCCTTCCTGAATGTAACCCTGGTTCACAGTTTGCTCCTACTCTGGCCACATCTGGCCTCTTGCTGTTAACAGCTGAAAAGTGAAATCAATGCTTGGTCTAACAAAATGCAGATGAAAGCCATTCTGATCATACAAAGTCATTTCCCGTAATTTTATCAGTCTTCGGTTACTTATATGGTCTCTGGAAAGCATTGTTTGTTCAAGTAAATACAGCTTCAACTTCTATGTTGAGATGTGCTGTCTTCTAGGAAAATAATACTTCCTTAATGCCATAAGCATTGTGAATCGCTCATCATTAAATAGTTTTCTAAGGTAACCATGTTTTTGTTCCCCTAAGGAAATACTACATCTCTAATCAAATCATTTATCATTTAAATTCCAGAAATTTGTATTCTAAGCAAAGATGTCCCGTTATTCTTATTGTTAATGTAAAATTTTGAAACAAAAAATCCTAAAATATCTCAGTCCAAATTATCATTAATCTAGTATTTTCTTAAATATTTATTTGAGCAAGATTGGATGGAAAGCTGTATTGTAGCTGAACACTTCAAAGGTCACTGAACTACAATGAGTTTGATGGAAAACAGCTTTTCTCCTTCCTATTTTAAAGGGTTCCTACTTTGATTACAAGCATTTATTATAATTATCAAGAGATTAGCCTGCTGTTATAGAATCCTTGTAATGGAACCATTTAAAAGGAATATAATGGCAGTTTATTGGATTCTGCAAAAGAAAAGAGCACAGATAAAGTGGTCTTTTTGTAAATGGTTCGACTGCTAGCTGAGTGTACTAATTTTATTATTCTATCATAGTTCATTTACTTTAGTAGTTTTTGCAGCTAAGAGTACAATTTTTTTCAAATATAACTTGTCCTCTGATCATTTCTATAGTTTATATCTTTTGTAGGGTATATGTTTATATATATATATATGTATGTCTGTATACATATATATGTATATACACACACAAGTAGCACTCGATACTCTCTGATACGTAGTCTTTGTTTTAGAATTTATATTTTTTCTAAGATGATTTTTAATAGTAATTTACATTTTGATTTTTAAAACTTATTGGCATATAGAATGATTCCAATCATTTATCATTTCTAATTCAGGTACTTATACTTCTAGTTGCAATAAATAGTAAATAATAACTTAGTTTTCATTGCCAAACCTTTAAATTAATATCCTTCAGTATGCTTTTTTCTTTGAAATTTTCTTGGTATGGTAAAAGTTAGAATTCAAATCATCATTTGAAACATTCATTTATTAATATTTCAGAAAATTTTCTGATTATTATGCTGAGATTATTTCAATTTAGAGGACCCTTTTGATTTATTCAGTTTCATGCATATATGGAAAATTCAGGTTCCCCTAAAACATCCTTTTTCTTATTTAAAATTTCTCTATATAGATAGTACCAATGACATCCTAATTTGCAGCTTTGAAGTAGCAAAAACACTAAGACAATTAGAAATACAATTTCAGTTTTCCTTTTTCCAGGTTAAGGGAAAGAGAGATGAAATACCTTGTCTGTCCTTGAATGTTGCCTCCCTTTGTTTAGATTTATTTTTGATTAGACAGAGCAAACCTAGGCCCAAGTTATGCACTTAATTAGAGAAGTTATGCCTTCTCTAATTGGCTTATTTTTCCTATGGATATTTGTTAAACAGTACTTCTACTACTTTTGCTGCCAGGAGTTTTATCCTAGAGACCAGGACCTCTTCAATCTGAAAGAAAGGACATTAATGAACAAAAAGAAATCTTCTAAATGTATACAGCTCATTGGTAACAGTAAAGGTGCAAATACAGAATTCCCTATTACTTAAATCTTGAGTAGGAAGACTAATAGACAAATCTATCAAAAATAATTACTTTTTGAGAGAGATAGTATAAAAAGATATGGATAGAAACACTAAAAAGTTAAAAAGAAGGGTAGGATGGAATTAAAGGTAGAATTTCTCTTAGATTTCTCTTTGCTTGTTTGAGAGCAGGGTTGTAGTATGTTTAAAGTAATTGGTTATAAAATTTATTTTTGCAAGCCTCATGGTAATCTCAAATAAAAAAACCTACAACAGACACACAAAAAATAAAAAGCAAGAAATTAAAACACACTACCACAGAAAATCACTTTGAAGGAAGGAAGGAAGGACCACAAAACAATCAGAAATCAAATAACAACATGGCAGTAGTAGGTCATTACCTATCAGTAATAACATTAAATGTGAATGGATTAAACTCTTGAATCAAAAGACACAGAGTGGCTGAAGGGATAAAAAAAAAAGAAGACAACTATTTGTTATCTGCAAGAAACACACTTCACCTATAAAGGCATACATAGACTGAAAACAAAAGGATAGAAAAAAATATTTCCTGCAAATGGAAACCAAAAAAGAGCAGGAAGGTCAACAAAACAAAAAGTTATTTTTTTGAAAAGAAAAACAAAATCAACACACCTTTAACCAGACTAAGAAAATAAGATAGAAGATGCAAATAAATAAAACCAGAAATGAAAAAGGAGACATTACAACTGATACTGCAAAAATCCAAAGGATCATTAGAGACTACTATGAGCAACTATATGACAATAAATTGGAAAATCTAGAATAAATGGATAAATTCCTAGAGGCATACAACCTGCCAAGATTGAACCAGGAAGAAACCCAAAATCTGAATAAACCAATAACAAGTAATGAAATAGAAGCAATAATAAAAAGTCTCCAATCAAAGAAAAGCCCAAGATCCAATGGCTTCACTGCTAAATTCTACCAAGTATTCAAAGAACTAGTGACAATCCTACTGAAACTTTCCGAAAAATCAAGGAGGAGGGGATACTCCCAAACTCATTGTACAAGGCCTGTATTACCCTGATACCAAAACCAGACACAGACACAACAAAAAAATAAAACTATAGGCCAATATCTCTGATGAACATACATAAAACTCCTCAACAAAATATTAGCAAACTGAATTAAACAACATATTATAAAAATTATTCATCATAATCAACTGGGATTCATCCCAGGATGCAAAGATGATTCAACATATGCAAATCAATCAACCTGATACATCATATCAACAGAAAGATGGACAAAAACCATATGATCATTTCAATTGATGCTGAAAAAGCAATTGATAAAATTCAACATCCCTTCATGATTAAAAACTCTGGAAAAACTGAGTGCAGAAGGAACTTCCCTCAACACAATAAAAACTATATATGACAGAAGCACAGCTAGTATAATACTGAATAGGGAAAACTGTAAGCGTTTCCTCTAAGATACGGAACAAGACAAGAATGCCCACTTTCACCACTATTATTCAACATAGTACTGGAAGTTCTAGCTAAAGCAATCAGATAAGAGAAATAAATAAAGGGCATCCAAATTGGAAAAGAAGAAGTCAAATTATCCTATTTGCAAACAGTATGATCTTGTATCTAGAAAAACTTAAAGACTCCACCCCAAAACTGTTAGAACCAATAAACAAATTCAATAAAGTTACAGGATACAAAATTAACCTACCAAAATCAGTAGCATTTCTATTTGCAAACAGTATACAATCTGAAAAAGAAACCAAGAAAGAAAGCCCATTTACAATAGCTACAAATAAAATAAAATACCTGGATTAAACTTAACCAAAGAAGTGAAAGATGTCTGTAATGAATACTATAAAATATTGATGAATGAAATTGAAGAAGACACAAAAAAATGGAAAGATATTCCATGGTCATGGATTGGAAGAATCAATATTGTTAAAATGTCCATATTACCCAAAGCAATCTACAGATTCTATGCAATCCCAATGAAAATGCCAATAAAATTCTTCACAGAAATAGAAAAAATAATCCTAAAATTTGTATGGAACCACAAAAGATCCAGAATAGCCAAACCATCCTGTGCAAAAAGAACAAAACTGGAAGACTCACATTACCTGACTTCAAATTATACTACAGATCTTTAATACACAAAACAGCATGGTACTGGCATAAAAACTGACATATTGACCAATGGAACAGAATAGAGAACCCAGAAGTAAATCCCCACACATCTATGGTGAATTTATCTCTGACAAGGTTCCTTCAACATGCACTGGGAAAAGAACAGTCTCTTCAAAAACGGTGGTAGGAAAACTGGATATCCATATGCAGAAGAATAAAAAAATAAAAGAGAGACATCTAGTATGCCCCACTTTTTTTCAGAGAAAGAAAAGTGATATTTTTTTAAAAGGATTGTATCACAACCTTGATAGGTTAAGATGAGAGAAAAGAACCTTAGAGCTCATAAAGATAATTAAAACATAAACTTTAAGCAGGCCTGGAGCCTCTATATAATCTGGGTCAACCTTCCCTGCCTCTACTGCCTCGATCCACAATAAACTTTCCTTTTCTGTATTACAATATTTATATTCAGAAGTTTATAATCTGAACTGTTCTTTGGAAATCTTTGAATGGAATTCAGACTACGGGAAGATTGAAGCAATCACAAATCTCAATTAACCAAAATTCATTTATCCATTCACTCACTTGTAGAACACTCCAATGTTAGGAGATAAGGAAATATCACTGAGAAACCATTATTAGAGTCGGATGCATTTTAGGCTTTTTCTTTTTCAGTCTAGCTGTACCCCAAGGTAAGTCCCTCTGCATTCCTCATTCACATGGCACATCATCCTTCTTTATCATTTAAAGGCTTAATTCTAGTATCATCTGTCCCTTATTGCTCCAGCAGAATTCGTAATTCCTTCACATGTACCCTCAAAGTACTTTTTTCAAACATTGGTTACCACATTAATAATATTGTAATTATTGATATATTTGTCCTCCTCTTCACAATGCTGTAAGCATTTTAAGTAGAAAATATTACTTACTAATCTTTGTTTCATTAACTTCTAGTACAGTTGCTAGAACATGGTGATCACTCAAAACAGGCACTGTAACAAACATTATTTCTAAGCAGTGGGAACACAGCAGTGATCAAGACAGAAAAGCCTCTGTCCTCATGAGCAAGCGAGGTGGCATGAATGAGCTAACATAGCCCCTAAGCCCCTGACTCTATAAATGATACTTTTGAATGAAGAGTCACTGTCTCCTTGACAACATATACCAAAGTATAATCCAAGTGCTGTCAATAGTGTTACTTAAATAAAATATTATGTGGTCAAATGAGTTTAGGAAATGTTGAGTACCAAAAAATTAAACAGCTTTGTTTACTGCAGGTTTCCATTTATGCAGAAAACTCTTCACCAGGGTCCCTAAACATCTCAGTTAATTGAGCCTTTCTATATGGGGCATTAGTCTAAAACATTTGTTAATGCTCTCTATCTCTATCCTCAGACATCCATTAGAGAAAAAGTTCTGGCTATTTTACAAAGCATTATTGCCATCTTTAAGTAGTTCATAATCAATAAGACCTGTCTATTGCTTTAGAAAGAATATGTGTTTAGGGAAGGCAGAGGTCATTTATTATCAGCTAAATGTACATCATTTTATGCTCGTTATTTATATTTAGATTCAAAAACTTCCATCGAAGATCAAATCAATGGGGTATGGATTAGTGAATCGTGACATGTGTGCTGAGTTTTCTAGTTGTTGTTTTAAGCATATAGGCTGCCTTTATATAAAAGAGGAAATAAGAAATTGGTTACTAAGTAGCAACTATCCATCTGTAATTATAGGTTGTATAACATATATAGGAAATCTTGGTTTTTTTTAACACATCCTAACTATTACATTTACGTGAACTATTTAAATTTTGAATTGAGTCAAAATACACGAAAATACAATTTTATGCAAGAAATGTGTCTAAATTTGGAAAATAATTTAAAACTGCATCAAAAAGTACAGAAGAAAAAATTTCAAATATTACATCTTAATATAAAATTTAATTTAAATATAATTGCAATAACATATAAATCTTGAAGTGAATATTTAAATATATTTAAATGGCATAATCACATCTATTATGCTAATCATTAGAAGAACATTTTATACCTGAACAGTAAAAATGAGTTCAAAATTAAATATTGTTTTTAAATAATTACAAAATCACTTCTCTATTGTGAGTACATTTAAAAAATATTTATCTACATTAATGAGAACTGGGAGGTAAAACTATAATGAAAAGATTGTGGTATGATTACTGAACTAGTGGTTGCTTTTTTTTCTTGTTCCTTTATTATTATAATTCTCCTAGTGTTGGCAAATATAAATCAAAGAGAAAATTATTTTAAAAATCGTTTTATAGTTTTAAGGGCTGAAATTTATAGGAAAAAAACAAAATGGAGAGGGTTTAGAGTTTGGTTGTTTTCTGAATGGACAAAAAATTGAAAGCTTCAACCAAGTTAAGAGCTTTTGTAAATAGAAAGTTAATTGTAAAACTAAGAAGTACACTTTTTCAATTAGTTTAAAAGCAGATGTGTTAGATAACTTTTGGGGAGATGGAAACATTTTTCTTTGGCATGCCTCATAAATATCAGAAAGAATCAAATACAAATAGGCCAGCTTGCATTTGATTACTGAGATTGCATAGCCTAAAGCAAACTTCACAAAGGCAGACTAAATTGTCACCATGTTCTTAATTTACTATGTTGTATTTTCGTATTTGAGTTAAATGTTACTGGCAAATCGTTCTCTCCTACAAAATGATGATAAGCTACTACAAAAGTGATGCTTATAGTTCTACTACTAGTAGTTTCATAACTACTTCCACCCCGCTTAGTGTGTCTTAGTAGAACAGCACAATAGGACATACACAGTTTTGTTAAAATCCATAAGCATGTTTAATACTTAGTAGCTTTGCTCTGCCTTTGGAGACTTGTCTGTCTCTGTCATAATTTTGCTTTTAAAAGTTAAAAGCAAATTTTATTACATGAAAACATTGAGACAACAACCAAATTAACAAATATTATTGCCCACATATTATTTGCAAACACTATTCTAAAAACTAGGGGGTTGCAAAGCTACTAGATAAGACAAATATGCTAATCTCTTGTTTCTTACAATCTAGTAAGAGTGTCAAGATATAAATGCATGAGGTATTAAATGAATAGTTGATATTCACCGGGGAATAATACAATGATGAATTGCCAAATTTATGAACAAGAGTATTTTAGAGAGAAGAATGGCATGTGATACAAAATAAACATTAGAAAAATAGCAAAGAAGAATACACAATGAATTGCCAGTTGGATAAGCATGAGCATTTTAATGAGAGGAATAGCACAGAACTAGAAATGAATAACACGAGATTGGAGGAAACAGTCTGAGGAGAATAGAGATTTTAAATAGTAGGAAAGAGGGCACTCTATGGACCCTGAGAAGCTGGATAACAAACTTCTATATTTCTATCACCTCAGTAAGTGTTGCATTGAGTATTGTTAGGTTGAAAAAATATATCTGAATGTTTGGAAAACTTATTATTTTAATTTGACAGAAATGCAAAAATAAATGCACTTTAGTTTGTATAACAGTTGATATAATTACTGTTTATTGGTGGACTTATAGCAAGCACTAGACAGTGAGCATTATAAGAACTATTGTCTCCATGTAGTTAAGAAAACTAATGCTCCTATCAAGTGGCAGGGCTGGGATTTGAACTCACATCCTATTAGACTGTCTCCTGCTGCTGCTGCTGGGGCTACTATTGCTTACTCATATGTGCCAGGCACTCATCTAATCATATATTCCTTACATCAATTTTATGAAGTAGGTTTTATTAATCTCCATTTTATGAATAAAGAACTGAGGTGTAGAGAATTGCTGTGGTGAAAATTATAAACTTAACAATTTTAAGTAATACAAGGCTTGTAAATGTTGCATAACTAATAAGACATCTTTTGTAAAAATATTTTATGGAGTTTAAAAAACAATGATTGTTCAGTAATAGACATAGTTTTAAAGATAATTGAAAATTGTACAATTTAACATAAGGATATTTCTCAGAGTAAGTCCTTTACTGTGGGAGTTCTTATAGTAATCAATTTCTGAAGTCTTACAGGGAAGAATTTTTAATTACAATTTCTAAAAATATTTAAGCCTGTTCACTATAGCAGTAATTATTAGGATGAAAGAATGCCTACTTTCTTCAAGTGTGGTAATTGCTCTATGGAATTAGATATTTCGCAAGTAATTTTACAATTTTGTTAATTAAGATTAAAGTAATTATTTCTGCCCTCACATTGCTTTAAACTAAGAGTCTAGCTCTACTGCAAAAAAGAAAGAGTGTGTATGAGCTCTAAAATCCTGTGTATGTTATTGCAAAAAAAAAAAAGTCTGAGTCAGAAGAATAGTTTGTTAAAGATGCAAAGACTAAGAATGAAAATACAATTCAACATTGTTGATCATGTGGGTAAAAGAGAGATCACTGAATAAAGCTGTAAAAAAACAAAAAACAATTTCCCTCCTCCACTCTCTAGCCCTACCTTCTTGTTTAATTGTTCGGAATATTGGAGCCACTTTTCTTCCATTGCTAATAAAGTGGGAAAAATATACCAACTATATGAAATTGTTCCTTCAGTGATTTCCCCATTAAAACCCTTCCAACCAAATCTTGGATCACAGCTGGTGACCTTTAAGAAACTTAACCATCATAGGAAATGAATTGGCAGTGCTCTAGTGGGGTGGCTTCTCCTCTTGAGTCATAGATTAAGGAAAACTCATGAACTACAACTCTATACTACTCTGAGTGCTCAATTCCTAATTGTATTCCTCTTATTTTAGCTAAAATACAGATTTTACAAATGTAAATAAATACTTGTGAGAATTGAGCTCAATTTTCTGGACAACACACTTAAAATATCTGCTTTTGTGTCTTACAGTCACATATAGAACTTGACCTGATACTTAATGGACTTATTTTTTCTACCAGTCATTATCACATTGAAAATTATCCCTTAAAGATAATAAAGGCACTTTATTCCTTAAGATACTAGAAAATCAGGCTTACAGGGAGTGGTGGTGCACGCAAGAGGCAAAAAGAGACAGCTAAGTATTTTTTGTCCTCAAAAAAACTATTTTTCTTAAGAAAGCAAAATAAGGCCGGGCGCGGTGGCTCACGCCTGTAATCCTAGCACTCTGGGAGGCCGAGGCGGGTGGATAGCTCAAGGTCAGGAGTTCGAAACCAGCCTGACCAAGAGCGAGACCCCGTCTCTAAAAAAAAATAAAAAAAAAAATAAAAAAAAAAAAAGAAAGCAAAATAAAATAAAAAGCAAAGTAAAGAATCAGGCTGGGTCAGTGGCTCATGCCTGTAGCCCCAGGACTTTGGGAGGCCAAAGCAGGAGGACTGCTTGAGGCCAAGAGTTTGTGACTAGCCTTAGCAACATAGCAAGACCCCTGTCTCCATAAAAAATAAGAAAAATTAGTTGGGCATGGTGGTGCAGGCCTGTGGTCCTAACTACTCAGGAGGCTGAGGCAGGAGGATTGCTGGAGCCCAAGGGTTCGAGGCTTCAGTGAGCTATGATCATACCACTGCACTCCTCCAACCTGGGCAACCCTATCTCTAAAAAATAAAAATTAAGAAAAAAAATGATATCCAGTACTCTTATCAAGAGACCTTTCTTTCTGCACCATCCCCTCCTCCAAAAGAAGGCTTATACACCCTCTGGTATGATTATTTTAAGCACAGAATGAAGATCTTCTCTTGAATGATTTGCTCTGTCCTTTATCAAAAAGGTATACATCTACCTTCAAAGTTCTACTATAAATATATTCTTCTTTGAAAATTACTGGATAACATTAACATAATTTTTCAAAGTTCTCTGTGAATAAGCTATAAGTTTACTTGTGTGTAGTATATTTTAGACCTAGATATTTTATTTTTCTTATTATGTAACTAAGATTATATTATGATACTTTAACCAAATGGTACTACTTTTTCCTGTTTCTGATAAATAAGTAAATTTGGAGCAAAAGTGATACCAAGAAGTAAAATATATTGTTGCTGCAGTGAACAATACAGGAGAAAAGGAAGGCAGAAGGTAGCAGAAATGACAAAGGCGGAAGTGTAGAGAGGGCAGCAATGTAGCAAAAATTAGATAGTAACTCAATAAAAGAAACACATACTTGAAATAAAATTTTAGATAAAAAGGTTATTTTTCTACCCACTTTCATGTTCATGTCTTTAGCTATTTGATTTGGTTGGTAACAAAACTTTTCTCATTATTAGCTACAGCTTGGGTAATCTGCTCTACACTTCAATAATATTTGCTTTTTTTCACCTAGAGCTTCATTATTGTTAATTGGAAATCTTGTTTGATTCACATACATGCATTAATTACCATCTCCCTCTAGCATGAATCTAAAATGTTTCAGAGAGTTTGTCAAGAATCATCATTCATAATAACTATTCCCCACTGATACGCATGGGGATAAACAATGTGGACAAAAAGTTGACAAGCATCTCCGGTGGTGTATTATGGAATCCTGTCTTTCCTTCCAGATTCAACAGTCACATGGCATGGGAAAAAATTAGCCTGGTTAAAAAGACTGGGCTGAAACTAGGATTTGGCATTCTGAACTATTTCTTTACAGTGTCAGAATGGGAACATATACTTTTCAAAGTCAGGAAGGATGCATTTTTCAGGAACTTTACCAATTGGAATGCAAATTTTCAGATATAATACACAACCCTATGTTGGGGAGAATGGAAGAATGTCAGAGAAAGGAGACCTTGGAAGACGTGCTAGTGTAAAAACAGTAGTAATGACGTAACATATATATATCTTAAGTTGAACATATATATGTGTGTGTGTGTGGCATATAGTATGGGTAAGAGATTTGGGGGGGTACATGAACAGATGTTTACAGCATTGAGGTACTATATGTATATATGTGTATATATATATATATATGTTACTTGAAATTAACCAAATAGGACACAATACATGTGTTCTATTTATTTAACAATACATGTTAAA
Source organism: Cheirogaleus medius (assembly GCA_008086735.1). Taxonomy (NCBI): domain Eukaryota; kingdom Metazoa; phylum Chordata; class Mammalia; order Primates; family Cheirogaleidae; genus Cheirogaleus; species Cheirogaleus medius. Next base: position 72,121,985 of record VBSM01003176.1, on the reverse strand, counting down.
TAAAAAGCTGGTGTTCTCTCTTATGATGGAGAACTAAGAGTGCCAACAAATGTAAACCTTGTCTTTTCAACATATTTAGTAACCATGTTTCATTAGCATATCCTCATCTGTGTACTTGTACATTCACCTATGCAGTAAGTTGGTTCCCCCATTTTCATCACGTGTCTCTTCTCTTTCCTTCTTAGCACTTATCAAAAATTTTAACTCTAAGTTTTTTTGTTTGTTTATATTATGAAATAGACTGAAAGCTGAACAAAGGCAGGAATCGTGCTGGTATTTACCTAATATTTAGCCTGTAGACTGGCTCATAGTAAGTGTACAATAGATATTTGCTGAATAATGAATGGTTGCACACATTACATGTGCAGCACTCTACATATTTCATAGTTATCATTGTTTATCCAGAGTAATTAGAGGCAGAAAAGAGCAGTGCTATAGTGCTTTCAATGTAATATCCTCAATATAGTTTGTTCTCTTGATTGCGGTTAGAAGCAGTGTAGCATGAGCCAGGACGTCAGACTGGCTGAGGACACTAACTTATTTGCCACCAACTAGTTGCTTGATCTTGGGTACATTACTTAAGTTCTCTGTGCCTCCATTTCTTTAACTGTAAAATGAGTTAGTACTTATATCAAAGGGAATTAATGAAGAGTAAATGAGTTAATACGTGTAGAATGATTAGAAGAATACCTATTAATAGAACACAATAGCTTTCAGTGCATATTGGATATTGGCCCTTCTATAATTATTATTTTAGGAATTTAATTCATAGATTGGATTATACTGCAATGACTAGCAAATTGCAGTGGTTCAATTTAAGAAAAGTTTGTTTCTCCACACACTACATGTCCAGCATTGGTCTGCAGGGAAGCTCTGCTCATTAAAGTCACTCAGGAATGCAAAATGTTGGAGACCCCATATTAGCGCCTATTTTCTTGATTACTAAAGTGGAGAGGAGGGAACTTGGCAAATTGGGCGCTGGTTTTAAAAGCTTTTGTCTGGAAATGTCTCACTTCTGCTCACATTTTATTGGCTGAAGGAAGTCACATTAGCATGACTAATTTCAAAGGGGATGGAGAAGTACATTTCTACAGTGTGTTATGAGGAGGAGAGGATAATCGTTTTTAACTATTAATCTGTCAGTCAGAATTTGTGTTTTTGTACAATCTTGATAGGATTAAAATTCATGCACAAAAGTCCTGATCTCAATAATTACCACCAATTCTTTAGCCAAGTGAAAATTCCAGTTCTCCTGTATTTTATGTGTGTAGTTAGTAAAATACTCCTTTGTTTCTTTCACTCTTTCCTTTGTTCCATTTTGTGACTAAATATCAAAGAACTAATTAATATTAAATATTTTCAGTGATACTTTTTCAGGTAAATTAAGTTTTCCCCTTAGTTTATAAAGGTGAACCATTCCTAGGAGAGGAGGTGTGGGGACCCTTTAAGGAAAATTAGGTGGATTCTCATAAGTTGAAAATGTACTTATCAAAAATTTCATTGAGTAAACCATGAGTATCAAAGCTCTATTTATGCTAAAAATAATACCAAATTCCATTTAATGATCATCATTACATCAACAGTGACATTATAATATAACCTAACTGGGAATCTTCCCTTTATTAACTACTAACTGTTTAGCTGCTCTTTTATAGCAATTATACACTGTACTCATATAAATACACTCATGAACAAAATATGCATATGATACTCAATGTTATAAATACCAAAAAACAGATAAATGAATATATATGATATCACATTTACCTTCTTAATTGACATCATTGGATGTATCATGCATATATAAATGTGTACGTTAGCAAATCCAAGCACAGCTTCAGTGCAGCATGACTACCTATGCAACTGTGGAGACAATAGTATAGTGGCTCCTGTCTGCTCACCTGGCTCCTCTCCAAGTACAGGAAATCTAAATTAGCCCTCCTTCATGAAAAAAAGTAAGCAGAACTTAGGACATTCAGTGAAACTCTACAAGCAATCAAAATATACTGACCTACCTAGGGATATCATGGGGTAAAATGAAGTATTGATCATACTTGCAAATTGTTTATAACAGTCACATCTACAGTTACTCTTAAAAACATTGTTATTATTATTATTATTGTTACTATTATAGGAGTAGTTTCTATTGTTTTGTTCTGGAATGACTCACCTGTTGCAGAAGAAAATGGCCAAGAATAACTGACTATGTTGAAATATTAAATGGAAGGAGTGGTGGAGAGCAATTTTGGTTAAAGAAACATAAACTATGTCCCTGTAGATTGATGAATTTCAGAGTGAAGAATGAAAACGGAGTGAAGAACGTATGAGTGAGAATAAAAGGAAAGGAAATGCATAATATTGTTGTACTGCTAGAATATATCCTCAGCACAGAGAATATTGCCTAACACAGAATAGGTGTTCAGTAAATATATTTTTGAATGAAAACGTAGAAGGAGGGAGGGAAGGAAATAAATGGATAAGAATTCCAACAGAAGACAGACAATGATATCTTAGATTGGTAACCTGGCACAGATGCCAAATATAATGATGTTGGAACATAAGCCTTTTGTGAACGTATTATTCTGCCAACAGAAAAACCTGTAATGATTCTTGACTTTCTGGTAAACAGTATTATCCATCAGAAAAATGAGGAGACAAGAAGAGAATTGCTATATACTCTATGTTTTAGTTCAGTCAGGCTGCTATAACAAAATACAGGTTGAGTATCTCTTATCTGAAATACTTGGGACCAGAAGTTTTTTGGATTTTGGATTTTTTCAGGTTTTGGAATATTTGCATGTACATGATATGAGGTATGTTGGGGACGGGTCTAAACATGAAATCCAATTATTTTCATATACTCATCATACAGGACAGCCTGAAGGTAACTTTATACAATATTTTAAGTAATTTTGTACACGAAACAAAGTTTGTGTTAAGTATTTACATATGGAATTTTTCACTTGCAGCATCATGTTGGTGCTCAAAATGTTTCAGAGTCTGAAGCATTTTGGATTTTCGGATTAGGGATGCTCAACCTGTACCATAAAGTAGGTATCTTATGAACAGCAGAAATTTATTTGTCATAACTCTGGAAGTTGTGAAGTCTAAGATAAAAGTGCCAGCAGATTTGGTGTCTGGTGAGGACCCTGCTTCCTGGTTCATAGAACTGTGCCTTCTCACCGTGGTGAAAGGGGTGGACAGGCTCCCTTGGGCCTATTTTATAAAGGCACTGATCCTATTCATGAGGCCTCCGCCCTTATGACCTAATCACCTTACCAAAGGCTCCACTTCATAATACTATCATCTTGGGTGTTAGCATTTCTACATACTGATTTTGGACACGAACATTCAGACCATAGTACTCCATAACAGTATTTCTAAACATTTTTGGATCAGAAATTCCTTTGAGAAAAATTTACTCAAAGCTGTCACTTGTAATCCCAGTGCTTTGGGAGGCTGAGGCAGGAGGATCGCTTGAGCCCAAAAGTTTGAGGTTGCATTGAGCTATGATTGTACCACTGCACTCCAGCCTGAATGACAGATTGAGACCCTGTCTCTTAAAAAAAAAAAAAAAGACCTGTAAACCTCTCCCTCCAAAATATATTTATACATATGTACATATCCCATAAAGTCTTATATACCATTTGAGTAGTTTTGTGGACCCATAAAACTTATCCATTGGTTAGTAATATTTCTTATTAATAATGGGATGTTAGATTTAATAAGTTAAATAGGAAAGAAGATTTCAAAATTTCAGGAAAAAAGTGTCTCATAACCAGAAATTCTATAAGGAAATAACTTTCAGTATTTATGAGAAGCTTTAAAAATATAATTAGAAAATACAATAGAAAATAATGGCAGTGAAAAAGATACCATTGAGAGTGAAAAACATATACAAAAAAAGAAAATGGAAAGAGCACAGCAGTGCAAGGAAACAACACAAAGGTCTGAGATCAATGTCAGAAGGACCCAAACCCGGAGCAAGCTGAAGTATAGTCTACAAAACTAACACAGCTCTTCCATCAGGTCCCACAATATCAAAGGGTATAGCCAGTTACCAAAGCAAAGGTAGTCTTCCTCTGCATTGATCCTGGAGTACAAAGCAGAAGCAAAATAATTACTTTACTATTTTCTACAAAGTATACAATTAGCCCATCTTATCAACCTCTTACAAACTTCCTCTAGTCCCATCTGTTCTTCCTTTTTCTACCCTCTGCCCTCTCCTCCACCCTCCAGGGACATGGCTTCTCCTAGACTACACAAGGCCATGGTCACAGAGATCCAGGTACCTGCCACATGTGGAAAAGTTCTCTTGGATCAAGATAGTCTCCATATTTCTAGGGAGCTCATTTGTTAGGGTTATCAGACTCATCAGCATAGAGCTGCTGGGAAACAAACCTGTACTTTTGTTGCCAGTATTGACTATCTCTCATTAAGTAATTATACTTTTTTAAATTTTTTTCTACTTTCCACTAAGGTTGGGGAAGGGAACAGAAAAAGGCAAGAATAGTGAGGAGGCTAGAAAACCACTACATCAGTCCCCAACCTTTTTGACCACGGCCTGGGGATTGGGGACTGCAGCAGGGGATTTAGGATGAAGACAAGGAAGGTACTGTTGGCACACTGGGTGTGCAGGAAAAAATAAGTACATTAAAGTATACTTCAAATACTTATAATCTCGGTGCTTTTTATATAGCCTTTATATTGTTATGTTTTTTACAATGAAGTTATAGATAACAAAATTATATGGCCATAAAATCTAAAATCTTCTTCAAAACTAACTCATATTTATCATTAACTATACATGTCCATAGATTGTTTAAGTAAAATAAATGCTTTAATTAATTCATTAAATATTTATAAAAATATACCATATGCCGGACATTGTGCTAGAGATATAATGATGAGCAAAACATATACAGGTCCTGCCATAATAAAACTCAAAGTAGTGATCTCCTACAATAAAATATCAAAATAATAAATGAAATCAAATCTTTTATGAAAGCATTTTATATGTTTTTATAAATGGAGCTGCTCAGGAAAATGAGAACATTACCTTTTGAGTATATTACTCCAAATACTGTATACAAAAAACTTACTCCTGAAGCAGTGGTATTTACCACCAATGTTTATAGAAATTAAATTGAAAACAAAAATTATACCATGACAGGTTTCATTGGATATACAGTGGACATATTTCAGTAGTTTCTGAAGTATCTTGTGGATTTTTTTTTTATTTCAGCGTATTATGGGGGTACAAATTGTAAGGTGGATTTTTAATATTGGTTTAGCATGTAAAAGACAGTTTTACCCAATGATGGCCTTGGTTGTTAATGGTTTATATTAGTGGAAAGCTGTAAAATCATCCAAAGACTCTGTTAGCATTAGAATAATAATTTACCAAGACAATTACCACATACTGGAATTTTTTGCAGCTCTAATTCAGTATTATTAATAATGGATAAAATTGCACTTTTCTCAGGTTGCTGTGGGCAGCAGGGAATTATTTCAATGAATATTTCAGCACATTATTTTAATCATTGTTCCACCAAATCCAAGTGGGCAATATTTTATACTTCTTAATTCAGTCTACTAAGAAACCAGGGTCATTAAATTGCAAACTATTTGTAATGAGGTCTATGCTGTGATTTACAAGCCTTGTTAAAAACAGTGTAAAAGAAAGCAAACTGCGCCATTAATACTTGTAATTTGATGCTGCATTTGTTACTAAACACCCCATGATTAATGTTTTAGTAAAAGGAAGAACATTGTAAAAAAAAAAAATTAAGGGCAGAGCCAAGTGTTATAATGCCTAAAATATAAGAATATTACTACTTTAAGTTTTGTTCATTTGTGGAGGAAACATGTATATAAACACAATGGTAAATTATAAATATCTCAAAAATTATCTTAATTTTCCAGTGAGACCAAATAAATAAAGCTTCAATTTTATGGGAAAAAAAACAACACATTTCTGGTTATACATTGTTACTAATAGGAATTACTATATTTTTATTTTCCCATTCTTAGCCAATTGCACGATTTCTGGCGTTTGGATTACTGGGAAGATGATCTTCGTCGAAGGAGACGATTTGTTCGCAATGCATTTGGCTCCACTCATGCTGAAGCACTGCTCAAAGCTGCAATAGAATATGGTTAGTACCAAAGTCTTTTACCCAAAAATACTTCTGGATGTGAAGTGACTCTTTGCAGTTGTGATTGAGAACTTATGTTTTTCACTAATATTTAGTGTTCTTCATGTCGTAAGTCAGAAATATTTTGTTCTGTTTCATCCTTCAGCATTATTTAGGTTATACTTAACCCAACATTTCCCATACTAAATATATTTTAGACCCTTCAACTTCTTTTTAAGAGATTAAAAGACTCCACATAGTTATTAACCAACTTCCTTTTCATACAGCCTAGAACAAGAATAAAATCAATTTCTTTTTCAGTGTCTTTCAAACATTGGTAACCATGACCCATGGTAAAAATATATATAAATATTACATTGTGATTCTGTACTCTCAAACTTATATATTTTTATATATAAACTTATATGTACTATGTGAATATATATGCATATATATGACGTTTTTATATATTCATATATATACATACATATGTGTATATATAACTGAAACAAATGTTTTATTAATAAACTTCTTACATGTCATTTTGTGTTTTAATCTCCCTCTATTCTTTTCAGTTTAATAAAATAAAATAAAAAATCCTGTTAGATTCTGCCAATTAAAATTCCCAGTCCTCCTACAGTTTGCAAATTAAGTTTGAAAAAGATGGCCCTCCATTTTCAATATCATCAACTATCACACTACTGTAGAACTATGCCCTAAATTATCTTTTATAAAATTTATAATAAATATCGAATATCAAAATATTTTTGTACTTTAATAAAAATGCTGCCACTTGTCCATTAAGAAGTATGCTCAAGAACATTTGGTGTATTTGCCCATTTTTAAATGCTCTAACAAAGTTAAGTTTGGTTAAACATATCAGAATCTTATAAACCACATACACTGAGGAAATACCAATAATGAACACTGGGCTGGGCACCGTGGCTCTCTCCTGTAATCCTAGCACTGTGGGAGGCCAAGGTGGGAGGATTGCTTGAGGTCAGGAGTTTGTGACCAGCCTGAGCAAGAGTGAGACCCCGTCTCCACTGAAAATAGAAAAATTTAGCAAAGGATGATGGGGCACGCCTGTAGTCCCAGCTACTCGGGAGGCTGAGGCAGGAGGATCGCTTGAGCCCAGGAGTTTGAGGTTGCTGTGAGCTAGGCTGACACCACGGCACTCTAGCCTGGGCAACAGAGTGAGACTCTGTCTCAAAAAAAAATTAAAAAATAATGAACATTGTTCATATATTTTTGTTATTATACACTTTGTTCTCTCAATTACTTGTTTTATTATATTTATTTATTTGCGAGTAATAAATGAGCCATCTGTTTTAATACTCACCATTGCTTGGTAAATAGTTTTATATCATACAATAGTTTATATCATGTTATACCATTCATGTTCTTAATGAATTGAACAGGGAAAATGTTTAATCCTCATTAAAAGACAAAATGTGCAAAGCTTTTAAAAGTTGTCATCCCAGTAACCTATTAATTGCTGTAACTTAATAAAGCTCAAAATATCATTAAATAAATACATGAGGATTTCATCTGAATCTATTATACCTAAGATAAAAGTTACAAGGTAACTTTATATAGTAAAAGTAACTATGGGAAAAAATATACTAGAAAAAATTATAGTCGGCCTTGCTATAGGCAATTTCTTTAATCAACTCAAAGGATTGCCTAAGGATTTTAGTACCCTAAAGATTTTATACCAAGTTAAAATGAGGTGTTATCTTTATGATCCTATACGAGCGATTCTTAGAAATATCTGCCTACTTAGCAGTGGCATGCTTTATAATATGAACTTAAAGTTATTAAAACTTCATTTAATTTGCCCAATAATTTAGACTTTTACACCAATACATCTGAATTTATCTCATTTCAAATTAGAAACATCTAGAGAGAATCTGTAACAGAGGTTAAGCTATGGTGATATCATTAGTGATACTGAATTGCCAAAGCTTTAATTATATAGGATTCACATGATACTATATTCCACGTTCTACAGGTTACTTAAAAAAAAGGCTTTGTTAGAAAAATATTTTTTTTGTTTCTCCTTAAAGGTGAATACTTTAAATTTTGTGTTTAATTTTTTAAATATTTCTGTTAGTAAACCAATGTCAAAGACTATTAGAAACCAATTTTAAAATCTTTACTGTAAAATCTTTTTGAAACTGATAGTCATATTTTAGTAAAAATAGCTATCATTAATGAACCTAAACTGAAAAATAATACTCTGATTTCAAAATAGATAAAAGGGGTAAGTGATACTACTCTCTATGTGTGGTGTAAGTGTATTTTAAAATACAATATTTATGAATTTTAAATGCTGGATCATCAACAGTATTCAGAGCCTATTATCCCTCTTGGGTTCTTTTATAAATGAAAAGAGGAGTATGTTTTTGTTTTAAACATACTGAGAACAAAGACCACATCTACACCATAAAATATTCAGGAAATCTACATGATGCCTATGCTAGGGTTACTCCTTGGCCATTTTCAGGGTTAAGATCATGGAGTGGAAGACAAAAGAGAACTAAAACAGTTCTACCTCCAAAAACAAATCTCTTCTAACCTTCATCACAGTTCACTTCTATGGACTTTTGGAACTGAGTAGAGAGTTGGGAGTAAAATATGGAAGATACAAAATGGTGAGTGGGAAGCACTCCCTAGACTGATCTATACGTAGAAGTAGAGGGAGGAATTACAAACTGCCAAAAGAAAAATGTAGTATCATGCCTTCTTCCTACCTCTTAATGTGCCCTGTAATCTATGTATAAAGTATTTCTGCAAAAGAAATACAAAGTAGAGGGTGAGGCAGGAAGAATGCTTGAGGCCAGGAGTTCAAGATCAGCCTGAGCAACATAGCAAGAGATCATCTCTACAAAAAAAATTTTAAAAATTAGCTGGTATGGTGGTGTGCACCTGTAGTCCTTGCTACTGGGGAGGCTGGGGCAGGAGTTGAAGACTGCAGCAAACTATGATCACACCACTGCACTCCAGCTTGAGCAACAGAGGGATAATCTGTCTCTCAAAAAAGAAACAAAGAAAGAAAAGAAAGGAAAGAAGGAAAGGAAAGAAATGAAGGGAGGGAGGGAAGAAGGAAGAAAGGAAGGAAACAAGTGTTTAAAGAAAAGTAAATGTTAGTAATTATTACAAAGCACTTTGTAAAAATAGATGTTGAAAAACTTAATAGAAAACAGATTTTGTATATTTAAAAGAAAGATTTTGTATTCACGGATTGCCAGGACATCCATATAAAAGTTAAAAAAAAAAAAAAACAAACCAGCCCATTGTCTGGACACTCTGTCTGCCGTTAAACATCGAAATGTGTTTCAGTATTTTGAAGTCTGGCAGTGTATAGAGTAACATCCAAATGATTGAATGTTTTGGAGTTGTGCGGACATAGATTAAGATTAAGAATTTGCACAGGCCTATAAATTCTGAGTTAAGCTTTTATGATATTAATAATAATTTTAATTTAAATTAATACTTCCTCTATGTTAAATAATTACAGTATTTCAGTTTCCCTATTGTTAAATTCTATCTTGAAAGTTCAACATTAAATGTATAGAATCTCTGATGAAAACTTTGGTCAAAAAATGTTGTATTCATATACATGATAGTAACAAAATATGTTTTAGGAACAAAAGAACATATTATAGAAGGAACTTTCAGTATGGCTAGAAGTATCTGAATCAGTGATCAAAGTTTTCAGAATTTTAGACATGTATATGTTGGGAGAACAATCTTAAATTACTCAAAAAAGGAATATTTACATGGCCATCAAAACAATCCTTGGAATTTGAATCACTATTAATGTAGTATACTGTGTTTCAAGAATATGAGCCCATATTAGTGTAACATAAGTGAAATTGATTTAGCAGATTTCATGTTTCAATAAAAATATTTTGAGTTACTTGATTTATCCTGATATCCTAAGTTCAGCCAAATTTTATTTTATTTTAGATTAAATTATGTGTAAGTTTTCATGTGATGGGAAGGAACATTTAGCCATAATTTGGATTTCATGACATTATTTTCAGGCATTTCATTTGGACCCTTAAATAGAGTATAACATTGCCTTCATTTAAATGAGCAAACAATCAAAATTGGATATAATTTCAAGAAAACAAAGGACAATCATTTTATTTCATATTTTCTTTGAAAAGCTTTCCCTTCGATTTCATTATTGAAACTTGGTTGACCTTTTTCGGTTGGAAAATATCCTTCACACCACGATGGAGTTTTTCATGCTTTTTAGGAATACTGAGTTGAATAATTTATGAGGTTGTCATGTGCAAAAGATTTTGTGTGATTTGATATACTTTCACCCTCTGGTGTGGGAATGTGATTAATAAAAACCTAGAGGCATATAATTTTTTCCCTGATGTTTAATGTTCTAATTTCACATGTATTGAATGTGTTATTTAGGTGTGTTCTTGTAGTAAAATCTCATGCAAGTGCAAATTTAATTGATTACCAGGAATTTTACAGACCATAGCAGTGGAAGAATATAAGGGAAATATTTTAAAACTCATAAATGCATCTTCTGTCCTGCATGGTTTTCTTCTGCAGGGCAAATTAGCTAATAGGGAAATGACTGAAAAAGGAGGATTTTGTATATTGTATATGTATTAAAGTTAAAACGTAGACTAGTCAACCCTGGTACATTTCTAATACTTGAAGATTATGGCTGTCAAAGAATAGTATAAAATCTTAATAAGTTTGGTTGTCTTTGTTGACTGTCAGTGATCATTTAGGACCTCTTTCCCTTCCATAAAATTACACTGGAACAATGTTTCATCAAAACCCAAGATCGCAAGTGCCTCCACGTCTGTGATCAAAGACATGATCTTAAATAGGTCTGATCAGGCGTCACAGAAGAGGGCAGGCTGCTTCCGCCTGAGGGGAAAAAAAACATGGTGCAAAGATGACAAAGTTAATCAGTCATTTCTTTGGCAATAAATAATAAGATATGCTGAAAACTGCAAATGAGAACATTCTTAGGTTCCTCAGAGATGTGTCTGCTTAACACCTGATTTATCTAAGCTTGTGAAGCCATCAAGATATGACCTTGATGAATAAAAAGCAGCTCTGTAATGAATCTGGAATTAAATTAGTTTTGATGGTATGTGCATGGCTACTGTAATGTGCTAGTTGCAGTCATCAAGAAACAGGAAATGCACTAAGAATAAAAAAATACCTAGGAAGCTATATAGTTGTTGAGAAAGAAGCTGTTGAATAATATGACTTCATTTTTAAAGAGTTGATGGTTATTGTAACATTTGTGAAAGAAGATTTGATTTTTTTAGCCTAATAACCTACCGTGCTATGGAAAGACTCTAGTAAACATCTTTATTGTTATTCATTGATAACTCCATTTTAGTTGGTATATTATTAATTGGATCTCCATAATTGGAATGAAATAAGTGATCTGGTTATGGTTAAAATAATTTATTGAAAAGGTAATGATGTAAATTTTTTTAAGAGAGGGAGAGAGAGAAAGACATGCAGGAAAGTGTCTCTTCAGCTCTTTTTGGTTTTCGGTGTCATATTTTAGTAACATAGACTTGTCTTTACCCTATGTTTTTCACAGTCTCTTAAAATAATTTAAATGGATTACATAAAGACTAAGTTACAAAATATGCTTATAAAATGCATTTAACAGATATTATATAGCATTTTTCATATCACCAAATGTCCCAACAAGCCACTCACTTTTATGTTGAAGATTCAGATTTTAGACTTTAAACAGATTCAGAGGAATCAGGTAACTATTAATTTAAAAGCATTTATGGCATAGCTTCTGCATGCCATGTATGTGCTAGATTCTAGATTTAGAGATTGAGACAGTTTCTGTCATCTAAACAGCACATATTTTAGTTCATGGTTCTCCACTGGGGTGGAGGTCAGGGTATGCTACTGGCATCTAATGGGTAGAAACCAAGAATGTTGCTTAAAATATCTGATCCCACACAGGACAGCTTCCCACAGCAACAACAACAAAAACAACAGAAATCTAACCCAAAATGTCAGTAATACCAAAGTTGAAAAACCCTGGTCTAGTGGAAAGAAAGAAACAGTTATTGAAGGAGGTAGTAGTTCCCAGAGGAGCACAGGGGAGACATAGACTCACTGATCCTGGTTGGAATAGGCTTCATAGAAGTAATGATTTATGAATTGTCCCAAGAGAAGATTATGATTTAACAGGTGATAAGGGAAATAAAGGCAGAGGTAATAACAGAAATTACCAAGGCATGGAGGCATAAAGGACCCTAACTTGCTCCTTTGAATGCCCTCAGTGTTTTGCATTTGATGATAAATCACTTTGTAAACGTTACAGAAAGTATTTTTATTTAGATGTTTCATATTCTCAGATAAAACAAAAACCTTTTGAGGACAAGATTTAGATCTTCTATTTATTCCATTTTGAGCATCCACATTAATAAAATTCTTTGTGCTTGTTGTTCAGTTGCTATTTTTTATTTAATTGATCACTGATGAGTTTCAAGTATACAAAGAATATTAACCACACCATTCATCACTTCGGGTAACAGCATTAAAGAATAGGTTTTCTATGGACTAGGTCTAGAAGTATGGTATTTTCAAATTATTGCTGACTGACATGGAACTAATTTATATCACTGCATAATATTGCTTACATTCTTTTAGACTAATTTCTGATAAAGTGTACACCCAATTGCATTTATAAATAATTAGAATATAGTATGATAAATATGTTTATCAGCATGTATTAAAAATGCTAGGGAGCTCAGTAAAGAGGGTTACCTAACTGAAGAAATATATTTTAGCTGATCTTAAAAGGATGAATGGAAATCTTCTCAAGTTAGTGCATGGGAGGGTGACATTGTGGAGAAAGAAACCACATAACACAATATAACATTTCCAAGGAATGGAAAAGGGTGCTATATGATGGAACACAGGATAGTATGGGGAGATAGTAAGAAGATGAGGCTGAAAAAGTAATTTCTGGCCATACCATGAAGGAGACTGTCGATAAGAGCCATTAATGGATTTTTATTTGGGAAAAATGACAGACCATAGAAGTAGGTGACATGCTAAATTGTAAGTGGTGGATAGAACTAAAACTCAAACTAAATACTATCCTCTTACTCTACAATATGTTGCTGTCAATACATTTGGAATTTTCTTAACTGTGAAGGCATTATTGAACGTATCCCCACTATAAAGTTTGCCTGCTAATTTTTGGCTCACTCTTACAGCCTGTCATCCATAAAGATACATCAAAATAGATTAACTTAGTATCATTCACAGGACGTGTCATTTATAAAAACATTTTTAAATGTTTTTGGTGTTTTTAAAAGTGCTTTTTAATAACCTGTATCAGTACCATCATTTAGATACTCCATTTTTTTTAACAGAGACATTTTTGTTAGTTACCTCTTTCTTCCATGTCTTTGAGCCAGTTGCTTGTCCCAAAAATCTCCTACCTCGAGTTCCCATAGTCTCATACTTTTCAAGTGAATTTCCCACATTGAACTTTGTGGCAGGCTTTAAAAAGAAAAACCAAGCTTCATTCCCGAGGTTAATGCCACCCACTCCCCGTCCTCTCAGTCCTCTTTCAAGTTGTCCACTTTATCTTTTCTTTCATTCCAATGGTTGCCAAACTTTCTAACTTCTATTCTGCTACTCATCTGCCATCTACCCTTTTTGGCGCAGATGCGGGTTTCTTTCCTTTGTCCCTCCTTCTCTCCCTCCCTTCTTTTCTCTCTTCCAGAAAAAAAAAAAATGCTCATTATGAGAAATCTTTTAAAAAGGAAAAAGAAATTATACAAGGGGGAAAATCACCCGTAGTCATCTATGTAAAGATAGCTGTCTTTACCATTTTGATGTATTTATTTCATTTTAGTCTTTTTCCATGCATATTGTGTCTTAGGGACCAAACACTATGCAAGGTACTCAAATAGTCAGGAGATGAATAATGCATCGTCTCTGCTCTTTATGACATTTAGAGGGTTCAAAACTGGCCCAAGTTTTCTATATATTTTATCATGTTTTTTCACAAGCAAAATGTGCCATGTGATTTTTAATCTAATGATACCCCATTTTAACTAATTAAAAATCACCCTAACTTCGTGGCCAATCAAAATCCTACCAAGTAATATCCAGTCTAAAATGCAGAGAGATTACACATTTACCATCATGTATATTCTTAAAATATGGTTTATTAGATTTCCTTTAAAAAGCATAGAATGCAGTTTTTTACATTGACTCCATTAAAAAGATTATTAAGTTAACATTTCATACTTACATAATGCTTCACTTAAATTCAGTATTTTCTTGCACCTTTTTAATTGCATTTTTCTGCTTAAAAATGCTGTTTATGAATATCCTCTCTGTTGGTCTGCTCTAAGAAATATTGCTTACATATGAATATTTTGAATTAGGAATAAATGAAATTCTGTTTTTGCTGTCAGAACCAAATTGTAAAGACGCATTGCATGTCTTTGAAAATCAGTATACTCTATTAGCAGCCCTGTCAATATAAAAAGTGCATTCCATTTCCACCTCTTGCTCTAATAACCTTTTCTGTGTTACTCTGAGGCAGTTCACATAATCAGAGTATATTGTCAGCTTACTGGAGTTGGAGAAGCATGAAATGAAAATCACGTTAATATTGATCCAGTTCTTTACTCGCACGTGTCCTTGATGTCCTTTTCCACTGAGCAATAACTGTTGGGGTTATGTAGCCATTTTCTTATCTTCTTTCTTAAATTCCAGTAAATTGTTTACAAGCATAACTAATCTGAATAAGAATTTAGCACTTGGATATAATTTCTGTAAACATTTAATCTTAATTAATACCCAGATTGCTAATACTGCATGTGTAATATACCACTGAAATATTTTCCCCCAGCTTTTCAGAAAACAGCTTACCTGAATGTATAATGCCTGTGTCTAGTTTAAAACAATCAAAAGTCTGTACAAATCCCTCTTTGGTAAGAACACAAAGGATGCTGTCCTCTAATTTTGTGTAATTTAATGATGTGCTAAAATGGACCATAAATGACATCAATTATTGACTTAGGTAAGGATTGCCATTTTTGAATCAAGTTCTTTATAAATCTGAAGCTACTATCTTGGGTTTTTAATTTTATGGTCGTATAAATAATATCTATTTTGGATTACACAATATAGTTTTTGTTAACAAAAATAAATTGAAGTAGAAATCATGGTTCGATTGATTCATTCAGACTAAAAATACTCACAACTAAGAAAAGAGGAATTCAATATCTGAACTCTCCAGATTTTATATCTGTATTTATTAAATGTGTTCAATAACTACTCAGATTTTACATAAAATATGTTTGAAACAACAAATAGAAATAGTCTATTTAAATAGAAACCATGTATTTTATTTATAGAAATACTCACCTTCATAAAATTATTTTTGTTTTTTTTGATAAAGTAAGATTCCTGACTCAGCATCAGGTATAAAAGAATAAAAAGATGCTTGAGATTTCTAGTCATTATTTCATTCATGTTTTAATTCAGTATCACTAAGTTTTCACTACTGGGATTTTTCTACTAAAAGGTCTCTTTTCTTTTAAAAAAAAATTCTGTTCTGTACAGAAGATGATTTGATTTTTTTGTCCTTAATCTTCAGTAGAAAAGTCTTTCCCTTTAGATCATCATAATTTATGTTTCTTAAGGAAACATACTATAAAGTCAAACACAAAATTAAATTTTGAACTTAGATGATTTATAAAGAAAACATTTACTTGATAGTAAATAATTGCTACGGTAAGGTGTGTTTTATGTATCTATTATATTTCTCTCACAGATACACAGATGGAAAGTCAGCATAAAATGTTTTAGAACAATAGGTTTCTCAGTATAATAAAAAGTATTTTTTCATCTTTTTTTGAAATGTTCAAAATTGTAAACTTCTCAGCAATAAATTGATTCATACATGTTATTGCATGAGATCATGTCACTATATCTTATGTAGTTAAATGAGAGGTATATTTATCGTAAAGTCTTTTCTTTTCAGTGGAAATTAAATAATATTTAGATACTGCGGTCTCCAACTCCCAGGCCACAGCCAGGTACCAATCCATGACCTGCTAGGAAAACAGGGCCGGGCATCACTGCCCGAGATCCGCTTCCCCACTCCGTCTGCTGCTGCCCCTCCACCCCTGCTCCGCCCCCCGGCCCCATTCTAGTAAAAATTGACTTCCATGAAACTGGTCCCTGGTGCCAAAAAGGCTGGAGACCACTAAAAGCACTGCTCCGAAAAGGTATTTGTTGTTCTGACTTGAGTTTCAATGAGAAAAAGTAATCTTTATTTTTAAATTTCCCAAAATATTCATGTTATTCATCCTTTTAAAAGAAAGCATTTAGGGCCGGGCGCGGTGGCTCACGCCTGTAATCCTAGCACTCTGGGAGGCCGAGGCGGGTGGATAGCTCAAGGTCAGGAGTTCAAAACCAGCCTGACCAAGAGCGAGACCCCGTCTCTAAAAAAAAAAAAAAAAAAGCATTTAGGTTTGAAAGCGAATTGCAACATTTTATCTTACTTACATAGTGACAGATTTTGTCAAAACCCATTGAACAAGCTAAAAACATTGTGAAATGGTATATATTGAAAAGAATTTCCCCTTTGAAAAAGAACGCCATCCTATGAAACTGCTTTCCAGATGTTTAGAAACAGAATTTTTCCAATAATACATTTAGGTAAAATTAAAATGAGACTAAATTTCCATTCTGCCAGTGTACTTCCAAAGATCTCCTTCCAAAGATGAAAAAGAAGTCTATATTAGATGCATTATCGTTTGTTGAGAAAGCAGAAGTTCTTTTCCTTCAAATATCTAAGATATTAAACACATGTATATTAAGATATCTATATACATAACTGAAAAGCATATCAACTACATTGATACTTATATAATTTTATTTAGTAGTATCTTTAAATAAATAAAATAGTTATTGAGGGAAAACAGTTTTAAGTATAAGCTGTTTACACTCCATTCAATTTCACAAGCCCTTCATAACACCTGTGCTACATGCTATTTTTCCTGCCTTGAGGGAGCATTCAATTTAGTAGAAGAATTGAAGGCTCCTCTTGCATTATAATGAATATAAAAAGACTGTTATAACAGCATGGTGGAAGGAAGAATATTAACTCCACTGAATGAGAAGCAACCATCCTTTCTTGAATATCTGATAATATCTGATATTGGATGGGCATAGTGCCAAGACCTTGGATTTGTGCTTTATCTTGAGTTTTTAAATCTACTTTTATAACTTTTACAAACAATAAAATATTGACTATGTTCTTCTTCCATTTTAAATTGTGTATTCAGTATACTCTTTTAATATTCTAATTTTTTGTCTTACCTATTTTATCAAAATTTTAACATTTTGGATGCTTATTGTGTAAATAATCTTCACACATTTCCATTGTGTCATTTTAACTTTGCAATAATCCTGTAAAAGTTTGGTTGGATGATACTTACTATTCCTCTTTCACACATTGGAAAACTGAAATTTATAAGATTGGTATGGATTTTTCAAACAATATTCCTAATGGGTATTAGCAAGAACAATAAAGTAAGAATAGCAAATCACACAGTCCAACTTTCTCATTTATGAGGAAACTGTAAAAGACATAAAAAGAGAAGTTACTGAAGTAGCATGCATATAAAATGATTAATATGTGAACTATGTTTAAGTTTTTTCATGTGCTTACTCAACATTTATTACCACTTTATTTGACACTTGAAACACTTAGAAATTAAAGTTCAGTGTAGAATCCCCAAATAAAAGACTCCAAAATGAACAATGATAATATATTAAGGCTTGTTTCTACGATACAAAGGTTATACAGAGAAGGGAATAATCAACCAAACTGAGTCTTGAAGGACAAGACAGGTAAGAGAATTCCATGGAGAAGAAATTCTTTGTGTCAGACTTAAAGATTTGAGACAATGTGGCATGTATGGGGACAGAAGCATTCAGCTCTTGGGGAGTATGAGGTGCAAAGAGGCCAAATCAGTAAATTAGTGAGGTTAAGTAAACAGAGCCAGGTCATTAGCTAGAGCCCTTTATTTAAGTTGTCCAGATAAAATAACAATGAAAATGTATTCTTCCATAGCTGTCATACATAAAATATAGATATACATATACATACATACATATAATATATGTAATTTTGAATAAATCACAAATTTAAGCCATAGTTCTACAATAAATATAAATAATAATACCATAAAACTGGTAAGAAGCTGATTCCATGCTAAAACAGGCTTATTGTGGGGTTATATCTATTCTCTTTGTGCATTAGCCACATGTATATACTATTTATGTCTTGTCTATTATTGAGCATTACTTTCTTCTTTAGTATAGATGTTTTAGAGTTGACTGTAGTATAATTTCTTAAACAGAAATAAAGTGTTGTGTAGTATTTTCCTTTAAATGGTTTATATTTATCAATAGAAAAGATCATAAAGAGCAAATGAACTAATTTCTTTGCCTTGATTGTTTGGCCATTCCAGGTAGACATATTCTTTGATATTAGTAAGATGAGTAAATGTCTCCCATTTTTCATTTCTGTATTTCAACTTAAGCTTATTTAAAATGATAATTATTAATAATAACATAGTAGTAACAATAATACCAGAGTATAGTAACAGTACTAGCGACATTTTCATTCTCCTGTTACTTCGTTTTTAAAATATACTTCATTTCATGTGGATTTTTTATTATTAAGGAAAATTTTATGAAAATGGAACTTTAGGTTCATACAATGCAGTGTTTTATATTAGATAACATTTTCACATACAGAATTTCTGCAAGTATGTATATTCACTAAGAAGTCTGTGAATAGAATACTTTCATGTGGAAAATACTATATGTGTAATTTTGGATTTAGCTTCATTAATTTATAATTTGGTGACTTTTCTCTTGTGAAACTTTTAAATTTTATGGCATTTTAATGTTTTCATAGAAAATAGCATATATGTCTTTCCTATCATGCTTTACACATAATTCACATTTTCAAATCCAAGACATTCTGGTGGTTTGTGGTATTCGCTTGTTAATTTCTTGATGAATGGCTTAAGAGGCCAAGAAGTGCACTCAGTCCAACATGTCTTCTGAAGATAGATGATTGCAAATAATTCTCTTCCCAATCAGATTTTGATTTGTTGGATGTTAAACCAATTCTTTCTAAGGACAGTGTTTACAAGCCTTGTAATGAGACAGCCCTTTGAAACCTTATCTCTTTTTGCCTGTAATTTTGATAAATGAAACTCTAATTCATAAAGGTTATTGTGATTGAAAAGCACCTTTAGATCTCATACACTTTAATTTGGATAAATGTTTGGTGCAGTACCATAAAATCAGGACTTCTACTGAGCTGCAAACTGATAACACTTCAATAGTAATGATAAGTTCAGTTCGTTGATATGGATTAGTTTACTATATATCTTCTAAAGACATGATTGTTTTACTACTTTAAAACCAGAGGGAGTAAAATTGAAAGCTTCATACATGTTGCAGAGCTCACCTTCCTTCTACAACATTTTTTATTGGTAGATATTTATTTTGGTTACACAAGAGTAACATAAAGCTTTTTTACATGGCTGTGATACATGGAAAAACTTGCTTTATTAGACTGATTCACACGTAAAAGGCTTTCATGTAAACCAAGTTCTTTTTCGTGTAAATACATAGATTCTCCAGTTCTCCCCCATACTGAAGGCACATCACTAAGACTGATATATCCTGGGAACTTTAGATTTAGTAATAGCCAGAGGCAACTGTTATATCTGAGTTTATTCATGTATTCAAGATCTTGCTCTGTGCCAGGTAGTGTGCTAAGTACTGAGAATGCAAATACAAAATCATGCTTCCAGTCATCAATGAGTTTCCAGGCTATCTTGGAGATAAATAAGCAGTTATATTAACGGTATCTGTAACTACTACAGTAGAGGACTTGGGAGGTATGGTGGAAGTATGTGGGAAAGAGCATACAAGTCTACCTTAATAAATCAGAGAAGAAAATAAGGTGGGGGTTAAACTTCAACTTCAGTTCAGCAGGTGTTTGTGGCACACCTGCTGGGTGCCAGGCACAGAGGCTACAGAAATGAGGCTATAGCCTAGTAGAGAGGACAGACACATAACAGGTAACACCTATAGAGTGCCATCAAGTTATATGTAAGCTGTGAAGGTGCAGAGGGGTTGGTTAGGAAAGCCCCTGAAGGAAGTGAATTTTGAAGAGCAAGTAGGAATTAGCCAGATAAAAGAAGAAGGAAGAAACATACCATACAGAGGGGATTACATTAGCACAGGTAAAGAGGTATGTGAAAGCATGGCATATTTTGGAAGCTATAAATGGTCCAATATTGCTGAGAGGGGAATGGTAAAAACATGCAACTGGTGATAAGAGGATGAAAGGCCTTGGTAAGCCATGCTAAGAAGCTTAGATTTCATCCTCCAGTATAAGCCTTGCATTGAGTGTTGTTGATTGGGAAGAGTTAATAAACAATATTAATCAGGAAAATATTCTCAACTTATGTGTATGTTGTAATAATCACTCTGACAGAAGTATGGAAGATGATATGAGTAAGGCAGCTACCGAAGCCCTCCAGACCAAAACAATGGTGGCCTGAACTAGGACAGTGGCAGTCACCATGCAGGATGAATTCCTAGGTTTTTAGCTTAAGTAAGTGGGTAGGTCAAAATAGGAGGAAGAAGAGGAGCAAGAGACAAATAGCTCAGTTAGGGAAATGTTCATTTAATAATATCCAGGCAGAGATGTCTAGAAATAGGGCTATAAAGACCTCAGGAGAGACTTCTGGATTATTAATCATTGGATTTGCCTCTTTTGTTCTCAGATGATGTAAACTCTGTGTTTCTCAAACTAAGAAAGAAACAAGTTTTAAAGATAGGTACCATCAGAAGGTTACTATTGTGCTAGCTTTGTATCACCAGAAATCAAATAGAATTAAGATACATTTCTGAAGCATTCAGTGATCTATCCTCAATCTTTTATTCTAGAAATAAGAACTGTCTATGGGCCTCTCCCTTCTGATGTAGCATTGATTTGTAATAATGCTGTTTGTCTCTCAAGTATTTATCAAAACATATATTTAACAATCTATTACGTTATATTGTTAAGCTATATATTAACCACATTCTCTAGATGCTGTTATCCAGGAGGAGCTAGGATGACAGACTATAGACCTCTCAGCCAAATGACACTCTGTAATGGTATTGTGACGTGACTCTGTTCCTCAACATGCGTTTTTTTACTCCTTTCGCCTTTCTTTGAGTCAATTTTTTCGTGTTTTAGCAAACAGAATTGGCCCACAGTTACTGACAAAAAGAAGTTTGCAAACTGCAAAGGAAAAAAGAAAAAGGCTAACACTGTTTTATAATCCAAGTTTTATGACCGCTAGATGCACTTCCAAGAAAATGGTTGAGCAAACATCAATAGGCAGTAATGGACTGTTGGAAATCCTATGGTATGGGCCTGGGAGAATTGACCAAAAGTAGTATAAATTGTAACTGGAGAGAATTTTGGCCAGAGGCATGACATGATTTGGAGAGCAATTGCCTATATACACAATACCATAACATCCCCTAGAAATATAATACAACACCACCATATAGAACTGATTTATTAGGCTCTCATTTCTAGGAATATATCCACCACATCAAATGAGATATGAAGATATTTTCCTAGTTAATGCTGCTCATTGAAGCCTGTAGTATCCTAATATTGCAGCTCGAACACAGTAAATTGCATTTTCTTCCAAACTGAATTTCAACTTCAAGTAATGTGAAATAGAAGTATTTCTTTTGTGTATGCAGAGGGGGATGTATATAAAAATATAAATATATATGTATGCATGTATAAAATTTGCTTGCAGTTCAGATAATGTTAGATTCATTGTCACCTGCCAAAGCAGGTGCTTGAATGTAAATATGGAAATAATTTTGTTAAGCAGTCAAATTCATGAGGGTTTCAAATGCATTAGTTTCTAACTTGTACATTGATTGACATGTTAATGTCAAGTCAAATTTTGCTATATTTCAATTTTTCTGCTTATTATGTATTTTGATTTTGGCTTTTTATATTATTTTATATACCAAATTAAGGATATCATTTCAGAAAACTGCTATTTATTTCATTAATTGCTAAAGAAATAGCTATTGTGGAGTAGGTTTTATGTCTTCATAATTCTTAATTCCACCTTTCTGTAACTTTCCAGTGATAACTGTTATTCCTCTCAGATATGAATGCTTTCTTGTTTTTTCATACCTATCTCATCTACTTTCAAAATGATCTGATCAATTGATTAGCTAATTAACACTAAAATATAATTATGTAAAATTATGTAATTGTATGGATCAGAAAACTGAGTTTGAGGTGAAGTGCAGATTTTTGGTAGAATGTACAATGATCTTAAGAGTCATAAGACATGGATTATGGAGTCCTTTCTCACCACTAGCCAACTGCTGGGTCCCTCAACAATGCATGTAGCATTCTTAGCCTATTTCTTCACATGCAAAATAAGGATAAATGATTGTACTCCCCACTTCTCACAGAAGACCAGACAAGATAAAGAAGGTTAAAATGTTCTGTAATTGTAAACTAATATGTAAATACAACATATAATTTTAATAAAGTAATCAATTATTTGTAATACTATGAACAAAAACAATCATAGTAACCTAAATTGTCATATTTTGGCTGTGATTAGGCACTGAAGAAGATATAGTAAAGTCAAAGAAAACATTCAGAAGTCAGGCAATAGTGAACCAGAATGCAGAGACAGAACTCATGCTGGAAGGAGACGATGATGCGGTCAGTTTGCTACAGGAGAAGGAAATCGACAATCTTGCAGGTAAATTTTTAAATATTTTTTTCTGTTTGTTTGAATAAATACACACAGAGTTACTGAATTTAAAATCTATTTCCTGGTGAATAAATGTGTGCCAGTGGTTTTAACAATGCTCAATCATGTGAATGTTAATGATTTACTTTATCTCATTTCTAGTATTGAAGAGAATACCCCAAACAAATGTGTATTTTACTGGCAATGAATAAATAGCATCAACTTTCTAATGAAGAGCAACTTTTTATATAGGAGATCTCTCTTATGCATAGTATAAATTATTCATGTATAACTGCCTATATAATTGGACAGTAGGATAGACTCATCAAATAGACTCATTTGATGTACATACGTCTCTAATATGCTAAGAGCCATGAAGAATAGCCCCTTGAGCTAGGTGACCATCACTTTTGCCCTTTCCTGCCTGTTGTGACTCTATGGAATGTACCTCCCACTGCTGTTTTGTTATCTAGCCTCACACTGCTAATCCCCTACCACCTCAGTTTCACCTTGTCCTAATGCTGGTCTAAGGTCCATTCTAGATGGCATCTGTAAGGGACCAGATGAGGGATGGATATCTTAGAATATTGGTTGGTAACCTTTTTTGGGTTTCAAAACACTATGAATCTGATGAAAGCAGATTGCTTCATACATACAATTTCGTACACAATTTCAGAGTATTCACTGACCCCTAGAAACCAGTCCATGGAATCATATCCAGATCTCCAGTTTAAAACTCCTGAGTGTCTGAGTCTTACCTCAATTCTATATTTTGAGCACAACATTGAGGTAGAAGGTGACAATAGAGAGGTGGATTTATATTTATCATTCTGTGTATAAAACCATACTGGAAATTATCTGGCATGGCTTTATGAAAGCCTCCAGTGATTTATTTCTACCAGTTAGATATTTCTCTTTTTATCAAAAAAAAAATGTTACCGTTAATTGTAAATTGGAGATGGTATATTATTTTCCCTCTTCTAGATGAAGAATATGCTTAATAACTTTATTCTAACACTAGTTCCTAGATATATCTATGTTATTAACATTTATCTATCATGAAAACCATTCTTCCTATTTAAAATTAACCTTAAGTCTATGATGAAATGTTTGCCTTGAATTCTTAAGTAAACATTCAAGTTTTGGTTTTATGGTATTTGTGGTTTCTTTCTTTTAGTAGCTCAGAGATTTTATCTGAGGCCATTTGGAAATTTAAGAAAATCGAGTTCATTGATTCTATTTGTCCACAGCTGTGTTTTCTCTTTTCCTGGTCTCATTCTTGATCTTAAAGAACATAGAATATTCACAAATGTTATTTCTGACCCATTTAGATAATGTGTTGCCCTTCCTCGTTTGCATATACTAGCAGATATATTTAATAACTGTACGATTTAATTTAGACTCTCTGGTCCTTTCTTCCCACTGAAGATAATGAAGTAGTTGACACGAATTTGCCTTGTCCCTTAAAGTTCATTATAATGAGATCTGTCCAGTAATGCCAGTGGTACAATCCAACAAAGGCTAATAGTCCCTTTATATTTCTCTTCTTTAATGGTAGCTAATTATATATTAATTTATGTTTATAAGCAAAATTTCTCCCCAAAATTAAGTTTAAACACCTAAAGAATAATGAAAGTATGCTTGAAAATATTTGAAAATCAAGCTGTGTGGCTCTTGACCAGTTATCTCTATCAAGACTCCTAAACTTCTTTATTTTAACAGATTTTTCTTTGAGCACTTCTGCTTCTCTACATCTCTACCTGATCCAAACTTATACTCTTCTAGCAGAATCCTTGTGTCTAAAAAATCTTACAACTACCCTAAAATATTGATCCCCTGCCTATTCTATAGTGTTCATTTTTAAAAGAGCAGCCCACAAATGTACTCTGAACCTTGAATTCAGTGGAAAAGAAGTAGGGGGTGGGTGTTTTATAAAGGGCCACAGGAATAGTCTGCATAATTTATAGGAATATGTAGATTCATTTGGTAAGCTCTGAAGCCTGTTTATTTAATCTAGACTGGCATAATAGTGACATTACATAAAATTCATTTTTAGAAGTTGATTACAAGCCAGAATTCTTAGGCTTAAAAAATCAGCTGTTAATAAAGTTTCAGACCACATACATACATAACTTTTTTTTGTTCCAAGAATTATTCCAGATCATAGTTATCTCTGTCTCAGAAATTAAAGTTTGCTAAAGTAATAATGTCTTTCTTATTCATAACTTATCATTCTAAGTAGCATGATAGTGCTATGCTGCCTAAAGAAAACTTTACCATCACAGGAAACCTAAGCCCAGAAGATCCTAAATTAAAATCCAGAAGATCCTAAAATCTGTGTATAATATTAATATAATTTCATATTTATTTACTGTTTCAAATATTATGTAAAATAACAAGTACCCATTTCCATCTCTGAGATGAAAATTACAGGTGGTATGGCTTGCTTATCAAGTATAAGAAATACACTTTCAAATATATAAAAGCAATTAAAGTTCTTAGATTTTTAGATTGCATATGAAAGAATACACCATTTTTATAATTGTAATTGTAAACCAAGATCTGCTGATTAGCAGAATATTTTCTCCTGTTTTGCTGACATAGGCACATGGATGAGAAGATCATGCATTATCATTTGTCATTATGCAATAGTACTTGATAGTCAAGTGAAATTCAAACAAATAGAAAACTAAGGGAAAGTACTAATTTAGTTAAGATTAATTCTGTATTTTGGTTTAAATGATAGGATCAATTTTTGTTCCTAAAAAGAAGAAAAAGAGGAAGATTAGCTAGCATGCCTTACTAGGAACTAGTGTTGAGAGGGTTTGTGTGTCTGTTGAATCTTCACAACAGTCCTAAAAGGTAGATACTGTTATTACCACCAGTTTTAGAAATAATGATACAGAGGTCAAGAGATTAAGTAACTGGCATATGATTAAAAAGTATATAAAATATTTTCTTAAAAATACATAGTGTATGGTTTGAACTAAATTATCCCAAATAGTACATTTAAATATGTATGTGTGGGTATGTGTGTATGCATGTATACTAAAATGGTATAAAAATGAGATATTCCATTTATAACTCAATTTTTACACCGGTTTCATCATATTAAGTCTATGAATATGTATAATAATTTTAGGGTTTTTTGTAGATATTCTATGTGTGGCCCCAAATCATTCTGGTATGTTAAAAAAGAATCTGATAAGTAGAATGCTTTTAGCACAGTTTTACTTAAATATGGATCTTTTCTCATATTTTCTCCATTTTGTTTGGAGTTTTCTAGTTCTAATAAAAATAAAATGTTCCTCAAAGTTCTATACCTTTAAATGTCATACAGTTTTCTTTTTCATTTTTAGTTCCCTTCCTTCCCAAGCTGTTCATCTCAAGAGGCAAGTTAAATGTGTGTGACAACTAATTACCCAATTTATTATGTATTGTAGCAAATGGCTAATATGTTTATAATATAGGAATATGCCAACCAATAAAGTAATTATTATATTAATAACACCTAACTTAATTTACTTTAATTGCTTTTGTAGCTTGTAGTGATTCACCAAAGTGAATTAGCACCTACGATTCCACATGTGACTAAAGATTTCAATTTACTAATTATATTTTTACTTAAAACATTGAGATTAATTGGTATAAATCAATGGATTTTTAATCTAAAATCTTGATTATTTTAATCTTAAAATTAACAAGTTCTTTCTTCAAATAATTATTGAGTAACTGAAATTTAAGATTAAGTCAAATTTATGTTAATTAACAAGTGATGAATTTAATTCAACTGAGAGAAAGAATTATGTCCCATAATGAAATGTATTTCATTTCTTTTGGAGTGGTAACCCTGGCACGTATGTTGAGTGACAAGAGAAATATTTTACTTAATAGAATTAAAATTTATATATTAATAGATTCCTTTATTGTTACTCCCAAAAGTTAGTAATTTTACTAATTTAGGTAATTCCGAGTTATTGATGATGATAATGATGGTTCTTTATGCTTTATTATCAGTTCTGTATATCATAATAATTTTTTGTTTGGATATATATATATATCCTGTTATTACCAGCAGTCCACGCACGCACTTAAATGTCTACTAACTTAAAAGTTCCACCGGCCTAAACTAGTGTCCAAACTTCTTTCTTCACCTGAAATGTTTTACCATTTCTCTCTTCTACACTCTCTCCCTTCTCCTCCTATCAAAGACCCTACCCATTTTTAAGATCCATTTAAAACACTTACAAGTACTCACTGGCCAATCTTGTCACCCTCATAACATTTTTGTTAACATTTTTGGGGGAACAGTTTTATTGAAATATAATTCACATACCATATAATTGACCCATTTACATTGTACAATTCAGTGATTTTTAGTATATTCACAAAGTTATGCAACCATCACCAAAATCAATTTCAGAAGATTTCATCACTCCTAATGGTAACCTTGTACCCTTTGGCTGTCCCCTCAATTTTCCTATTGCCCCTCCATAGCCATAGGCAACCACTAATTTACTTTCTGTCTCTATAGATTTGCCTGTTCTGGACATTTCATATAAATGGAATCATAGATAGTCTTTTGTGCCTGGCTTCTTTTGCTTAGCATGATGTTGTCAAGGTTCATCTGTGTTGTGAAATGTATGTTCTTTTTATGGCAGATATTCCATCGTATGGATATACCACATTTTGTTTATCAATTCATTAGTTGATGGACATTTGGGTTGTTCCACCTTTTGACTATTATAAATAATCCTTCTATGAACATTAATGTAAAAGGTTTTATATGGAAATATGTTTTCATTTACCTTGGGTATATACTTAGGAGGGGAATTGTTTGGTCAAATAATAAATCTATGCTTAACTTTTCGAGGAGGTTGCTAGACTGTTTACCAAAGTGGCTGCACCACTTTAAATTCTCATCAGCATTTTGATTTCTCCACATCCTCCTCAACACTTGTTATTATCTGACTTTTGTTAATATAGCCACCCCACAACATTTTGATTGTGTCATTCTTAAGATACTTATCACATAAAGCCTTGTATTATAGATGTTTTTCCATATGTTTTCTCTCTCTTTTAGTCTGTAGATTCCTTAAGGACAGCAATCATATACTAACTACATACCTTTGAACCATGAAGAAATCTTCTAACACAATTATTTACCCTTAAAAGGTTTTCACTGAAAATTTTAATGTAGGTTAAGTAAACTGGAGAGATGAGATAATTATATTAGTAATTTATACCAAAAACAAAAGACAAAACAAAACTTATTTTGAGCTATTGAAATAAAGTATTTTGGGGCTTGAATTATCAGATTATCTGCTCATACTAACTGAATTATTCAAATAACTAGTCAGTCCGTCACTTGAGTTCCAGGATAGGAATACCTAAAATTAAGCTAATCATTGTACCATTCCCAGTTATGCTAAATGTGTCTTTTAACTAAATGTCTCTGCAGGTTCCCACTGATAAGGTTAAAATACCACCAATACCGCCGTAACTATTAATAAAAAAAAAATTTCTCGAGCACACAAAAATGTTGTTCTAAAATCAATGGATTATAATGTTACTTTGAATATTTTAAAAAGAGTAGTTAGTATAGGGAAATAGCAAAACAGGGAAGAAATGTTAGAATGTAAGAAGGGAGTTTTTTTTAATTTAGATTTTTCAAAGTGGTAGGTTTGTAATTATTTACATACACCTACACACACACACACACACACACACACACTCTTACCAAGTTAAGAAT
Organism: Cheirogaleus medius; assembly: GCA_008086735.1. Lineage (NCBI taxonomy): Eukaryota > Metazoa > Chordata > Mammalia > Primates > Cheirogaleidae > Cheirogaleus > Cheirogaleus medius. The sequence goes on along the minus strand of VBSM01003176.1, from coordinate 72,093,201 downwards.
CTGAAACTCAGAGAAAATGAATTATGTGAATTAAGATTGAGAAAAATACACAAACAAGAAGACCTATTAGAAGGCTCTCCTCTGTGCCAGTCACCTCCCTCATGACTTGCTTTGTTGCTGGTGACAGTTCCCAGTTGTACTTTCCTTGATGTTTAGAGGGCAGTATGTTTTCAAGCTGTTTTTCTTTTTATAAACTGGTTAGATTGTTTCCATTGCATGTAGCCTTTGTTGTTCTACTAATTCAAAGTGAAATCAGATATCCAATGCTGAAAATCCAGGAGGAGTGTTATTTCCAATTTTATTTAAGGGTGACCATTTCTACCTCTCTAAATCTCTCTTTGACTACTTTCACTGGCTCATTGACATCTCTTGACTATCTAGGGAATATATAGAACATGAGTTTTCAGAGACTGTGATAGAAAAACAATTCTCAAGCTAATTAGCTCTCCTACCACTACCTTTGGGTAACTCAAATAGCCAGGAAGCCATGGCATATAATATATCTTCCTTAATAAATGAAAGTAGACAACTGAGATGATCAGCTAGATAGTTTAGACCTTCAGTGTTCTATTATAACTTGAAATATCCAGATAGCAGAGGCAAATATATTTTATATAAGTTGAATACTACCTAAAAAATGAGCTAGAAAGGAGAATAAAGCAAAATATAGAACATATGGGAAGAAGGAAGAACTCAAGATTCTGGGGAAATATAATAAAATTAAAGAAACAACAGAATTCTAAATGCTAAGAGTTTTTCTGAGAAATATGTTCTTTAAAAAAGAAAAAGAGTATGAACCAAGAGCACAGAAAATTTTATTATAATTGCTTAGGGGAATAAGAGTAAGTACTATAGAAAAGAACATGTTCAGTGTTACATGCATAGACGCAGATAAACTCTGACTCAGTCTGCTTAAGCCTAACTACTCCATGCAGTACAATTCTAATGTGATGAATGTAACATTCTTTCCCTAACAAAACTAGTATGTTTTAAAAGATTACCCATATTTATTTTTGTGTAGTTTTAGTTACAGAGTCTCACTAGAACTGATTTAACCTGATACTTGTATTTAGGGAAAAAATGTCTTTTAAACATTCTGGATTCTCTAAAATGCATTTTGCTCAGGATTTCCCCCTTAATTTTTAAACCCATGTGTATTTCAAGGGAAATTTAATCCATATGTCCCTGACTCACTCACACTTAACTCATCAAAATGTTGTTTAGTAAAAGCCATTTCATGTTGAAAAAACCTTATGAGTCTTTGTATGTCTTTTTTTCTCTCTCTCTTTGAATGAGAAAGTTGCTTTGCCAGTCATAAATAGTATGCCCAAAGGGTTCACATTCAGCTTCACACACAGAATTCATGAGCCTCTTAGAGACAACATCAGTACATGTTCCTTTCTTATAAAAGCTAAAATACTTAAATTTTAACTTAATTTTTAATTGGTTAAAGAGTTATAAAAGTAAATAAAAGCTTCACCTTGAATATCGAGCCTTCTTTGCCTCTTTTCATCATTTTCACAAAGTCTCCAAACTCATTTTGGAGTCTGCAAATATTTTACTATATTCATATTTCTGTATTTCCAGAAATGTATTTCCCCTTCAACCATGGATTCTGTAGTTTATAAAACACTTGTAAGCTACTCTTAACTGTGACAACATTCCTGCCAATGGGGGTTAGGACATAAAAACATGAATTTTGGACAGGTGCAATTCAACCTATAGTGATAAATCAGAAAATCAGTAGTTAATCCAATGAAAGAAAAATGAAGAATATTAGAGAACTATCTAACTGTGTAAATTATAAATACAACAAAAGGACACAGTTCAATTATGTTTATTAGACATTGTCTTGGTCCAATTTCTGTTGCTTATAACAGAATACCTGAAACTGGGTAATTTATAAGAAAAGGAATTTATTTCTTATAGTCTTGCTCATTTCACTACATCGGTGTTTTTCTAATTCCAAGTTGCAACCCATTGGTGAATTAACAAATCAACAAAGTGGGTCATTACTAGCATTATTTGTAAATGAAATAAAAGAGAAAAGAATTGATTAGAATGGAAAATGTTAAAATTCACATATATAAATATTAAATACAAAAGTTGGATGGGTCCTTATTCTCTGATGCTAGACCCCAACTTAACTCAAATTGGATGTGGTTATCCAAGAAGAATAAATACAAATATTGAATCTCTGCCATATGCAAGACATAATGGTGGTTGCATTATGGAGTGGGTGGAGTATAAAGACACATACAAAAGTTCTACTCTCCAGGAGGTTATAGTCTAGAGGAAGAACAGATAATGAAAAAAAATTAACCTAGAGATACAAAGGAAACCATGATAACACAAAACAGAGTTCTTGAATAACATGGATTCTGGAAAGCCTTCCTAGAATGGGTGCTTCCTATGTTGAGTCGTGAAGAATATGTAAGATTTAGTAATGTTTAGAGAATTGTTGCAGACAGTGGGAAACATCATATACTAAAACATCACCTTCTGTGTGAAACTACAGTAGTTCTAAATTATTTAGGTAAAAATTATGAGGCAGGAAGTCTCTGAAGTTGAGACTGACAAGCTCACTAGAGTAGGGAGCCTTATATGTCATAGGGAACCTGGATTTTATCCTGATGGCCACAATGAGGCAAGTGAAAGGTTCTAAGTGTGGCAATGATAAGATCAGATTTTTATTTATATACATATATGCATCTTTTTAATCATTCTGGTCCTCATGTAGCATATGATTTTAGGATGCCCAGACTTGAGGTAAGAGAGCATGACTGAAGCCTATTGTCCAAACTAGAGGTGATGACAGTCTGAAATAAATTGGTGGCAAGCAGGGAAGAGGAGAATGGGACAGATACACAAAACAATTAGAAGGTACTATGTGGAGGACTGTGTTAATTGACTAGTTGCAGAGAGTAAAGTTTGAGGGGAACTGGGCCTGAGAGTAGGGATATAGAAGCTCTGAACTGTGTTTGGAAATGTGAAGATGCAGGGTCTTTGGGGACAGAGGAATGAAGATGATTAGCTCAGCTTGGTCTGTTGGATATTCACAATTTTCAAAAAGATATAAAAGTTTGACATTTGAGAGCCTACTTGGGCATGGTGTTCATAATTAAAACCACTGAGATCACCCAAGGAAAGGGAGAATAGAAACAGAGAAGAGCAGTAGGCCAAATTCAGTTGCCCTGCCAAACAGGTTTAAAGAGTAGCCAGCAAAGGAGAGCCTGTAAAGAATGCCAAGAAGGAAGTCAAAGAGTAAGAGAATAAGAGAATCATTCTAGAAGTCAGGGACCCTGGTTCAGCATTTTTCAAATTAATGTTCCTTGGAACACAGGTATTTTGAAAGATTCTAATGGAAAAAAATAAAGACTCTATAGTTAAATGTGTTTTTAAAATTCTGGATTTAAAAATCAGTTACACAGATTTGTTTTTTGTTTGTTTGTTTGTTTTTCATAATCTTGAGAAATTTATAGAGCTCTTCTAAAACTTGTGATCTGAGAAATCAAAATAGATACTTCTTTATCAACTATGATGGACCCTAAAATTAAGGAAGCAAAAGTTACCTATGGGCAGGGGGTTCAGAGCTTGGCTGGCATGGCAACTTCCTAAATTCCTATGGCTACAAGAAAAACCAATCCATTGCTAAACACTCTCTAATAGGGGCTATCAGGCAAACTGTCAAATCCTCCCTAACTCTGTCTGATTAACCACCCAGACTCTACAACTCTTTTTTTTTCTTCTTCTTCTTCTTGTTCAACATTTCAGTTTAATTTTTTTTTGAAGGTGAAGGATCCATTTTATTTTTTTTTATTTCAGCATATTATGGGGGTTCAAATATTAAGGTTATGTATATTGCCCATGCCCCCCTCCCCCCTCGAGTCAGAGCTTCAAGCGTGACCATCCCCCAAATGTTGCACATCTCACTCATTATGTTTGTATATACCCATCCCCTCCTCCCCCCCTACCACCCGCCCAACACCCGATAAATGTTATTTCTATATGTGCACTTAGGTGTTAATCCATTAATACCAATTTGCTGGTGAGTACATGTGGTGCTTGTTTTTCCATTCTTGAGATACTTCACTTAGTAGAATGGGTTCCAGCTGTATCCAGGAAAATACAAGAGGTGCTATATCACCATTGTTTCTTAAAGCTGAATAGTACTCCATGGTGTACATATACCACATTTTATTTTGATGGACTTTTTCGGGCCTTTAACTTAGTATTTATTGAGTATTTCCCAAACATCTTGGCCTAAGTACAGTTTGGACGTGAAGCCAAAGGAGTGAACAGCAGTGAGGAACTAAGAGATAGAAGCTGAGACACTTAACAAAGAAGGACGCACAAATAAGAGAGTAGCTAGAGAGGTGAGGAGAGAGTAGGACCAAGAGCACAGGTAGAGAGAGTAAGTATCATGAACAGGAGGAAAGATGTATGTCTTGAAACTGCTGAAGAACAGATAAGGATAAATGCAAATGCAAAAAATCGTTAGATAGAGGCAGACATCAAGATAAATGACAAAATTTTTCTCCAAAATACAAATACTTCATTTATTATACAATCACGATGGACAGATGTACATAGGGTAATTTTTCTAGGAAAAGGCCTTATGTTTAACCATCATCTCAGAAAGATATGACCCCTCACAAAGGATAAACACCACTATCCACACTGTAATTTCTGAGCTCTCCTCTTTGATTGCTTAACCAGTAAAGTCTGACTTTCGGGGCTCTGTGTGCTTTTTCAGTTTCGTCTCACACTACTCCCCTTTACACATCCTAATCTCTAGCCAGACTTATTCACCACTCACTTATGCCTGCAGTTGTGTGTCTGTTCACACTATTCCCTGCTTACAATGCTCATCCCCCTCTCCTCCGTCTGCCCCAGTCCTGCCCGTCCATCACCGCTCACTTCAGATGGCACTGCCATCATTCCATCCCAACTACTCCCCCTCTCCCAAAAAGGCTAGAAATCATCACTGTTCTGTGAATGTCTATAGAAATGTTTCTGTCCCTTTCTTGGTGGGAGGCAATGTACATAACAAATACCCTTTGGAATCAGATAACCAGGATTGAATCCTGTCTCTACCATTGACTAGTTGTGTGACCTTCTCTATATTACCCCTCAGTCTTATTTTCTCATCTGTAAAATGGAGATGACAGCAGTGCTAACAAATAGGGTTGTTAAGAGGAATAAATAATTCATGTAAAGTGCTTTACACAATTCTTAGTTAAACCCTTTCTCCCTTACGTCATAATTATTCTTTGTACATTCTTTTTCCTATGCTATAAGCTCTTTGTGGGTAAAATCCATGTCTGATGAATCACCGTATTCTCTCCTAGTGCCCCAAACAATGCACAACTCAAGAAAATTGTTGTTGGCTACATGAATGAATGAATGCTAAGTTAAATATGTCTCTGTACCTTTAATTTGTAAAGAAGGAACAACTTAAACACTAGGAAAAATATGGCAGTTATAAAATTATACCATCTAAAATAATAGTAGTATTATTTTAGCAGTATGTGATATAACTAGAATGACCAATTACATTATAACTCTCATTGGTTTTTAGTATATTTTTAATTTGTATTTTCTTTAAAATGCAGTATCTTTTGTATTTTTAAGGAAAATCTTGAAATGGATTTCAGAAAAATATAAAAGATATAATCTGTTGTTTTAAGTGGCCTTTTCCTGTGACATATAAATGCAACAGTAGTGTATATCATTTTCTGTATTCAGCTCCATAAACAAAGATTGCATACTATGTGACAGATGTGTTAGGTGTAGAAGATAATGCCCCGTCTTCAAGTAGTTTGTGCCAAATGAAAGAAACAGACTTTTAAACCCATTTATTTCCACATATTGTAAGTGCCGCAATAAAGATATGCCCAGGAAACTGTGGGAATACAAGCCCAAATTATGGGTACAAAGATTTAAATCATATCCTCTAGTTTATTCACTCATCTAGTCTAATAGCAGTTTACTCTACCCAATCATTAAATGATATCCAGACTTAGTGCCATAAAGGAGTCAATACTCTTCCAAAAGGTAAAAAATGTATTTCTTATGTTATACTAAATATAATATAGCTAGAAATACAAATTTCAGCCGGCTCACCTATTAAATCAAAAGGCAAGCAAATTATCACACAAACATTAAAATTATCACTGTTTTTTAGTATTTTTGTGCTACAAAACATTAATAACTTGGTGCTATTTTACTTAGAGTATATATGCTTTCTAAGCTTTTTCTTCTATCAGTCACTCATTGCCTTTGCAGAAAATGTGCTAGTTTTTGTTGGTTTCTTGTAACTTAAAGAATTACCTGTTCAACAAATAGATTGAAAAACATCAATGGCAGGCTAAAGTTAGCACCTATCAGATTGTCTCTGAGTACTTTTAAAAATTATTTATTATAAACAGATTAAATAAAAAGTGATTTTAGATAATAGTGTAAAAATAGATGTTCTATAGTGACAAACAGACACTGTGCTAAACTGCAGTATTTAAGTGCTCATATAAGAGGGCTCTGTTCTTCTCATGTCTGTTTCAGACTTTGGTAAGTTGAGTTTTTCCAGAGGTGGATTTACTCAGCTCTCAAAAGATATTAATGTATGTTCTTGGGCATCTGTCTCATTTTGTACAATAACCATCTAAGGAAACCATGAACTATGAGGATGTTTGGCTATTGTTAATCTCAATATTAAGGTAAGGATCTATTATGCTCAAGAAGTCACCAAAGAGCATTAAAAGGCTAATTCCTGGACACAGTCAGCCTTTGTTCAAAATTTGGGTTTATAGAATGTTTATAATAGGTAGTTCAGGGAGCATTGTGTGTGTGTGAGTGTGTCAGGGAGGAAGTAGTGCTGAAATTTAAATTCATAACCCTTGAGGTTTGTATTCTATGAGTTCAAGTATTTTCTTTATTGGAGCAAAAACATCCTGTAACTATTTCCATGCAAGAAAAGTTTTTCTAAAATTTCAGAGCATTGTTATCCTGATAATTTATTTGGACAACTATCAATATTCTCTAGATAGAAAGAAAAGAGTCACTGTCTAGAGATTTTGTTTCTATGACTTTTTTATTGAGTCACTTCAAACACCTGAAACCTAGGGAACCATCCCAGATATAGAAATCTAAGACTTTTTGCAGTAGTTTTCCAAGAACTTCCCTCTCCTTCAAGCACATATACACAAACACCTCCATTTTCTTAATACCAAAAGTTCTCCTAGGATTCCAAAGCAAAGCTCCAACTTTCTCATATTCTTCAGTAATTTATTTTAAGTTGTTTTGAAATTAGAGCATCTTATTCTTTTACTTCTATAATATTTGTATTAAATTGATAGTACCATACTTAAAAATAATGAGTCCAAAGCAGTGATAGATATATTCAGTCACTCCTGCTGTAGCTTTGAGTTATTTCCCTACAGATTTTAGAAATAATGTAAAAAATTTACTCCCTGAGTATGAGTTTGTCTTAAATTATTTTTGGAATAATATTCTTTTATTATTGTTTGTTTTTTGTTTTTTTAGAACAGAGTCTCACTCTGTCACCAAGGCTGGAGTGCAGTGGCACAATCATAGTTCACTGCAATCTTGAACTCCTGGGCTGAAGGGATCCTCCTGCCTTAGCCTCTCAAGTAGTTAGGACTATAGATGCATGCCACCAGGCCCAGCTAATTTATTTATTTTTTTATAGATGGGGTCTTGCTATGTTGTCCAGGCTGGTCTCAAACCCCTGGACTCAAGCAATCCTCCCTCCTCAGTCTCCCAAAGTGCTGGGATTACAGGCATGAGCCCTGCACCCAGCCTGGGATAATATTCTCTTACATTGAACATAAAGAATTTGGGGGCCGGGCATGGTGGCTCACACCTATAATCCTAGCACTCTAGGAGGCCAAGGCAAGTAGATTGCTTGAGCTCAGGAGTTTGAGACCAGCCTGAGCAAGAGCGAGACCTCATCTCTACTAAAAACAGAAAAATAAGCCGGGCATTGTGTGTATGCCTGTAGCCCCAGCTATTCAGGAGTGAGGCAGAAAGATCACTTGAGCCCAGGAGTTTGAGGTTGCAGTGAGCTATGAGGATGCCACTGCACTGTACCAGGGGTGACAGAGTGAGACTCTATCTAAAAAAAAACAAACAAACAAACAAAAAAAACTGATCAAGAATCTAGAATTTATATTAAAAAAAAATTTAGAATTAGTTTTATTTATTCCAAATAATGTCAGTATTCTAAGTTTAATAATTGTACCAAGATTATTCAATGTTTATTATCCTGAAATAACAAGTCTTTTGAATATCTAAAAGCAAATTGAACATACAGTTTAAAAGTAACTGAGGTTGCAGAAAATTCATATAGCTAATAAAATTTCTATTAATATTAACCTAAGTTGAGGAAATATTCAAGTGTTTCTAAAGTATAATATAATTTCATGTATCCTAAATATAGTTTTTGCCAATTGAAAGTCATCATATAATTCTAACAATGCCAATTTTAATTAAACTCCAACTCTTTTTTAAAATATTTTTTTGCTGTGCTTTATATTGAAACGTGTAGGGAAGTTCAGCATTGTTTGAAAATGTATTAATAATTGCCATCATTGCCTTTTAATCACTAGAATGCTATTTTCACCCTCCAAAAAAATGATTAATTCCTGCATCTGAGAAAAAGGAAAGCAGCCTTTGACCTTTGCGAATTGGCCTGACCTATATGTAGGCCTCAGTATTGTTGGGAACTGGCCTGGAGCCCACAGCTAGGCGGTGGTGTTTCTTGTTGGATATAAACAACCTCACAGAACACCAACATCAGATGGGCTCACATGACGAAGATTGAGACCAAAAACAGCTTTATAATTTTGTCTAAGCAGAAAAATAAGGTCACTGTGCATACCTCAAAAATATCAAACATCCCCCTCTCCTGGCTAATCCAAGTGACTGCTACATCTTTTCAATTATATCTTTAGCCTACATCTAGTCTTCTCTCCCTCTAGATAAAATTGATTAAGATACTTAATCACAGAATTATCCCTGATTTCTGATAGAGACCAATGCAGATTAAATTGCTGCTTCCCTGAACTCTTTCCAAACTCAGGTAACCAAAGCCCAGATCCTACAATGATTAACATTCCCTCAGTTACTTTTTGGTTCCTCTGGTTGTCAGTCTCTCTCATTGCAGTGAGCAATAAACTCAACTTGTTCAACTACAAATGTGTTCCTGCTGGCTTTTGGCAAGAGAGCAATGACATATCATAGCTTAATATTTGTGAATATTAGACAATTAAGTAAATATGTAAAAGAATTTTGTAAACTGTAAAGTTTTATTTAAAATGTCAATGTATTATTAAGATTTCTAGGCTTGAAATTTTGATCTTAAGCAGGATAATCCAAACCCACAAGTATTTAACATTCTACTTTTAAAATATATTTGACGAATATTTCCCTTTTCAGATATAAAACAAGTGTACTTTCTACTCTAGGTCCACAATGAGATTTACCATCTCAACTGATTAAAGATCCTATAGCTCTAAAGAGAAGTTCATTATTTTAAAGATTCCTTTCATTATGCTTAGGTGATCTTTGTTCTAGTTAAGATTTCAAATTAATGCCGGTAATATCCCTATCCTTCTTTCAAAAATAGTACTGGATCAATATTTTTTAAGCATTATATTACCAGTTGTTAAAAGAAAATAACATTTATTTTTTCCTTTTAATTACCATGTTAGATGGTGGAATTTTAAATTATTGTATGTATCAATACAGTAGGAAGAGATTTTGTTCCATCTATTTAGCTACCATTTAATATAATACTATATGTGCTGAGAATGTTATTATAATGCATCCTTTGTATTGCTATAGTAGTAATTGGATGAATATATTTACAGTCAGTCTTCAATTCATGACACTAAGCAAAGTTTCGGAGGTTAAATTTGTAGTTACTTAAATTATCTTCTAGAACAGGATCAGCTAGATCACCATCTCGCTGCCATCCAGAGATGCTGCCCTTTTTATACTATTTCTATTTAGAAAGGATTTTCATATAACCAGGTACCATATGGCAGATCTGCTGGTTTGTGATTGTGCCTTCTGTAAACATTTTAATATGAGATCCCTGAAGTCCAGAGACTCCCCCAAAGGGGATTAAAACTAAATCCCCTCTCTCTATTGCTGTAGTGGATTAACTCAGTATTCTCTCTGTGGCTGCTTTGGTCCCTGAAGGCTACAACAAAAAGACTCCATGCTCCTTAAACATGCTATGGAATTGGAAGTTGTAATTGAAGATTTCCAAAGGACAAGAGTAAAAATGACATACTATTAAGGCTAAATATTTAATGATGTATCTTTCTTAAAGAAGGGCCAATTCGGACCCCTTTTATAAACTCCCAGAAAATCTGAACTCAAGAGAACGAAATTGAAGTAGAATTAAAAAGAGATGCAGTCTCCTTTCAGAAACGCAGAGAAATGAGTAGAGAAAATGTGACCCTGTTAAAAGTTCACAGAATTGTGTGCTTAAAATTTGTAATATAGTTCAGCAAATCATTGAGTATGGTTTTGGTAATGTGTTTCATGATTCTTTTTTTCAATTTTCCCAATTTAATGGTTTGGATATGTTAGATTACTTTTTAGGTGAAAGAAGCGGTTCGCCGTTTTTAGTATTTTTGACCATTACTCTTCTCCAAATACCAGAAGCCTATCTTAAACCATAAATCACTAATCCTAATCCGAAGACTTTTCGGAGATTTTAGCGAAGGCCAACCAGGTATAAAACAACACTTTGTTTCCGAAATGAATCACATCGCCTTCTTTCTCACCCCGCCCCAACCTTGAGTAAACCGCATGGATTTCTCCAGGGCGGGAAATACAAAAAGTAGCATCCAAAGGAGCGTCCTGGTTGCTTAAGGGTTAAGGGAGCGGTTCGAACCGGCCCGAGCGTTGGGGGATTCCGAGGAGGGCGCGGAGGCAGGAGGCGCCGCCAAGCGCGCGCACAGACCCTCCAATAAACACAAAGGAGGGCCTGGGGAATAGAAACCCAAATCCACTTGTAATCGTACAAGAGATTCGGGCATAATTACTTGAGCAACCTAGATTAAGATTGATGAGCCTTTAAAGTGGTGCTTCAGATCGACCGCCTCGCCCTTTGCAAAGAAAAACCTAGAGGAGCCGAGGTGGACCCCGACTCCGCTAGGCTGCGCGGGGACACACACAGCCCGCCCGAGACACAGGCCCAGGAGCGCGCGAGCCCCGGGCTCATCTGGGCGTAGAAAGCGGTGGAAGGGAAGGAAGGGCTGTGCGTCAGCCAGACCCAGGCGGTCACGGTCGGGGGTGAAAGCTGACACTGACACAGTTTGCTCGCAGCCACCCCCTTTAACCGCGACAGAAGCCGGCCGAGTCCTCTCTGTTCCTGCAGCCACGGGAACGGCCCTGCTTTGTGCAGGACGGTGGCAGAGCCGGTGTGTGCTGCTCCCCGGGAACGCGAACTTCGCCGCGGTCCCCCGCGCCCGGCGGCCGGGCCCACTAGCCAGGGCGAGGACGGTGGCGGCGCGGGCGGGTCTCTGCGCCGAGGGGCCTAGGCCTGCGGGGCCGCTGGGAATCTGACTTTTTATTGCCTTTCTCCTACTGTTATTGTGACTCATCTGACTACATGCATTTGAGGGAGGAAATGGAAGGGTTTATGATGCGCCCTTGCTTCCGAAAAACGAATACGTTATATCTAATTCCACCTCGTATTTTAAGTCCGGGATCGCGAAGAATGCCACCCTTTGGGGGACTTTAAAAGGGGCATTTAAGTAGTCCCCCCCCTTGAATTAAATTATAATACGTGAAATTAGTGGTTTCCGACCTTAATTCAGCTTGAGAGAATTCGAAATAAGCACCCTAAGAGGGACTTGTACTGAGCTTAGTACCTCTACTTTAAAAAGTTGAAAAGTAGCACTTTCGGACGCTTTTTAAAGAATAGTTTTGTTCAAGCGTCTTACATTTACATATTTCGACCGATTCTCTATAAGAAAATGACTTCTAAGATTTTTTTCGATCTTTTCTACATAAAAACTATTTAGTGTCCTTGTGTACGCATATGTTTGTATGTGGCGCGCCTTAGAACGCCAGTATTAAATTAATCTTCCTGCAAGATGCAAAACTCTCAGTCCAGTGGAATTTATATATTTAGATCCTTTCACCCTTCACATCCTCTCGCCTCTTCTTGGGGAGAGCCGCTGTCGAGTGGACCGGCTTTAGCGGTGGCTGCTCTTTGGGGGCAGTGCTGACTGCCCAGGGTCCCTGCAAAGCCAGTGATGCTCAGTGGAGAATCCGGGCATTATGGAGTGGGTTCTGCACTTTTAAGCTGGTTAATGGCAGCGCCTTGCCAACCATGCAGGATTTCTAGGCGGAGGTTGAGCGCTTACTCAGTATGCTGACCTCTTGCGTTTTTATAGAATTATTTATCTCTAGTCTTGTTATAAGGTAATGTATAAAAGCTAAGCAGACCTTATCTCACATGAAAAGAGCTTGCCGCGTAATACAGGCACCATTTTTTTATAGTGCATCTTTAAAAATAAAAACCTGTGGTACCCTTCTGGGAGAGAGCGGGAAAGGGCCACAAGGGCGCCGCCTGACTCCCTTGCCCTTGTCTTGCAGGCCCAGTGGTTCTCAGCACCCCTGCCCAGCTCATCGCTCCCGTGGTGGTAGCCAAGGGGACTCTCTCCATCACCACGACAGAAATCTACTTCGAGGTAGATGAGGATGATCCTGCCTTCAAGAAGATCGACACGAAAGTGAGTTAAAGCGATTCCATGTGCAGTACTGGTGGCTTTGTGGCAGAAAGCGGTTTTCAATTTTGCTTGGTTTTAAGTGACAGTGGGGGAGGGGAGGACATTCTCTTTCTCATAGAAAATAAAATGAATGAAATAACACAAGCTCTCTTTATGGAATTGAAGAATATATTAATGAGTTTAAATCCTGTATTACCAGAGCATGCACATTTTAACAGTCTCTCTCTGAGTGCTTTTGTGTGCACTTGGGCAGATCTGGTAGTTAAGCCAATTGCTCCCAAGTCCCCAGGGTACAGCATCTCACGCTCTCTGAGACTGACTAGGGAAGGTCTTATGAAATTTCATATTAAGATCACTTTTAATTTTCAAAACTACAGATTGGAATGTGTATTATTATTTATTGAAAAGTTATAAGGAAACTGGGGGGAAAGCCACATATAAACTCATCTCCATTATTACATCCATTTTTTTTTCATCTCTTGAAATAAGAATAGGTTTTACATGTGGGTTTAAGAGGAAAGAAACTGTCTCAGCTTTGATTTAAAATGTATATATATAGTATATACTGGCACTCAGATGTTTAGATATTGTATTCTTCTTTGGGTGTAATGCCAGAAAATACATATATGGACCATTTGAAATGCATAAACATTTATTAAATTTTATTGTGTAGATTGTATACACCTGAGTATTAGTGTAGCTCTACCCCTCAGCACTTTCTTCTGAGATCCATTTTATTGTTTTAACTTTCATGTTACTATACAATTTGCAAACTTTTTTCCTGAGTTTAAGAATTAAAGAGCATTGTGTCATACTAAATATTCTAGAATCATTTTGCAAAGATCTTCCTTTAAAGTGTTTTCAGAGGCAATTATTCTAAAATAGTCAAAGACAAATACTCCCACAGATAGAGAACTTTATTATATTTAATTTAGATACTGAAATAAAACATTATAAAATAGTATTTGTAGACTAGCAACTGAAATTCTAAAATTTACTATCACCTGAATTAACTGTCTTAAGGCTTATAGGTGATTAGCCCTTTCAGCACTTGTTGACTATTAAAATACTCCAACAGATAGTCAGAGGACTTTATTTTACTTCCAACTCCAAAAGCAGTGAATTTAAACAATAGGTATGAATGCACTGTATTCGATTTTAAATAATTTAAAGTTTGTCTTTATGCTTTTATCATTAGCTTGCCCTATGAAGTAAAAAGGAATGTTGAGTTTCTGATTAATTTATTCTGCTAATGGAATCCTTATTGCATAAAATAAGGTTTGACATAAAATATATTGGTCAGAAATTACCTTCATTTTATTAGTGTAGTTTTCATGTACAAATTTCAAAAGTTTCATTATGACTTTAAGTTCATTTCCTCTGGGTTAGCCTGATTTTTAACTCAGTAATTTCTATTGTCATGATAGATTTTTTCCTTATATTATAAAAAATGCTACAGATATCCTAACCAAAAGAGCAAGCTTTCAAAGGTAGATTTAAATTGTGTCTGTTGTAGAAAGGAATTGTCTTATAATTAGAAACTGAGAGATTATCTTCTGTAGCTATACAAAAAGAGCTTTTCTCCAATATTTTAAGTTTTTATTTTTAAAGATTTCATTAGCTTATTTCTCAAAATATTTAAAATATTCCAGCGGGTTTGATTTTCAAAATGAAGCATTACATCTTTTGATGAAAAACAATGTAAAGTGAGACACAACAACTTTTATTTTACTTCATTTATTAGCATCTAATTAAATAAAAACCAGCAACAGAAATTAAAATCTAAATCACAAAAGTAATTATCCAGTGTATTTCAAGTGCATTTTCAAATATATAATTCAGATATTCAAGCGTTATTATATAAGCTGAATTCAAATTTCTTTGAATATATTTAAATAACATTTCAAGTATATTTATGGAATGTCAGAAATAGAACAAGCAATATTTGAAACAAAATGTAAACTTTTTAAAGTTCAGACACTTTCAAAGACAGATAAAAGTACCATGAGGAAATCTACCTTTAAATGAAATCTTTGTTAGTGGAGAATGTCTGGAAGTATCCAAAATGGCAATTTAAGTTCTGTTCACCAAGTCACAAAACACCAACATCCACACTTTCAAAGACAATGTGAGATCACAATATTTGTTACAAATCAAAATATACATTACATTTTCCTTCAGATGGCATATCCAAATCGTGTTTACTCACAGACAGATGCACCTAAATCACCAGGATTGCTATAATCCTTTGATAGTTAGGCAGAGTGTTTGCTGTGGTCTTGCATTACAGCCGGGCTGTTTTCCGGGTGTTATCGTGGACTTTTAAAGGGAGATATGAAATTGTGTGGAAAGAAGTCTTCTAATACTTGTGGGTTTGGGCTTTTCTCCATCCGCTTCCACTACTTCTTTTTCTCCCCTTGGAGGGGTGGGTGAGATGATGTTTAAACATTGTATTACTCCTTTTTAAGGAAGAGATTGTTTGCACTGTCGAGTGGAATATTAGATAGGAATTGAACAGGAAGTTTACACTTAATTAGGATATTTCGGCTCTTGATTAAATCGTCCTCTAAAGTTTTTCCAAACTTTTCGGGTTGGTCAGGATTTCTCTTGCCAGTCGCCACGTTTGTTTGGCAGCGTTTTCCAGGGCCGAGTGAGGTTTGCCTTGAAACAGATCTAAGTTCGGTAGAAAGTAATGGGGACACCGCCGGCACTGCAGGCAGGAGATAAGTTGCAGCAAAATCCCGTTCAGCCGATCACCCAGGCAAGACTCGTCCCAGTCCGACTCCCGGGGATGTTTTTCACACTCGTAGGAAACCAGAGTCTTCATATGGTAATTGTTCAAGGGCTGGCCCGGCAGTTCAAGGTGACGATCCCTTAAGGTTTTGAGGATGGAGAGGCATTTCTTTCTGCAGCCCCCCATCTGCAGTCTGTTCTCGGCTTCCGCGAACTGCAGCACCCAGGCGTCGCTCTCGGCCGAGCTCTGCTTGCCGGCCAGGGAGTGGCACTCCTTGGACAAGAGATTGAAACCTTCCGCTTTGACCTCCGCCACCCGGTTGGGTCCCGGCCAGGGGATGTGGGGAAGTGGCCAGTGGGCAGCACTCCTCGGCCAGATCCCGGTGCATTTAAAAGCCGGGGTGATCTGCACCACGTACCTATCTCGGATTCTCAGTTTCACTTCGCTGGTGTCTGCCACCATCTTTACCACATCCCTGTAGCTACATTTGTCCACCGCTTGAGCCACCAGCGTCTGAAACCTGGACCGGATTTTGCGCGCCGAGAGGTAGCCGGAGGCGGTAATGAATTCCACCCAGAGGGACATGCTCCTCTTGCGCCCGTCGCTCAACTTCAGCACCGCGCAGCCGGGCAGCGAGCCGTCGTCCACGAAGTTGAACACCCCCATCTGGTTAAGATAAAGCACCACTTCAAATTCGGTGGGGGAGATGACCTCGAGGCCCTCATAGCGATTGTCCATCTCGTTGAGAGAGCTGATGAACCGGGGCTCCTGCACTTCCACTTCCTTCAGGACGTCGGAAACTACTTTGCAGACTTCCCGGATAGTTTTGGCAATGGCAGCTTTCCTGGCTTGGCATTTTTCGTTGTAGTATTTATTCAGATGGTAGACCAGCTTGGCCTGGGCCGCGATCATGTTGGGGCAGAGATCCGGATTGTACACCGGAGTCTCGCAGTAAGCTGTGGGATCCAATGCGGCTGCTAGAGCTGGAGCCAACTTCGGTGGAGAAACGGGCCGCAGCGCTCCGAAATGTATCAGAAATGTCTTTCCGAAGTGCTGCAGCGGCGGTTTCCCTGCTGCTGCCGCTTTTCCCTCCTTTTATCTTTGAGCCCAGCCGGTCTTAAAGTGAAAGATTGTTCTCCCCCCTCTCTCTGTCTCTCTTCCTCTTTTAAAGAATCCTTGTGTGGGAGAAACGCATGGAGAGATCACCTTCTCAGTAATAAAAACAAAAGTTGCTCTGAGACCCAGGAAAGCTCTTCCAGTAGTCAAAATAATCACCCCTTTCCGTATTTATTTACGCTTTCCCGTAATCATTGTGTGTGCAGGACTGTTAATCAGACGGAGGAAAAGTGTGCCGAGTGTGTGCCGGGGGTGCGTGTGCGTGTGTATGTGTCAGAAGAAGCTGCTGTTGGTTTGTCTAAGAGCCCAGATGCACTCGTGTGGAAATTATAAAGGCAGGGCCAGGCAGGCGGGCGGCCAATCGCCACTGGGCTCGTCACGACAGCCTCCTTCAGCTCCAAGCCGGCTAATTAATCCCCCTCATGGATATAGGCACACAAACTAAAGGTAGGAGGCTGCTGCCGGCAGAAAACCACCCAGGCCACCTAGACAGTTTGGAAATCAAGAGGAATCTCTCAGCTTTGGTATTACTTGAAGCATATTGACATTTTGAAAAGACTTGGCAAAGGGGCTCTCTTCTGTGCTGAAAACCCTGCTTGTCTTTTTACCGCTGAAATGCAAATACAGGTGTATTAATGGTCATCCATCAATTAGTGAATGAGATGGGGTTTTCTAAAACTAAGTCACTAACTTGCATTTAGAGTAAGATAATTAATGTCTGTTAATCCTTGGGGTCTTTTTAAATGCAGGTTGAAAGTTTGCTCTTACAAGCACAGGCTACTGGCATATGGAAGTTGGCTTTAGATGGAGTAATACCTGTGTAATTTCCTCATTCTGGATGTTTCTATATGTTAGAATGATTTTTTGAAACGTCATGTAGGTACTCTGCTTTTTTCTTTAAACCTATGTTTTTTCCTCATTTGCACTTGTTAAAAGGAATCTGAAAATTATTGCTGAATGTATTAGATGTTGTCAACCCCAGTTTAATTTAAGATATTTAAGAAATGTTTGGTACATCCCTACAACCATCTGCAGTACTCTCTGCACTTTGGTGGACTTGCTCATTATTAGGAGCAGGACACTAAGCTGTACGTGCACTTGTAGAAACATTTGAAAAATAAATTATCTCTGGGATGGACAGATTATTTTAGTGTGAGTTCATAGTGAGCTGTATTTTAATACAAAAATTCAAGTGAGATCATGGAGATCAGACCTACTCACAGATAATTATCCTGAAAATTGGAAAGTTTGGGATTTCTGGCTTGTTTATAGAAGAATAAGGATAGATCTCCTGTCTTAAGTGTCCTTAGTGGTGACCTGACAGTAGACTTCTAATTTTATACCATTTCATGTGATTTGATTGAGAAAATGGTTAATATTTTCAAAGAAAATTAACTTGAAGTCATCCAGGTTTTTTGGATTTAAACCTCATTTTGGAAAAAAATGAAAGAAATCAACATTTCTAAATTTTGGAACCTTGAAACAGGAGAGGGAAATGAGTTTATGTGCAACATTTTTTTTTCTGGTGGTACCAGTTGTGTCCTCAAAGTACTGAAATCTAAAGAAATACTACTTAGGGGCTATGTAGTGGTTTTTAAACCTAAACCTAGGCGGACTTTTAATTGCCTAGCTTTAATTTAGATGCCATCTCTTTCAAATTAAGAATATTTCCAGCAAAATCCTGTAATTCTGGGTAACAGGTTTGTAGGCACTTTCAGAGCCACTTTTAACAATATCTTGTTCCCCACTTTTTACTCAAGCTTTTAATTTTTATTATTGGAGGGCACAGGTACAGCATCAGAAAACCACCTATTATTTACTTTCTCTCTTTACCCAAGAGGGGTAGATTCCAATGTAGCTTAAAATAGTACATTACATTTGGGGCGCATGGCACCCACCTATTCCCCAAGAACTTTCCATCCTCTTAGGAGCAGGGACTGGGAACACTGAAAAGCCCCTCCCCACTTTGCTGGCGTCTCGGGTGAATGCACTGCTACCTTTTGGCAGTTGGAAGAGGAGGCAAATCAGAGTCGGAGAACCTGCGGCCACAAAGGTGAAGAAGTGCAGTGGTCTCTGGGGAAACGCCACCTCTGCGCGCTCCCAGCCCCCCAGCGCGGGTGCCCCTGTCCCCCGCTGGCCGCCTCTCTGGCTGCTCGGCACTCCCGGGTCCTTTTGCTTTCTTCTCTAGACTCACGGTCCCATAGGCTTTATTTCTGAGTGCGGCTTATTGAAAACCTTACTTGGTGTCCTGGCTTTCTCCCTGTCTGCTCCAGGTCACGCTGTGCCCACGCACTCCTCGGCCGTGACCACCGTCAGGCCCGCGTGTGGTCGCAACAGAGCCGGGCACTTTCTGGTCGCCCACCACGGGCCCCAGCGACCTTCCGTGGGTTCAGGCCAGAGATGCTCAAGACCTCACCCTTGGCCTTCTTGGGCCCCCTGCATACACACCCCCAGTAGTTGAGGAGGTGAGACAGCAGGGGACACGGAGGCCCCAGGGCCTTAAGGGGGGACCGTGGCGCGGCCGCCCGGGTGGGTCTAACCCGAAAGACGCAAGCCCGCGAGGGGCGCCGGCCGGGCCTCGCCGAGCCAGGCGCGCAGGTGGCGCATCTTCGGGGCTCACTGTGCGGCTTAATTGGGTTAAAGCGAAGCTAAACACCGAAGCACTTTGTGCAAACTAATTGGTGCAACCAGGGCCTTTTCACTAACGATTTGCACTTTGAGAAAGAAAAATGGATGGTGAGAAAAAGACTAAGAAACTCGTTAGTCCCAGAATGTTTCCAGGGAAGTGAAGTCATTTGGTTTCAAGGACAACAGGACTGTGTTTTCTGAGCTGCTTCCTTAAGCACCCGGCACACGCGGAGCTGACGGTGATTTACATAACATAGGATTCTCCCGTCCAATGTTATCACCGTGGGTGAACTGGGCGCCCTAGAATAATACTCTAGTGCCAGTACTGCTTGTTGCTGCAACACAGTGATTTTCTATTACACTGAACACGCGAAATGAATTGCCTTCTGTAGCTGAGTCCTTTCAGTGATCTTAGACACCCTTCATTGTTGAAGGGAAAATTAAACTATTCTGAGGAGTGTGTTTTCCATCCCTTAATTTTAATTGAAATGACCTATGGAGAGGAATTACAAATCATAGTATAGTTTTGTGTAATTCAGCCGATTTTAGTCTAGGTTTTGAGATAGATTTGTTTTGTGGGAGTAACTTAACAATTTTTTAGTAAATTTTTGTGAAATACCGTTGGCCTATTGAATTAGTTATTTCATGTGATTATGCAATACATAGAAATTGCTTAAAATTTATATTTATGTGAAAAGTTCATCAAAGTACTCTAACGATACCAGTCTTACTTATATATATTTTTCACTATAAATATAATCTTAGTAGTACTAGAATAAAATCCTGTGTGTGTCCCACGCTTTTGGGTATAAATGCTTAATTGTTTTCAGTGATACATGCAGGCATCTTTGACATGAGCTAATAATATAATGACAATTGAAGAAAACTGGCCTAATTGAAGGAAAAAAACACCCCAAGAATCTCATTATTCAATAATTTGAGATGCTTACATTTGAATGGTATTTGGAATTTTAAGGTCTGACTTTTATATTTCATTTACTTAGTTTATGAGGCAACCTTGATTGAAAATGTACCAGTTCGTTAGAAAAGAAAATCTAATAAAGACACAAGACACCACCATAAATGTTAGTAGTATTAATGAATACAAAATAATTAAATATTGTGATCCTTAGCATTTTGAAGCATTCAAAATAACAATGGCAAAACAATATGTCCTGAAGTACTATTTCCTAAATAACTTACCCTCCTTGTGTAGACCTGTTAACTTATATAAGATGCACAAAGTAATGGGTAGTCTCCTTATTGAGTTTAAAGAAAAACTCCTATGTTGAGAAATGTAGGAATGCTAGATTTCTGTGTTTATTAAAAATAACTAATTTAAATTTGAATTGCATGTTCATAAATTTCAGCAATTGTAACCTTTCATCTGGAAAAAGGTATCTGTTAGAGGATATGCACACACATGTTAAGTACTCACATAGATATTGTTTTGTGTTTTTTCATTATCTGCTGGCTTCTAGTCTATTCACAAGTATTCATGAATTTAAAGTTTTATTTTTTTAATATGTTCTTATTACACTGGGGAGATAAAAAGAATATGAAGTTGAGTTTATTACATTATTTATCCCTACTGCTGGAGTGGCTTTGAAGGCTCATTGTACACATCTGATTTCTCTCCCCCTTCTTTTTTTTAAATGCACCCAGGCTATTTCAACTGTTTCTTTCTGCCAGACACAATATCTTTCCTTTTTTACACTAGAGAAATTAAAGACAGATATTTGTGCAGGGTTTTCTTTGTATGTCACATTAAATAAAGTAAAATAGAGGGGGTTTTTCTGGTAATCTAATTTGATGGCATCTATACCTTTCTTCCTGTTGCGACTCCTGGTATAAGAACAGTTGAAACAAAATAGCCTGAAAGCTTCAAAACTTTCAGTGATTCCTTAAAGTACTTATTGCATGTTTTAATATCAGGTGTATTACAAAGTCAAGCAGAAGACTGAGGTCGCTACATAATTTGGACCTTATTTTATTTTTTCCACTACAGCATCCTAAGAATTGTAGTTAATTTTTTAAAAATTATTCTTCACTTGAATAATGAAGGCCTTTGCCTCAGTTTTTCTTAACGCCTGCCTAGTATATAATCATATAGTCACATTTATAGTGTCAAGTACTTTTTTTCCCTACAGTGTTGCTTAGTAAACTTGATACTGGTACTGTTAGGTTTTGAAAAGAAAAGTTACTTTGAGATTAAAGATGGAAGTTAGAAGTATACCTTAGAAGAATTACCACCACTGCATGATTTGCAGACATGAAATAATTCTGGATAACTCTGGCCAAAACCTTTCTTTTGGTAGAAAAAGAAATTTAAAGCCTGGCTTCTTTACATAATTGTCTGTTTCCTCACTTCATTTGCATATGGACACAGAGGTGTAAGATATTTAAAGTTGCATCTGTAAACTGAAAAAAAAATTGGGGGAAGGTTATCAACCTAAAGAATTTTTTATTGCTCAGCATAGATTGTGATAGATCTCTAACCTTTTCTAAACATATAAGGACAATGGGGTTAGTCATTCATTTATTTGAATATTATAGAGGAAATATGGATTCCAATATTCTAGTTCCTTATAAACCCTTCAGAAGGTCACTATTATCTTTCTACTTGGTAAAACTGAAATTGCTTTTGTTAGATTTCAGCTTATGTTTTTCATTTGGATATTGTAGAAATATTCAGACAAGATAAATGGACTCACGTGATTCTTTTCTGTATGAATATATGTAAACTAGGTGTTCCTTAACCCATAAGTAACATGGATTTATATACATTTGCATATATGACTATATTTTTAGTACTCTTAATATGCTATATTTTTATTTCTCTTAGAGAAAACAATGGAATCAGATTCGATTAGTGTCTATTAATCTGTACATCTGTAGTGGGTCATCCAGGACTGCATTGCTCTCATTACTGTTTCATACTGTATGTGATTAAGCCACTGAAAATATTCAACATGACCTTGAGACTAGACTATGGTATGTAGACAATCAACTTCCAGTGATTGCTTGTCTAAAATAACCTTTTCTATTTCTAATTTATAGTTTTGGAGCTTATTTTTTAATGAACAAAGTAATTCCTCTAAACTAAGATTTATTTTTTTAATGATCAGTAACTAGAGTAATAATTTAAAAGGATAATTACATCAAACACAAAACGATTACCTTTTATCATGTATATTATATGCAATAAAATAAATGGTTTATAGAAAAGGGATGAAATTCTTTTATAAATAGTAACTTCCTTTATATCTTTTCATATAAGTATAGAGATTATAAATATCTGAGAATAGAACACCTATATAATATTTCATTTCTAATTACATATAATTATTTTCACTATTCTAATTATATACATTTTAGTATACCAATATGTACTATTTCTTGATAGCAAAATTTTTCACATAATGATTTATCAAAAATATCAAGTCGAAAGTAGTACTAATGAGTAGTTAATACTTTTAAATCTACCTATCCTTATCCATTTTAACTAAATATTTAGATCAAATTGGAAGCAATGAACACCCTAGTTTGTAAGATATAGTATTTCCAATAAAAAATTTGAAACCTAGTGAAATAAAAAGTAGAGTATCATTTTTATGTGAAATCTATTTTTGAAAGTTAGGTTTATTGATGTGTAATTTGCATACACTACTATTCCATTCTATGATTTTTTCATGTGAATGCCATTCAATTAATTCCGACAAATGTGCAGAGTCATATAACCTGTACCACAGATGTAGAACATTTCTATTGCCACAAAAAGGTTTCCTCACACCCCTATTTTATTCTTTTAATTTGTAAATTTTATGATTAATTTGTAAATGTCTGGATGTTCTAGTTTTACATCAAAAGCTATTTAGACTGTAAACATCATTATTTATGTCCCCTACAACTTACTATTTTATCATGCTTCCAATTTAAGGCCAGTTTTAATGAGAGAGCATCAACGCAGAAGCAAAGTCTAAAATGATATTTTAGATATATAAACAATATGTTTATAATTTTTGTTTTACATAAAAGTTGTTTGATTTTAATATATGTGACTAATACTTGGTGAATCATTTTTCAGAGGAACTGCTAATATTTGTTATGCTAACATGAATATATAGATTAGATTTATAAATGTAGCTTACAGTTTGTACATCAAAATACGTAATAAGGAACAGGGGTTCCTCAGATAAATTAGCAACATTTGAGGCATATTTACAATGTTACTAGCTTTATGGCACTGGAGAAAGAAATCTCTATTATTTCTCAGTATTTATATTTTACTTTACATTTTCATTAAATTAATCTTCCCTTTAAGTGGTAGGGATGGGGCTAAGGAGTTTATTAGAGCTAATATTAATTAATATATCTACATTCTTGGAACATATGCTTTTAATCCTAATTTTGTATAAAATTTGTATAAAACATGTCGTTTAAATATAGATGGTTACAAATACTCCAAACAAAGAATTATTCAATTGTAGGA